>JAODJU010000035.1:21546384-21571009 GCA_026776725.1 Gnathonemus echidnorhynchus | reverse complement strand
GGGGGGGGGGGGGGGGGGGGGGGGGGGGGGGGCAGCTGGAAATGTTTGAGCTGGCGAGTTCAGCAGACACTCTTCTCTCTTCTGCGCTGTCGCCGAAAGAAACCACCCCCCCAGTCTAGGCATGGGCCTTGAGCAGACAGCAGGGAGCAGGGAATGACAACCACTCACATGGTCGTTATCTTTAGATAGTACCTAGTCAAGAGGGGCCCGATTGCTGCGCCAGATGCTTCTCTGCCAGGGTTAAAGAGGGGCTGGAGAAAGCTGTGGGACTCAACGGAGTGAGGTAGGAGCACGTTTTTTTATTTTTTTTTTTCCTGGTCTGTTTAAAGAGGGGAGTTTGCTGCAGTGTGGTGCGTACCATGTGGGGAGAGGGGAGTGGTGAGCGTGCCGGCACGTTGGGTCCACCAGCCGCTCCTGCGGTGCTGGGCTGCTGCAGTTCCCCCTGCGTTCGCAGTGCAGCCGACGTGTCCTTCCGCTGCGCTCAGTGAGACCGGCTCCAAAGGGGAGTTCGCCTTTCCGACCTTTAGGAAAGGAAAAGCTTGTGACACAGTTTCTATTGAGTTTGGGCACCTACATTTTTTCTCCCCTCTCATGGAGAAATGTCTGTAATAGCTAGATATGTTTTGCATCTTCCTCAGTATATGTATGTATCCGTATATGTTCCTGTTTTTTTTTTTTTTTTTGTAGCATTTTAGCTGTCTAGGATAAGGTTACCTTATATGGTGACAATTCCCTTTGGATATCCAGTAGTCTTAGGAGTGTTTCTTTAAGGATTTATTTTATTTTCTTTTATGTTATGTGCAGTGTATGTTGGGACTTGTAATTAGCAGGGATGTTGTACAATTTTAATGAGGCACTATGTCCGTTATAATTATTCTGAAGTGTCTGGTAAAACATTCTGCTGTTGTCTCCAGCCACATAACCTGTAAAGAAGAAGGACGTCAAGAGGTATGTTGCTTGGAAAGTAGCGTCAGGAAAGACCGGATTCATGTCAAGCAGTTGGCAAACATTTAGAGAGGAAAAGGGTGTATTTGAAATGAAAGACATTCTCTGCCCTTCCTGTTTTAAAAGGCTGCAGGGAGACCAAGACCAATGCCTCTTTATTTAACAAGGCCTTGCAAGCGGTAGCTACTCCCTAAATTGATTTTGGAGCACGTTGAAACAGACACCAAAAGACGGTCAACCCTGTTTTATTTACTCAAGTTGTGATTTCAGCTTTACCACTCTGAATAGCATTTAGCATTATGAATACTGAAGGAGGTTATGCATACTGAATGCTACATACTACAGGGTTATACATACTACGTGCTTAAAAAAAGCTGAATCATTGGGTCAACATTTTTAGAATGTAGCTATGACTTGGTCATTTGGTTGGTTTTAAGTAGCTTTATATAGTTTTTGTTGGTCATTTTTACATATTGTTATTCTTGTCATCTTTGGCAATTTTGTCCTTGGTCTGCCGTTTAAAATGAAACTGAAGTGTTTGTGCTTCGGTTTAGAGTTTCAAAATGGAGGTGCTCATTTTTACATGAGGATTCAGTGGGCTCACTATGAAAAGCAGTTTATCAAACAGTGAGTGAGGTGTGATACTCTATGCAAAGGTCATCGGGGCTCCGTCAGCGGCTAGACCTCACAAACCAGTGGTGTGTGGTTAGCGCAACTGGATAATTAAATTACACATTGGTTCAACATTCTGAAGACTGTGGGGGAATGGCACATGCAGTGCATCGGGAAGTTTACACAAAGGCAGACATTGATTTGGCATTCCTGCTAGGTATAACCATGGCTGCCGATAAGCAGTAAATGGTCTTCTTGAGAAATGCAGCATTGGTAAGATGAGGATAATTCAGGTCACAGTAGTTCAGTTCCTTGTTAAGGCTATTAGAATATGAGGCACACTCATCTGCTGACTCAGTATACAATCTGCATTGCCTCTGGCCAGTAACCTGCTTAGTCTAGTAACCTTTTTTTGCTGTTAAAATGCCATTCATTCCAAAGGTCATAATAAAAAAGACCCTTGATGTTGCCATAAAAACAAGAATGCTAGAGCAGGGAGGAGTGAGACCAAATAGTATAGGTGGCTATGTTGTCTCATGTACATTCAGCTACAAAGCAGCATATCTTTGGTAAGATTTTCGAGTTATTTCTGGTTAAGCAGCAAAGGGTCTCTTCTTGAATTCTGTTTTGATACTTCAAAATGGGACAGTGGAACAGCTGTGTGGGTTTAATAAGGCCAGAACTCCAGTCCTAGTCAGCTAGACTAAATAAAGATGCATCATTTTGGATGCCGTATGCTGTAATATGTTTTTTCACAGAAAAGTAGACGGTGTATTACAGACCCTGAAGTTAAAACTAAATATGATTTTAAGTAAATGTACTATATGTGGCATGTATTTTCCTTGTTTAGTATGGCTTTTATCTACTTATGTTCATGCTTATTTGGAAGTAGTCAAAATAGCTTCAGAAAAATAGAAGACTTGGTGAAGCATGGACAGAATCATTCAGACACTTTCATAACACATTGATTTAGCCTTTGTGAGCGCATTCTTTGTGGCAGTGCTGGCCAAGGGGTGGGGAAAGCACATGTCAAGGAAACCGTTTTCAGTTTACCCCCAGCCAATCGGCACCCGCCTAGCTGCGCTTCCTCAGGAAGTGGAAAAGTCCCAGCAGTAATCTAACAAACCCCCACTCTGTTTAGCATGGTTACAGTGATGTGTTTGTACCCATAGGTGTTGTACACAGACACCAAACATTGATTAGCTTGCTAGCCAGCCTCGATAACATGAGCTATTTAGCAGTCTAGCTAGTTATTTATACCCTGGCTGGCAATGGCAAATTCTATGGGGTATGACTAGTGAGTAGTTTACTTCGTGCATCTTATGTCATGTTTCTAAAAACAACTTTGTGTTTAGGCAAAATGGTCTTTGCCGTTATTACAGTTTTGTGGTAATAGGGCAGTATTAAACTATGCAATGTGGCCGCCTTAATCAGTACCTTGTGTCCTAATTCATTATCTTCTATTCCGATATTTTGGCTAGAGATGGGGGCAGATTGCTGCCTTACCAGGCGTTTCATTCTCTGAGTGTTTTGCCTAAGTGTAAGTGCGTGAGCTTATTCCCATTCACTCATAGCTCAGTGACACGCTGTCTAAATGTTAATGCTCACCAGGAGGTTTTAGGTGCCGAACAGCATTGACATCATTTCTCCTTCAGATGAAGGGTGTAAGTCAGTCTAGGTATCCATAAGTGGTCGCAAAGGCAGGACAGGGTGCTGTGATCTGTAGAGAGACATACTACTCCTTCACATGGACTTAGCTGCCCTGGGCATCACTGTAACTGAACTGTGACTCGTAGGAGCATGTTCCAGCTGCTTTCTACTTTCTTGGTTGCCCCTAGGGGGTTATGCGGCTTTAAGTCTGATGCAGAGTTGCATGATGGTGAACTGGGGAGAAAATCGCTTTGCATATTTCTCCCCTTCAGACCCAGTCTACTGTGCTTATGTTTGTTAGCATTTAGAGTTAAGCTATTACTCAGAACAGCCAATTTGTGCAAACATACCAGAATTGGTTGTGGTTTGGTGCCAAACATGAACTACAGGGCAGTATTACAAGACATTTGGCAGAACCACATCACTGTAAAATATACAAAGAATCCAAAACACTTATAGGAAAATTTACAGGAAAACGTGCAGGTATGTTTTGAAATATTTGCATAGAAGTACAACGTGCAAATGAGTGATATGCTAAGTATGCAAAGAGCAATGTGCAGACTTCAGGGATATAGAACAGACCGGTAACCTGAAAGCAGGTGAGAAACAAAAACTGTTGATCACTATGGTGGAAATTTACCGATATAGTGCAAATAGACAGTGGAGAGAAATGGCCAGACATGGGGAATTGTACCTGGGTGATTACACTACACCTAGGTGATGGGATTATTGACATCCTAGGTGGGTTTTTATTAAGGAGCTGAATGGTTACAGGAAAGAAGCCACGGTGATATTGTGTAGTCTGGGTCATGATGGACTTGTACCTTGATTATCAACATTAGTAGGGCTGCAAA
Source organism: Gnathonemus echidnorhynchus (assembly GCA_026776725.1). Taxonomy (NCBI): domain Eukaryota; kingdom Metazoa; phylum Chordata; class Actinopteri; order Osteoglossiformes; family Mormyridae; genus Gnathonemus; species Gnathonemus echidnorhynchus. The sequence continues at coordinate 21,566,948 of JAODJU010000035.1, read as the reverse complement.
AAAATGATTTTGATATTCAGTTAATCATGTGATCAGGTGATCAACTAATCAGTATTGTTGGGTCAAAACAGTTTAAAGACAAGTGCAAATACTTTTAAATAAAAAGGCATTAAGAAGTCACAGTTGTAATAAAAGCTTTACAGAGTCAAGATTAATCTCCATTTAAAGTCACAACGTAACATAGAAACAAAGATCTGAGGTCACCACCATATTTAGCTTGCTAATAGTTGTATATAGTATTTTGATGGTATTTTCAAAAGCAGCGCTATTCTAGAGGAGCGGGGGCGGGGGTCCTGGCTAAATTTGTCACCAAGATTTTAAAATACCACAGTATACTGTGTTACCATAATACTGCCCAAGCCTAGAAACGACTTAAAAACTTCATAAAAGCTTATCCATTTCACTACACTGCTTAAATTTGTTTGTTGTACGAGTAATACACTTCCCTCTGCCAGACTGGAGGAATATTGATACTGTACACATGTGCCAGCTGTAGCCATCTAAGAGTTCTTGTACACGACCGTATGCAGAAAAGTCAAGTATGAACTAGGCTTAACAGACCAATGTTAACGTTGCTTGCTGGTGATGTTATTATATGCAATTTACACAGCAAAAGTTATGCAAAGCAATTGCAAAATTCGTTGTCAACGATTATAACTATTATAGTACTATACTATCAAGTATACTCATTGATATGTCCACAAAATTCAAAATAATTTAACCCTCACACTGTTTAGTATCTGTATAGGAAGAATATTACAGTAATATGTATTTATGCAGTGTGTAGTTTCTCCTAAAGTCGTGCTTTCTAGGAACAAATTCCTAGTTTAAATGGGGGATTAACAGAAGGAATTCTGTCGCTAGCTGCTGTATTAAGCAGAACATGGAGTCACACATTTCAAGAGCTAGTTGGGTGCCTTAAGAACTTGTGTAAGTGCAGACAGTAGACATAAGGGCGAAAGGGGCCTGCAGACTTGTCATGAGTGGGGATTTCGACGCTAAATATTTTACTAAGAAGACACAGTGGCCACTCTGGCCTAATTTCATGTTGCTCTTTTTAGCACGGGGTTGATTGTCACTTTAGAATGACCTATAATTCAGATTAGTTCTCTTTAGTTATGGGGTTTTTCCTTTGATTGTACCACAATATAACCCAGCTTCTAAACTACCCACTCTGGAGCCAGTTAAAATACCCTGAAATGTAACATTATATTAAGTAATCCAAAATAAGAAATGCTTGTATCTGTCCGACTAAAATCCTTTCAGGTAAGAGATTAGTAGTTGTAATCTTTAAGCTCACAATATTTACTATCATCGGTTTGGATCACTGCTGTTAAACTATATGACCATATTAATGCAAGAGTTTCAGTTAGTTAGCATTGGCATAAGCCACTCCAGTCCATAGTTTGTCAGGCTTGCTTTTTCCTGGATTGTCCCGTCTCATGTGGGGTCTCCCTGGCTGAAGCTATCTCTGTCTGCAGCCCTTGGCACTATTATTGTCTTGCTGGATCACCTCACTAGAACAGCTTCCACATAGAATCTTTCTGATTTTTCTTTTTCCTCCTGTATAATAATAAATGTATTATTAATAACTATTAGTGAAACTTGTATGAAAAGCTGTCTGCATATATACTGAACTCGCATTGTGGAATCAAACGCCTATAAACCTGCAGCAGTAATCGGCCAGATATGTAACCCTAATTAACTTAAGGCTTGTTATTCCAGTTAGCTATAGTCAGCCATTTGTTTCCGTGGGAATCTGAAACAGCCCCGTGCCCAATTCCTGCTACACCCCGGAAATCACCTCTCTGAGATGAAAAGATGAATAAAATTAATCTGCGTGGCTCACAACAAGAGTAGCACGTCCACCATCCTACCTGCGTGCCATCTGTCGTTTTTATCCTCGAGGCGTGTTCAGGAGGAGCTTCAGCAGCGGGGGCATGTCGCCGGCGTCCCCATTGTCACGCCTTCGCTCCTTGGATGACAAGCGCCGAGGTGCCGATCTTGGGGACCCAGCGTGTGTCCTTGGCATTTTTGGGAATCTCAGAACAAGTCCCAAGAACGTCAAAAGGATTGTAATGATGAGCTCTCCCCCCTGCCACCTGGCCTGCTGCTATTCTGCCATTCGCTATTGTGGTTATAAAATTGGTGTTCCTTCTGTACATCTGACTCTCCGGAGGAGTGAAGGCACTTTCAGCTGATTTGTAGTATTTTTATTGATTTTTATTTTGGGTGGTACGCTGTATGATGTTGGCATCATACTCATGAGTTGTATTCAAATAAGCACATTGCATTCATGATTACCTTTTGAAACTGAGTAAACTGTATCATTACATGAAGTGTTACATATGTTTGTTGAATGTATTTTTGGAACGTGAATGAAAGACAAATTGTTAAAGATCAAATTTGATATAATTCATACCTGATTATTCAGAAGAGTTTATTATCTTCTGGGAATAACATATAATTAAACCCTTGCTCAGAGTTTGTGCTCAGAGCCTAAAAAGGAGCTGCTTATTTCATAATTTCATAATTGCGATAATCTGCAGACGGGCTCTTTACTGGGTGTTGCTCGTGGTGGTTTCTGGTGCTTTTCGGGGGGGGGGGGGGGGGGGGAATCTCGTGTCTGGCATTCCTAGCACAGCAGTACCCTCCCCAGCACTGGCACAGCTTCCTGTTGTGTGAGACAGCAAACAGCCTTGCAGTCTCCCAGCACACAGGGGCAGGGAAAAGCATGAACTGAATAGGCGGTCTGGTCCGCAGCGCCAGCCGCAAGGAGCAGCCAACCGCTTGGCCTAGGCGCTGATGTGTTTTTTTTTTTTTTTTTTTTTTTTTTTCTTTTTTTTTTTCCTCCCCATCATTCCCTTGTGGTTTTCATTTTCTGGGGAGGCCAAATTTAGTTGGGGGGCCCCACAGAGGTTATCGTAAGCGAAGCCTGCCCCATGGAACTGAGGCCGCCCCAGTGTCTTCTGCGTCACCTTGGCGGCCGAGGTGATTACTTCCTGTTTCTGATCGTCCCACCCAGTCCCTGGTGATTCAAGCCCAGAGAAACATCTCCTCGTGGAACTCATTAGAATTTCTTCCCTTGACTATTTGGCCTCACAAAATGTTCAAATGGGGAGTTGAATCTGCTTCTGTAGAAGACTGTGAAACGGCAAACACCGCATTGCAGTTGTCACACGGTTCACAAGATCCAGAAATTTCAGCCCAGTTAAACGGTTATCTAAAATGGTTTGTTTAGCTTTTCTGTAATTCCAGATCAAAGTCTATTTAATTTCCTAGTATCAACGCATAACCACTCATTTTCTATGTAAGTTTTATAATAAAATGGGGTAGTTGGTGAAATTTCTTATGTATGACGCTGATTTGGTCTAAATATGTTAAAATAATTTGATTTGAAGCTATTAGACAGTAGTTTACTTGGCAGTAGCTTCCATATGACTAGGATGTTGGATATCGGTAACGACGTATAATATTGCTATACTCCAAATAGGTTTGAATTTTATTTGCTTTTGTCATTTATTTCGGTAAGGTATTTAATAGATGCATGGCTAATTGGGAATGATTCATATACAGACAGATGTAGTTAGTGACATAGTGACAGAAATAAATAATGCCCAATAAATGCAGTGCTTCTCTTTCACAAACAAATACATTACATATATGATTTCAAGAAATATTTTCTTTAAAAAAAACAAAAACCTTCAACTACGTCAAGTTACATTCTGTATTAATTAGTAGTACTTTTCAGCCTCATATCATCGTTAAGTCCAACTTACAGGCCTAATGGCAAACTAAATGTGTCTGCTCTGTCTCTTGGTCCGTAGTATAAGAGAAATCTTTATTCAGTGGGGACGTGCTCACAATGGTCATTCCATGTGTCCAATAGAATATCAAAACAATTGCGAATGGGGTGAAGAAAATTGGTCATTCTGCAAATAAACCTGGACAGAAACTCCTTTCTGATCTCCATGGGCTTTTCGGTTTGACACGTATCGTGTGTAGAAAGGTTACATCTGTTTTAAAGCCGTGATGTTTCTCTGGGTTTTACGGTCTGTTTCTGTTGCTCAGAATTGACAGAAATCATAGCACCAGTTTAGGGGTGTAGGCAGGGATTTATATTTGTGATTGAGGGCATTTATATGCCAGTGGTTCCCACTAACTTCAGGTAACAACATATATAACATTAATATTTGATCGATACAGATGTAGTGGTAGTTTTCACAAATTACTATACTGGTGTATATCTTAAAAAATGCTTAATTTCTGTTGCTAGAACTTTACTTGATAATCAGTTTCCAGTGTCTTGGTTGTGGTGGAAGAGCCTATCAAATAAAAAGTAAATATTCCTGTGTTATTTTTAGGGATGATTATTTAGTTTGAAGATGTGGAAATGATTGTAGAGACAGTCTTCTGGGCAAAAAGACAAGTTCAGAAGATGAGCATAATGGTAATAAAAATAATAATAACGATAATGTGAGACACAAATGTGAATTTCTGGAAAACTTACAAGGATAGGATGACCTGGTGATTTGGTTTTCTATGCTCTGTGTCTGTCAAAAGCGGTATGAGCTTCTTTCGTGAGTGTGGTGGAGATATGAAGCCATCACTTGAAGTATCATTTCAGCTCACCAAATTAGGTTGCTTTATTATGAAATGGTCATAATGGAATTATTTTAGCAATGGGTTCGCTGTTGCTATGCATCTGTTCATCTCATCAAATATGGTCCCTAGCAACAGCATTTGTAAAGTGAAAGAAAAGTACTCTTAAGTAATCACCTGTATGCTGTTGGTAGTATGTTTATTTTTATTATTAAACATACCATGAAGTGCCACCTGAATTGAGCTGTGTGACACTGCTGATTTATTTAAGAAATGCCCAGTAAATCCATTTTTAAACAGTAGACGAAATGATTATATCTGTTTTTACGATGTCTAAATGCTTCTCTGAAGCACTGAATGCCATGGAGTACACTCCTCCTTTGTAAATATTTTTTGACAAGATAAAATTGTATTGAGATTGTGACCAATAACTTGTGGGAAATGGGGAACCACAAAACAAAAGATTATTATGTGCTTACTGTGTCTAATCCCTGAAATAGTTGGTTGAAATGTGGTTTGGTGGCTTTTCATTCAGTCATTGGTCAACTGTAAAGGCTTTACATATGATTGTACTGGCAGGACACCACAATCAAGATTCTGGAAGTGAACTTCATTTGGAATTCTGATTTGTGTGTGTGTGTGTTTTAATTTATGGGTAACATCATATAGAATCATTTCCCATATGCAAGTCCCCTCCTCTTCCTTTTTTTTTTTTAAACTTTTTATGTTTTTTGTGCCTTGCTTATTAATATGCCAAACGGTTTATACTGTGGGACGAGTTTTTAAGTGCACTACTGTCAGCTCTCAAAAATTCAAGTAGCTGCCTGGGAAACAAGGTTAGCCATTTCATGTTTGTTCATGCTATTTTATTGTTCATTTGGCTCCCTTTGCCCCTAGTATAAAAATTAAATAACCAAAGAATAAAATAAAAGCAGGGCACAGGTTTCTCTGTGCTTGCTGCAGTGCTCGGGAGACAGTGTAAAGTTCTCTGCAGCAGAGGTGTATAGCGATTAGTCATTACTTTGACTATAAAGATTCAGGTCTAAACACGTACTGCCGTGTGGCTACCGCATTTTGAGCGTCGGCACTGAACACGCGCACCGAAGTCCTGAGCTTGTGGCCTCTTGGCTCTCCTTGCTGTTTACCGCATGCGGTGAGTGGACTCTGCTGTCTGCCGTGTGATCCGAATCCCTACCCTGTCAGCTCGCAGCGTCTGTCTTCCCCCTTGCCTCTCCCTTCTCCCAGTTTTGCGCGTATGAATGTTTCCAGATGTTCCCAGAGAGGATGCCAAGCTGTTGGGAGTCACTAGGCTCTGAGAAAGGCGCTCCGGGGGCTCCTGCGCTCTAACGTAGGCTGAAGTTCTGCGACGGCTTCTTCACATGTGTGGCCGACGTGGAGATTTGTTTTGAATGATGCAAATGTACCCGAAGGGTTAAAACTGATATTTCTCCCCGTTGGTTCAAGCTGAAACTATACACAGTGCTGTAGTGCACTTGAAGTGGCACAGTTGAAGTTTGGCCTGTCTGGGCCCTGTCAGATGCGTGATGAAAGCAGAGACATGCCTCTTTTCGGCCTCTTTTCAGCTTTCTGGGTGGCTGCCCAGAAAATTGCTGCAATAAGTGTTTCAATTGGCCGGTGTTTGCGTCAAGCGCAAATTGGGCGGGGAAGTGAGAGGTACGGTTATCCTGTGCTGGCTTACTGCATTATGCAGCCTTATTGTGCAGTGCAAGGACTAACCTCTGCTTTCTCTTCTGGCCTGCTGGAGGGTTGCACTGTGAGCACAATTGAACAAAGTCACGATTAGCGCCTGCAAAGTATTCGCATCAGCCCCCTGGCAGCTGACCAGCCTCGAAAACACGTCTGGCTCCCAGACACACAGTGATTGAAATGGCTCATATTTATGGGACAAATACGATTTACAGCCTGCTTCTTGTTGAGGATTTGAAAGGGTAAAAAAAAAACTAGTAGTGTAATAAAACAGGAATAAAACATTTTATCTTTAGAGCGGGCTCTGGGGCTGAGTGCATTTTAAACTTATTACTGATTAATATTAAATATTGGTCATAGTGGGTGATAATAGCAAGATTTCATACTACGTTTTAAATATGGTTTTTAAACAGTTTTAGACATTGATATAAAAATAAAATTGCTTATTATAATTGCACAGTTTTATGTATGTATGTATTTATTTGGAAACTGTGCGAAGTACATTGACATCTGTTGACCATGAGGTCAGGCTCAGTCTTTTTTTCTCTTATTCCCGGAAAACGAAAGTTGGACAGATTTCAGCCATTAAACTTACCGTTGTTTTTCAGTGCAAATAAGTACAATGAACCATTTTGACACTGGGTGAGCATGAGTGTGTTTATGTGCTTGACCATTGTCTGATGTTGGGAGGCCAGCCTAGTGATCCACTTCCCCCCATTGTCTTTACCCCTGACAGATCGTGAACTGAAAGTGCCTTGTCAAACCACGTCCTACTTGAAGCTGCTGCCCTTCTGGAAGGGACCGTAGGCTGAGCCGCACAGGACGATACCTCAGCCGCGACGCCCTGTCGCTCACCGCGCTCTGGCCTGGCTCGCCGCGACAGAGTCGCGCTCCATCAGACACTGCGGAGCGGGAAACCCCGCCAAAGCACAAGAGGAGGGGGAGACTCCCCTGGAGCGCTTTAATCAATACCAGCAAGCAGTCTGCCTGCACTTAATATTCTATCAAGGAGTGCCATAGCCTCGAAATAGCAGTAGCCGTCGGCAGAAGGACACACGCTCCTGGACGGTCGGTCAGTCTAGCGCGTCACTGAGCATGTTCTTTTTTCCGGCCAGCGGACAGCCTATGGGACACACTTATTGATGAGTAGCTGTTCACTAATAGATAGCTCTCTCCGCTCCCCCATGCTGCTGCCTTGTGGGCTTGTCGCTCCACTGTCTGTGATCTGAATTTTTTTTATTATTTTTTTTTTTCTGCAAACAAGCAGGTGGCCAGCTCCCGGATTTCTAAACACTCCACCTCCCACCCACATGCGCATTGCTTTTAAATACACCTTTTAAACCAATAGAAATTCTCTCTCTGTCTCTCTCTCTCCTCCTTTCTCTGTTTTCCCCAAACCCCCATAGCCCCCCCCCCCCCCCAAAAAAAAAAAAAGTTTTTAATATGGCTTTAAACATTACTTCAATAAGAGACACAAAATGGCTGACACTGGAAGTGTGCCGGCAGTTTCAGAGGGGAACCTGTTCACGGAGTGACGAGGAATGCAAATTTGCACACCCACCCAAGAGCTGCCAGGTCGAAAATGGAAGAGTTATTGCCTGCTTCGACTCGCTAAAGGTAAGCTGCACCACAAACTCATTCTTACCTACTTTTCTCTTCTTTTTTTTTTTTTTTTTATTTTGTGTTAAGTCCTGAATCCAACACAGGATTTTTATTAGCTGAACTAGGCAGAGGAGAAAAGTGTAACAAAGAGTGTACTTTGTTTTATTTTGTATACTTGTTTCCTAAAGTAAAAGTAAGATTGATGTTTTCACTTTCCTCTTGTAGATTAACAGGACTGGGCCTTAGGTGTTTGGCTGTCATCCTTGCCAAAGATCGCAGAATTGCAAACTAAACAGAAGTGCCAGCTGATAAAATATTCAACCGCTAATGAGCGCTACTGTGCTCTTTTTATGCAGTTTCATTTGCGTAATTTTATGACGTATCCACACTATTTTCATATCGGCTTCCTCACTGAGAAATCCTGCCTTTTTAAGTTCATTTCCAACAGCAGAAAGTATCTGGCTTGAATTCAGTGTGCCTGTGGTTTCTGGTTGTTTCTGGCTTTAACGATAGCTGTGCGTGTGCGCGTGCGCGTGTGCGTGTGCATGTGTGTGAGTGAGAGTGAGAAAGCCTATGGCAGCATCCCATGCACGGACTGCATCATCCACATCTTTAGGCACCGCATAGGTCTAAAGTTCAGAGTTCCCTCCTGCTGGGGGGGGGATATTTCATTTTTGGGCTGCAGTGTCTGTCTGTGGCATTCCCTTGAAATATCTCTGTTAAGATACACCACATATTTGACTGCTCATGCTTAATACCTTGGACAGGGAGTCTAATGGCGCAGATGCCAAAGGAAATCATGAAAAAGTGATTTATGAATAAGGTACGGCCTGTAGAATAGGGGATTAATGCAGCCGCAGCCGGTGGCTGACAGTCAGTAACTGCCCTGTTCAGCTAAATGCAGCTATCGATTAACAGGTTAATTGTAATGAATGTGCTGCGGTTTTCCCAGTTTAAATCTTACCTGGATGTCACCCAATAGCAGAAGCGTGTTGTAATAAGTGGGGACACCAGTGAGTGCCCATGTTACACCGCTGTGGGTTGGCTCTAAGGCTCCGTAATGCAGTTCCCTGTTCCTCAGTAAGAGGATATTGTAATGCCCTTTTACCATATGCAGTTAGTGTGGTAGCTGTACAACATACGGGCCTCTCTCCCCCTACGTCATACTTCATCTCTCAGGCCTGACTATTGATTTATTTATTTTTTGTTTTTGTGAGATTATCACTGGTGCAGTACATTGTTTAATTATCCTGCGTGAGACAAGATTAATACCCCCCCGCCAAGCCCTCCGCTTCCAAAAGTTCTGGGTGCAGTCCTGCCTCCCTGGATTACTTTCCCACTGAGTCATCCCACAGTCTGGGGGGACATTCTGGAAGCGCGGGCCTCTGCCAGCCGGGCCCTTCACCAAGAATGGGCGAGTGTTAAAGTGCAGGGCCCCGCCCTTTGGGCTGACCTCACACCTGGGGCCTGGGCGGCGCCCACCACCACAGGGCGTTCAGAGTCCATCCATCAGCAGGTTTTGTAGCTGAGGTCATGCTAGCAGTGGCAGGCTGTACCCGCTGTGGATGCTGGGCCCGAACGCTGCGGCCAGCCGCTAATGGAGCTCTGGGTCAAACGCTCTTGATCATGCCTTTCTCCTCAGCGGCGTGTCACATGGCTGTGAGTGGGACTCGTCTACCCACCCAGCAGAAATATACACCGCTACTAAAATAATGTTTTTTTTTTTTTTGTTTTTTTTTTAAGTTTGTTTTTAAATGACCACACCCAGAACTTTGACCTGGAACTCCAGAACAATACACATTGTCTTCTACATAACAGTTAGTCATTGTATTTAGAAATCAAAGTCAGTTGATAGATGGCATAACTGAGCTTTGAAGCCCCGCCTTTGCTCAGAAGCACAATTCCACAGTAATTATGTCATTGTTTTTCCTGCTCAGTTTATTACAAATAAGAGACAGTAAAGAAATGGGGGGAAATAGTGAGCTTTTGCTTTTTATTTTATGGTTAATAACTCAAGAACCAGTGAAACGTTCTAAATATACCAGCAAATTTTACAGCATTTAAAGGTCAATCGCAGTTAGAGAATTGTGTGAAAGTTGTATTTACCTATAGGCTGGAATTTCACCCACTATGGGCTAACACAGTCGTTTTTGTTAAAAGCCATATAAAACTCTAAAAGGTTACACCCTACAATTACGGAAAATGCATTTTACTGTGCATTTTACTTTCTGATAAATGTAGTCAGAACTTGCCTTTTTGCCACCTCTGAATCATACCGCGTCTTTGTTCAGGGGGGTAGTGCCAGCGAGGGGGCAGGGGGAGCCGATATCTGCCTGGAAAATATACAAATGCCAGAGTCATGTGATGATGTCACGGTCCCTGCTGCTGAATGGCCTGTTGTTTGCCCATTAGCCTCAAGTGCTGTCTGTTACTGACACGTGCGCTGTGGCTGCAGTGAGCTTGCTGCCATGAAAGGCCGCAGCTGTAAATGAAATGCAGACCGAACTGGCTTCTGTGCTGCGGGTCCTGCAAACAAGCGACTGACGACGGTGGGATGAAAGCTGCAGGAATACCAAGTGTACGTCGCGCATGAGATGCAGCTGAAGTTGTTTTCGCCTTTTAAAATTGTGTTGTTTGTTGCATTCTTTTGTCTTTGGAACACACTGGCGTTTAGCACAGACGCATTCACTCTCCGAAGAGACGTGGTCTTTCTGTGAAATTTGGTGGATAAATACATTAGCTTGTTCCTGTGGGCCTGTAACTCCACTCATTCTTCATCACAGACGATGTTCAGATGTTCCGTGTTTCTTTTAATAAAGCAATGTTTTCCTTCTGCGTCTCCTGTCAAGCCAGTAAAACACTGGAATCCTCATCAAAGATCTGTCAACAGGAGCGCTCTGGTGAAAATAAAAGACGTTTTTCAGAAGGCTAGTGTGTCCAGTGCACAAGAGGAGTCGCTGCAGTGCAGTAGAGTAATATTTATTTCTTAACTGCAGTTTCAGGATGCAGAGCTGTACGGCTCACCTTTAAAAGCAGCACTGAAGGCGATGCTCATGTCTGCGGATCACTGACCGTGCTCAGATGATAATCCCTCTGAGAGCTGAATGCTCACACTGGGACACTCCACGAGACTTTGGTCCCACGGGACCGATCAGCACTCAGTCGGTTGGTCTGTCACTGCAACTATTCCCACTTGGGTTTCGGCGTCACTCCTTGGTGTCATCCTCTTTAGTGTTCGGCCTTTTCATGGTGAACGCGTCCCTGTTTCTATCTCATGAATGAACACAAACAAGATTCTGACATGATAGGCCTTTGTATGCCTTTGGGGGCCTCCCCTCAGCAGCGCCAGCAGGCCTGCTGTGACCTTGTGTGGAGTGGCGTGATCCGGCCTGCTTTGCCCCATCTACACAGCAAGCCTAGTTCACCCATAGCCCAAATCAAAGTCATCTCAGCATTGGTATTGTCTCGTACAGCATTGTCTTTCTTTTGAAGTTCTCTGTTAGTAGCCTTGTGACTATAAATAAAGGAGACACACACCCGCATTCTTTCTGCTCCACTCTCTCTTCAGACACACATCAGCTGACAGGAAATGCCGTATGTCAGCTGGTCTGCTGTGTTAAGCTAGCAGCGCAGACTGTGTCACATGACATTCTCTACCTATGGGCAGTTAATCCAGACAGTTAAACATTTGTTCCTTCTTTATGTGTATAAGGGGATACAGACACGCTTTCATAGCTGAAGAAGTTACTTTTAAAAATAATAGCCAGTTTTGGCGCTTGAGCTATACTTAATGCTGTGAGACGATCGATAAAAACTTCTCAATTCTTAATTGCTCCACCACCTGTCACCATTTGCGTTTGTTGACAGTAGTGTCATGTCTCTGTGCCATAAATATGGGACTTCTACTATGATGAGTGAAGATAACTCTCCAGCGTGGATGCGAACACTCAAATTACGGAACCTTTAATCAGCCAGGGCTGATTGATAACTCGGATAAGTGGAGCCCATTCGGGGATGTGTTTCTGTCCCTCAATCCTCTCACCCTTATTTTCCCTCCTTAGGCTCAAAAGGAGCAAGAAGACCTGCTATAGCTGTGCGACTGCCTCGTTTTTTCAGGAATCTGAAAGTGCCAGCTATATTTCCATCAACCCATGAAACATTAACAGCCACAAGTTGGGAGTCCACAGAGTATTTCTCTTTTTTTCGCCTCCTAATTAGATCTTAAATAACTGGAGCGCATCTTGGGCGGAGCTGAATGTCGAGCTAATGCAGACTCTCACTCCACTTTGCCGCCATTGACACCGTCTGGGCTTTTGTTTACTGCACTGCAGCGGCACAGCTGGGGCGAGAGACGGAAAGGCTGTAATGAGAAGCGTGGCTCGTTAACCGGTCCTCGGAATCAGAGCCCTCGGCTAATCAGCCGCTGACTTTTTGAATATGGTGGGAGTGACAGACTGCAGAGGTGCCCTTATGAAAGGGCTTGGTTTTCATCACTGTCCATCATAAAGATGTCTGAAGTCCCATCGGGCCTGGGGTGAGGAATTCAATTTAACTGGGTTCTGTTTGGACCCGTTTTCCCAGGCTAATCAGTCCAGCCATTAGTTAATTATCCAAACTGTTTCCTGCGATTGTATCCCCTAGTATACTGTATTTCCGGAAGATCTGGCAAAATAACTATTTTCGGATGTTTTTCATTTTCTGAAAAAGAATTGTCAACATGGTAAAAAAATAACACTAATTAAGGAATTGATGGGAAGGGACAGAGTTTAGTCTGGTAATTTTGACAGATGCCCAAGAGCATAGAGCTGTGAGCTAAATACACGATAAGTGTCCTGTTTCAAGTAAATAGAATCTGAATGTGCCTTGATGCGTTCATTGCTCTGTTGTGACAAAGATCAGCCAGATTTAGCACTAGGCTATTTATTTTTCAATTTGACTCCTGTACACTGTTACCACAAGTGAGCCAAGCAGACTGCAGTGAAACACAAGACTGCTAACCATCAGTGAGCTGTTAAGCTGGTGACTGGTAGTGCAGTATTTCAGGCCTGTCGTTCGAAAGGCCGTATAAACGCATTGGTCCTCTGATCCGCGCCGTGTGCTGGCAGCTACGCGACGGGGTCAGAGCTGGGATGTTGCTGTGTCGCTCAGAGAGGCTGAGTGCTCCTCACCCGTACACCATCACCAGAAACTCCTTGAAATACAGAAATAACGCCGGTTCCACATTATTCCTGGGTGCCTGTTCCTATAACAGCCACAACCTCTGCCTCAGAGCAAACCCTTGGTGAAAATTTTATTTTGGTTTATTTTAAAGACAGTGATTAACATGCACTAGCCAGCTGACATATTGAGCATGAATTAGCCTATATTAGCTATTGGATGACTGCAGGAACTCGAGGTGTATTAACATAAGTGTCCCCAGATACAGGGGCCCTGCTATTTTCATACATAATAAATCTCTTGAAAACCTCTTTTAAGTTGTTAAGCGATTAGACACAGCTGTTGAGAAATACCCTAAATTACATTGTTTTATCAAAAATATTAAAATTGTAATCCACATTAAGGAACATGCATAATACCTTTGATCATGGGGCATGAAATTTGTGTTGCACTGATTTTGACAGTGTTATGACTTTACTGCTACAGAAATGAACCTTTCAGCTGGTGAGTTACGCGTGGACCGCACTGCTTGTCATGCCAGCCAATGTCGCTTTTCAGAGGTGTCCCCAAGCGGTCCCCGTCTGCCTTCCCCAGCCCCACGGCCGTCCTGCGTGCCCGTCTGGGGGAGGACTTACAGGAGTTCAGCGTTTGTAGTGAAAGGGCCTTCAGTGCTGTCAGCCTGCCTCACACTCAATAGGTGCCCCAGAACTGAACCACTAAGACAGGTGGAAATACTAATTGGCAATTCGTGTACCGTTACAGGCATGCAGAAACCTAGGTGACGGAAGAGGGAGAGAGAGGGTGGGTTGAGGGGCTGATAGACTAAAAGGCTCTGGTTGCCTATAGAGGCCAGAAGACATCCCCTACAGTCCCTCATCATCATTGGCCGGTTGGTAGCTCCCCGCTGTATTTTTCCATCCTGTCCGCAGTCATAGCAGTCTGCCTGCTGTCATTAGTCCAGGTAACTCTTCTCAGTGCTGAAACAGGCCTCGTTTGAAACACTGCTATCAGTGTCCGCTCATGATGCGAAAAGTAAAAATGAACCCTTGTGCCGCCAGCGTGAGTCATCCCACATCACCTATTACTCACTTCCTGTAATCGGCAGCCCCGTCGGACTCGCTGGCGCTGCGGCATCGCGGCCGTTTCGCAAGGCGAGCGCTCGTGTCTTTTATGGTGCCACACAGAGGGCCAGGGACGGTGAAGAGCAGAAAAGGTTGTGAAAGGCCGCATTACATAATAATTTTAGTGGTGGCACAGTGGCTTCACTCCTACAAGGTCAGGGGTTCGAACCCCACCCCAGTCCTGTATGTGGGGCCAGTACTTGCTTTCTGTTCTCTTTGTACCTCCTCCAGGTTCTCTGGTTCTCTCCTGCAGTCCAAAGACATGCAGTTAGGCCAGTGTTTCCCAATCCGGTCCTTGGGGACCCACATACAGTCCTCGTTTTTGCCTGGGAGCTGAGAGGAAGCAAAAATGTAGTCTGTCTCGCAGGGAGTTGGGAGGGAGCAAAAACATGGACCTTCTCTGTGTCCCTGAGGACTGAATTGGGAAACACTGAATTAGGCAAACTGATGTCTCTGAATTAACCTGAGTGTGTGTAACCCTGCTCTGCACCCTGTCCAGAATACGCCAGTGGAGGGTGGGTGGATGGATTAACTAACATTTCCCAGTATGGAAGAAGTTGGGGATGAATGATCAGTTAAGACCAAACTTCCTCTGTCCAGACAAAGCCTTAACGCAATTAGGATCATTTTCCTCAAATTCTGGAAGAGTGCGTGCATGGAGCCAACAAGCCGTGTCTCGCCGTCGTGGTAATTAGCCAAACGCTGAACCCTTTCGCATGTTCCGCTGCATGAAGGCTTCACAAAGCTGCTTCCTCAGCTGTGGCGGCCAGGTTTCAGGTGGAGATGACGGCTGAAAAGTGGAGCAGTGTCCTCACTAAGAAATAAAGATAAATTAAGGCTTTTTTTTTTTAAGTCAGTCTCTACAGAATGCGGCCATGAAACAGCTGTTCCTGTCAGGACTGAGGCTTCACAGTTCATTATTTCTGGACAGACAATCAATTTTGAATGGGAAACTAAAATATAAATTATAACAGGGACATTAAATTTTAGGCACAATGTATATTTTATACCTCCATATATATCATATATACATACATTATGCAGTTACAATATATATTTATAACACATATATACCATATAACAGTAAAACTGCATATATGTAAAATTGTATATATGCACATACATACATATATATATATATATATATATTATATATATAATATATGTGCACAGTTCTGCCACGTAGCAGTGGTCATCCTTGAGACCTTCCTAGTCGATCGTGACAATCTGACTGCTCCCCCCCGTCAGCAAAATGTACCACTGCTACTCAGAAGCTCCCATATTATTTTCTGTGTAAAAGCAGCTCGCGTTGCAAAAAAGATCGGAGCAGACATTGAGCTGGTGAATAGTACAGTGCGCTGTGTGTAATTAACCGGTGGGACCATGACTGATGGGGGAGGGGGCAGAGTCAGGCATGCACACAGGGACATGGGACACCTCGTCAGCACCGAACGCAAATGGGTCGAGCTGAAGATGGGGAGGGGCGAATCCCGGGAATGTGCGGGGGAGGGGGCAGGGGCAGCCGGAAACACACCCAGCTCTAAATTAGGAGGGAAATAAAGATGGGGAAACTCGCCGTGATATTAACTTGGCACCAGTCCTGGATGTTAATTGTGCTGTGTTGGCCTAATTTCTTTCTCTGCTTTGACCTCTGATTATCAGAGTAATGAACTTCCTCTGTTGCTCTGTTGTGTCTTTGATTACAACTGACAGTTGGATGAGAGCTTTGAAGATTTGCTGCCATCAGAAATAAAACATTTAATTTTTAAGAATATTTTAAATGCACTAATTTATTTTGCTTGAAAGGCAGGTTATTGTCTGAAAGTTACGTTGACACTTTCCAGCCACTTTTCACCGCATGACTTTGCACAGCAGAGCTCTCTCTAACAAAGCTGTTTAAATCTGATTGGACTAAAGCCAGGCAGCGCCATTTAACTGGTAGTCAGGTAGTTTACTTTTGTAGAATCATTAGTAGATGAACTAGCAGTAGATGACTTAAGGCTCTGTGTTCATTTTGTTTGTATAATCATGCATCAGGATCTTAGTATATTGGTGATGCCATCCCATTAGTACACTTGCATTAGAATGTATCAACTGTTTTACTAAATGCGGTACTTGTTTAAAATACAGCAAATCTAATGAATTTCAAAGCTGCCAGCTACCTCAGATCATGACAATTTCATCCATCCAACTATCTTCCAACCAATTATCTAGTGGTTATTTTTCAAACCTTTTCCAGAATAAGCTGGTTTCAAAATAGGCTTGTGTATAGGTTTGCTTCATGCATCGCAACAGTAGGTCACCGCTCAGCTATGACTGCGGAATTGCAGCAGGGCAATCAATGGTTTTGAGGCGGCGCCCCGGAGAAGCGCAGGCACGTCCCAGGACATGTCAGGGGCTGCCGCGGATTACGGCTGCTCATGCAGGTGGCTCCACATCTCAGCACCTTGCAGATTATCCGATTACCAGCGGCAGAGAGGGATAAACGGCAAGCCCGTGTTCCTGCAGAAGCTCGGAGATGCCGAGGGGCCCGTCGGAGTTTTTCCTTCAGAGATTCCGCCGCCTGTTGTGCTTGAAATCTGATTAGCTTTAGACCCTCAGCATTTCAGGGGGCAGTAGATCTGCTGCTAACTCCCCAGTATAAGTAGCGTCTGCTTGTGAAATATTAGGAGGCGCAATGGCCACTTGAGGCAATTACTGCTTTTTCTCCTTCTCTAACTTGAGTGATTGTTATGAGCCTCTTCTGAAGGTGTTTCACTGGGCTCCTGTGGTTTTTCTCTGGTCTTTCTCACTGCTCCCGCGATGTGGGTCATGTGGGGATGGCGGCGGTGGAGAATGAGTGCCTTTGGGACGGCACAACCCTTGCTGCAGGGCATCACTGCAGATAATCTGATGGCGGCGGGGAGGAGGGGGGAGGGGCAGGGAATTAGCACTCTCTGCATTGGATATCCAGGCTTAGGAGATGCCTGCAGTCGCTCGCTCACATTCACATATTAATCACAAGCCGTGTTAGCAGTCGCATCGCTAGCCCATCTGTAGGATTATTGGTAGTGAAACAAACGCATACCTAATTATGGCTGGGGAAATATTGAAAGAGGCCTCACTTGATACTGATTACCAGATGTAATGTGTGCATCCTCACACAAAGAGGAGAACGGACACACAGCGGGAAAAATGCTTTCCCTAATAAGACTATTAATAAGAGTAGTATGACTGTTTCTTTAAGTGCAGCATCTAATTGACTGCGTGCAGAAACTAGGTTAAGGCTAAAACTGTGGGTCATATCGAGACATCGGTGTGGAAGAAGCAAATAAAAGTCAGTCTTTGACGTGGCTGCTTCTCATCAGACTTCATAATATACCATGTGTTCTGGAAAAGGTTTTTTTGTCACCTTCATTCCTACTATCCTGGTAATGGTGTCTTTTTCTCTTAATATGTTTTGCATGTATCAGTGAATGAATTGTGCTTAAGTGCCTTTTTGATTGTATTGTGTCCTTGTAAAATAGTTCTGGTTTCCTGTTAGTTTTAGCTATTCATTTACTACTAGTTGATTGGACTGACCATAGTCTTACCCTGAAAATTTCTCACCCTTTAACAGATCCTCAGATGAAGGTCAGATCTTCCATAATCACTTGGCAGCAGTAGACAGATTCATAAGATTGTGGGGGGGGGGGAACAAACCTCAATAATTTCAATGTAAAGTTCTATTTTTTTGTAGGGATGAATGAAATTAGCTTAAATATCGGGGGTCCGCTCCCCTTCTGCCCCCGCTGGATCCTGTGTCCCTGGCCAGGATGCTCCAGTCAGCCAGGTGGAGCACGACCGCGAATCGAGTGGGCACTCGGGCAGATCAGCTCATGTGACTCATGTGACCCATGTCAGCAGAGCCTCTGGAAGAGAGATCGCCTTACACCTGAGGAAATGGGGGGCTGGGGGGGGGGGGGAATCGCCAGCCCGGAAGTAAAGAAGCCCACTTGAGCGACACGCTTTTCAAAGGGCCCCTCCCTCACTGCCTCTGAATGCTCTCAGCCAGCGCAGGCCGGGCATCACGCTGCACCGCGAGTGCCGTCTGCAGCCGCCGGCTGCCCGCTCCGTGCGGCTCCTCGCGAGCCTCGGATGCGGCCGATTTAGTCTGTGCCATGCGAGAATCACGTCATGCCATGCTCTAAATCAACACTGGCAGGGTAATACGTTTAGTTGTGCATCTGTGCCTGTGAAATTCTGAAATATTTTTGAAATGCTCTAGTGAAACATGCATTGCTATATTTTCTTTACGTTATAAATGTTGACTAATATAGCGGAGTTTTCTGATATTATGTTGTGCTTCGGCTTGTCATCCATATGGATCGGCCAGTTGCAGTTCCATGGATGTGTGAAGGTCTGTCTCCATGCTGCTGTCTGCCTGTCGCACAGCATTCAAAAAATGTTTTCTCGTCTTCAGCACCTGAGATTGGGCTTCAGTGAACCTCACTAAATATAATTTATTCAAATAGAACGAAATCGAAAATACTCAATTACAAGTTAGACACAATTCATTTGTGTTTTTCTTTTCCCTATGACAAGCTTACTAGGCACTCATTTTGAATGTTTCCCATGAATGGTCTACGGTAGACGCCGAAACCACAGTGATTAAGGGCTTACATTTGGCATCTTGCATGAAACAAATCTGTCTCCCTGCCAAACATTGCAGTTATTTTAACAAATGCGTTAGGCTACATAAAAGTTGACTTGTGATATCGTCACCGACATTGATTTGTCCATGCTGCCTGTGTTTTGTGTTTCTGCGTCTCTGCTAAATGCTACAGTATCTCTGTATCTTTCCACAGAGGCCCAGAGTAGCTTCGCATAAGCTATTACTTTGATCTTCTGGGAATACCCAGCCCCACCCAAACCCCCTGTGGTTTGTTTTCGCAGCGGCTCCTAACAGCACAGGGATGGAGAGCAACACTGGTGAATGTTTGCCTGCTTGTGTTTTTTGTGTATTCCAGAAATTGGTCACAAATGACTGAGAATGACACTTTTAGCACAGATATGGGTGCTAGTATTGATGCTCTAATGAGTGATCACCATGCTAATGTTACATGGCGGGTCGATAAATACTGTGCAGGGCTTTAATGCTTGGGGTGAACGGGGAGCTCGTGTTTACAGCAGCTGAGCAATAACCTCCTATGTCCTTTAGTTAGGTCAGAGTGCGGATGCTCTCGCGTGAAGCAGGAGGGCCCGCCAAAGCTTCCTGTTAAACAGTGAAAGCCACATAAAGAGGCTCACCATCCCAAACAAGTCCTTGGTAAGAGGTCTGAGGCATTCTTCGCTGCTGGTGGAATAAATGCACCAACCAGAGATGAGCAATAGGATGATGGCAGGTCTGCGCAGGAGCCTCCCAAAGACCGAACAAGCATTTTCCATGGTATAATGTAAACAGAGCTGATCTCACAACACAGCGGACAGCCGGACGGCCGAGCAGAATGACTACATAGAGTATTACACAAACACAGAGCCGATCTCACAGCACAGCGGACAGCCGGAGGGCTTTGTGGACTGAGTACGTAGAGTATAACGGAAACACGGAACTGACCTCACAGCACAGCGGACAGCTGGAGGGCCGTGCGGACTGAGTACATAGAGTATAACACAGACACAGAGCCGATTTCACAGCACAGCGGACAGCCGGAGGGCTGTGCGGACTGAGTACATAGTGTATAACACAAACACAGAGCCGATCTCACAGCACAGCGGACAGCCGGACGCCCATGCAGAATGAGTACATAGTGTATAACACAAACACAGAGCCGACCTCACAGCACAGCAGACAGCCGGAGGGCCGTGCGGACTGAGTACTTAGAGCATAACATAAACACAGAGCCGATCTCACAGCACAGCGGACAGCCGGAGGCCCATGCGGAATGAGTACATAGTGTATAACACAAACACAGAGCCGATCTCACAGCACAGCGGACAGCCGGAGGCCCATGCAGAATGAGTACACAGAGTATAACACAAACACAGAGCCGATCTCACAGCACAGCGGACAGCCGGAGGGCCATGCAGAATGAGTACATAGAGCATAACACAAACACTGAGCCGATCTCACAGCACAGCGGACAGCCAGAGGGCCGTGCGGACTGAGTACATAGAGTATAACACAAACACAGAGCTGATCTCACAGCACAGCGGACAGCCGGATGCCTGTGCAGAATGATTACAAAGAGTATAACACAAACACAAAACTGATCTCACAGCACAGCAGACAGCCGGATGCCTGTGCAGAATGAGTACATAGAGTATAACACAAACACAGAACTGATCTCACAGCACAGCAGACAGCCGGATGCCTGTGCAGAATGAGTACATAGAGTATAACACAAACACAGAACT
>JAODJU010000035.1:21510546-21530960 GCA_026776725.1 Gnathonemus echidnorhynchus | reverse complement strand
CCCCTTCCCCACCGTCTTGCAGCCAGCCTTGCCTCTGTGGCTCGGGTGCACGTCGGCACCTAGCCAGAGAGACCCTTGCCGAATATAGATTAAGCAGAGCGCGTAGAGGTGATGATGAGCTTCAGTCTGTAAGGCATGCCGAAACCAGCCTTTCTAACCTGTTTTTTTCCCCCCTCTGTTAACCTCTGTTCACTGTCCACTGCATGATCACACAGGGTCAGTCTTGTGCATGACCCCTGCTACCAGCATTGGTAGGTCTCTCCTTTTCCTTCTGTTTTAAATGAAATGTGAGCACTGCTCTGCGAAAGGCTCTTACAGCTGATTTAAAAGGCAGGCTTGTCATGCTGCGCCGCCGCCTCGACGCATTCCGCGCAGGAATGAATGCGCGTGTCCCTGCATGCAGCGCCGATGCGGGGGGGGGGGGGGGTCGGCCTGCACACGGCTCTTCTCTTCTGGGGGTGGGGTCATTTCCCTTACAAACATGTCCATTTGGCCCCTTGTCAGGTCAGTGCATCAGAACAGTGCGCCCCCCTCAATCTGTTACGTGCAGGTTTGGTGCAAAGTGAACGTGTCAAGCTGCTTTTAACTCACCTGTAAGAGGCCATGATTTCCAGTGATCGGGTTTACCTTGTATCTCTGTGTGTCTCTCTTAACATCCGTACTGTTCCTGACCAGACCGGTGTGCCATTTACTTACATTATAATTGTGTCGAACCATTATTATGTCATAACTGTGCTTACGATGGACAGACTCGTACTGTAGGGAAAACAAAAAAAGGAAGTTACCAGGCTAAAATTACAAGCAATTCGGGGTTTTAATATCAGCTAATTTGCCCTTTGTTGTGCTATGTGAACCAGGAAATTTGATCAGTTTCCCAGAAGAATAATCTTCGCAAATTATTTATTTGTTATGCTAAATGCCATGCATTAGTGGTCGTCATAGTGTTTTGGGGATGTTGGTTTGTTTTAAATTTTATCAGCATTGTTAAAGGATGTTGCATGAAGCATATACAAAATTAACCTCTGTGGTTGATCTGATGCTTTTTGCAACAAAACCTCTCTGGGAATCACTGATTATGTTGTTAAATTTCCTTAATGTGATTGTAATCTGCTTTACCCTTCTTTTTTGTTTATATCTCCCTGTGCTTCTTTGCTTTGCATTGTGATCGCATGCCATCTGCTGGTCTAACCTAACGATGGCTTGCTGCTCTGTAATATTCACCATGCAAAAAAAAAAAAACACCCAAACCCCCCCCCCACTTGTTGCCATGGTTACCATAATGCTCCACCTACCTGTTCATTGCTTCCATGGTTCCCTTCCTGAAAAAGTACCCATGATGTACAGTGCTGCGCCTGCTACTGTCTCTGCAGCAACAACTCCTGCCACAAGTGTCCCCTACGCAGCAACAGCACCAGCCAATCAGGTTTGCTCTTTTTAAAGCTTTCTTTCATGAATCCCCGAGCTCTAAATAAGTACTTGCCCAAAAAGAAACTCTAATCTTTAATCTGTAATCTTTATAGCCACTGTTATTCCCTTTCATATTCACATGTAGACTGTATTTGGAACATTTGTACTTTAAGATCAGACGTATGTTGTTATTGTGTGCATTTGCAATGACTTATTTAGAGTTCTCACATTTGCAAGAGTAGTTGTGTTGAGTTGCATTATCTCCTTGTTTATTTTGCATGTTTTTTTTATTTTTATTTAATGTTAAGTGTCCCTTTTCATGTGCATTAAGAAAATGTGTATGCTGTTAAAATAAATTTAAAAACCACGCAAGTGGCCACAGGTATACACAGTAGGACTCTGTACAGATCATATCGTGTGAATTAGCAACCCCGAAAAATCAGTATTCGGTGCTCTGAGCGGCAGAGAGGATGTGTCCGTCTATGATCCTCGTGACGTGTGGATGAAGAGGAAGAGGATGTTCACTAGCTGAGCTCCCGCAAGGCTCTGTTGGACAGACACATGGAGCATTTC
The DNA here is from genome assembly GCA_026776725.1 of Gnathonemus echidnorhynchus. NCBI lineage: Eukaryota > Metazoa > Chordata > Actinopteri > Osteoglossiformes > Mormyridae > Gnathonemus > Gnathonemus echidnorhynchus. The sequence continues at coordinate 21,528,980 of JAODJU010000035.1, read as the reverse complement.
AGTCCCCAACTTCCTATTCTGTGTCGTGTCTTACTGGGAATTCACGTCTGAATATGATGTTCAGACTCAGAAAGTGGGTGGGGCAGCAGGGACGGCCAATGAAGCCTCAGCGACAGCTACGACCTCCTGTCCCACGGCGCTGAGGGACGCTGTGTGTGGAGCTGAATGAGGACAGGGACGTTTTGCTCTGCTACCGCTGCGCTCCTCCCAGTTGGCCATTGGTGGAGGCCGGTGCTGTGGCCGGGTCCTCGTAAGGCTGTCCCCTGCTGTGCCTGAACTCCGCACCTCAGCGTGTGCCCCAAGCGCTTCATGGGGCCAGAGCCACCTCTTCTGGGACTCCCACGGCACATTTTGCCATCTTTTCTAAAAACATACCCCCCCCCCCCCCCCATGTAAATGAGCCAGACCAGCTTCCCGGCCCCCCCACCACACTTTGTAACAGTTCCTGTACATGTTTCTGCTACCCATCACCATTAATGATGCTAATGGTGCGTTGCCATGGCGACATGTTATATGGGCTAAAAAAAAAGGCTGCATTTGGGTCATGACCAGTGGACATGCTCAGAGGGCACATGGCAATCATTTACAGCTCTCTGAAGAGTAACGTGTCGTGGAAACAGCTGTACGGTGGCTGCTTAATACGGAGTTACTAAGAGACCCATTGATTGTATACAATGAGCCATTGTGTGTTCAGACTGAAGCAACATAAATGTGTTTCATGTGGAGGCCAAAGAGGAGTCATGCGCCCAAAGCAGACCATAATAAGGCTGTTTTAATGCCGTGCTAAGATCCGCAGTAACAGCCGCTTTTTCTTGATGTAATAACCATCAAATCCATGGCCTAACACGGTATCCTATATATAGGTTATAGTATATAGTTTCCCATTTAGAACTTTTTCGTTTCATTGTTTTCACTCGTGAGCGTTGGGTTAGCGCTCCAGTCCAGCACCGACATCCCAGGATAAGAGCAGGCAGGGGTTTCTTGTCAGCCGCTTCCTGTCAGCCGCTTCCTGTCAGCTGCTTCCTGTCAGAGCTCTGCCATAAGGTCCCGCGGGTGAGCGAATGGCTGGGAGACCCCTGTCATTGGGTCCTGGGCCTCGCTGGGGGAGGCTGTGACCCAGCGATCAGTGACATGATGTCGCCACTGCCTTACGTCAGCGGGTAACTCTCAGCAGCGTCTGCGCCTCGGCAAAATGTCCTCCCTGTGCCATTGTAGTTTAGTGTGAGCGCCAGGCAGTCTCTTCCCCTTTGCAGTGCAATAAACCTTCCTTTAATGAAGCAGCCTTGCAGAATGCACCGGACCTAAAATAATGACACTCGTCAGCTCTGATAGTCTTTTTAAGATCTAAAATCACATAAAAATGAGTACAGAGAGACTGACATGTTCATCTGGCAGAGCTGTGGGGATGGGTTCAGTGTCGGAGGCCTCGCTCCGGGTCAGTGTGACGCCTTTAGGCCACTAGTGTCATCGCGCCCTGGCCCGTTTTTCTGGCTCTTTCTGTGCAAGTCAAAGACCTGGAGCTGCAAGTCTGCTCCCTCCTGGCGGCTGTGATGTCAGCTTTCTTCGGCTGAATGGGGTGCTTCCCGCAGCAGAGCCGGCTGCTCTGATTGATAAGACGGGGCCTTTGCCGTCGCGGTTTTTGGCGTAACATCACTGCAGGGTTTTCTGCCAGCATGTACTCCAGAAGAGCCAGAGGCCATGGCACTCTACTTCTGTACCAGTGTGGCAGACATGTCTTTGGGGTAGTGAGGGGAAAACTTATTAAGTATCTATTAAATACTTTCATATTCCGATGAAGAGACACATTCTTATATACATTTTTCACGAGTTGTATGAGGTGAAAATTAAATAACACTGAATAGCCCATGTTTAGAGTGACGAGAGACAATGAAGTAGCCAGTTAGTGAACAGCAGCACACTGCAGTCCTGACCAGTAAAAACCCACTGGTTTCTGTTGGGGTTTTTAGCCTCAAAATGGCAGATAAAAGACAGAGGAAGTGGGTGAGATGGCCACCTAACCGGCTGTTCTGTCTTTCTCTGTACCCCACAATTCTCCCTTGGTCATTTATTACGATACATTGACTTGGGCCTGGTGCCTAGTTAAAGGTCAGTTCACTATAATCTAGAAAAGGCACAATGACCCAGATGCTTCTTCTTTTGATATTTTAGTCCTTCATAGTAGCAAATAAAATGCACTTTTTGCTGTAATGATATCTGTTGTGGTCAATTCCACCTCTGTACGTACTGTTTAAAGCATTTGCTTTTTATAAGGCATAATGTCTATACATAATGTCGACCTTTGTTATTTCATATAAATATGTATAGCGTTATAAATAATTGAATAGGTGAAATGTACTCAGTTGCCACTTTATTAGGCACGCCAGCCCATTAAAGCAAACAGGCTGCACCTCCAAAGAGGAAATCGTGGCGGCTACTGGATACATACCGCAGAGAGACAGGGGTGCGATGTTCAATTATTCTCTGGCTAAACATTAAAGCAGCCAAGGCATTTGTGATTTTTAACCTGTTAGGACTGTTGTTGCCAAACGTGGTGGTTCCAGCATCTTAGTAACAGCCACCCCCTGGGATTTTCACATGCTGCAGTGTCTAGAGTGTACACTAGGTGGTGCTACAAACAAAGAACATCCGGGTAGCGGCAGTTCTGTAGTTGAAAACACCTTGTTGATGCGAGAGGAGAATGGCCAGACGCATTAATGGTAACGGCAAAGCCACAATGGCAAAAAATAACAGCTCAGCACAACAGTGGTGTGTAAAAAGTATCTCTGGTGGCTACTGAGTGCATCTGCATGTGGAATGTAGCCATAAAGAATGTACTTGTCTGTTTAGTCATCTTAATCGATCATAATTTTCACAGTAATCAATATGCAGCTTAATGGAATAGTACCTGAAGGCTAGTGAAGTTTCTTTTTGATACTTGTGATCCCATGGCAGCGATTTTTCTGTTGCTTGATCTCTTGGTCTGATTGGTTAATTGCAGGCCGGAGATGGTACTAGCTGAGTGTGCTGCTGAATGAGTGTCAGCTGCACTGTATTATAATGGACGAACTGATGTATCATGAACCAATTGTTGTATTTTTTGGCCCCACCAGATGGTGCTCTCTTTAAAAAAAAAAAAAAAAAAAAAGCACAAAGCATGCCCCAAAGCAAACCAAGAGCACCATCTAGTGGGATCAAAAAATACAGCGAATGGTTCATGAGGTGTCATTTTGTCCATCACTTTTGTATATAATTTGACTGCCTGTGTCACATCCGGCTGTGGTGCACGATTGATAAACATAACAAGGAGGCGAATCAAACAAGACGAAAGGGTTTTCCCATAGTGCAGCATTTTAAATCACGTTTGTGTCACCAACCCCGTACCGTTGTCAGAGTCTATGGGTGCCATTGTGTTGGCTTCCCATGGCATGAAAAAGCAACAGTCTACTTCCTGTTAATGTCAAAGCAGGAAGCAGATGGTCAGCGCTGCCCTAAACTGAATGCGTCGGCAGCTTGGCAGAAGTTAACCCTTGTTCCTCTCTGACTCATTGTCATTTTCATTCCGCACAGCCTGTCCTCAGACTATAGGTTACCTCTGGTTTAAATGAGTTCCTCATCACTTACTATCTTGCTTGTCTTGTATGGCACCTAATACCCGGAAACTTTAGTTCTACAACTGTCAAGACTTTAAGACTTGATTTTGCAGTCTTTACTTCTGTCCTCACCATTGAGACTTGATCCTCGTCTTGCTTGCAGCAGGCAGCGTACACAATGAGCTGCTGCTCTTACACTTGCTTTCTTTTGGAGGTTTAACCCTCTATATTGCAGAAGCTTTATATCTTTCTCCTGCTCTTTGCATATTACTGCCTTATTGCCAGTATTATCTACACATTATATCTCCTCTGGCTTTCTCCGAGTAGCTCTGCTTGCTCTATTACTTGCCCTCTTGAGCAATCAGATGTTTTATCTTTCACCCTGCCCTCTCAACTGATTGCTGTCCCAGTTCTAGCCATGAGGCATCAGAGACACAAATCGACGACTGGCGGCTGCTCCTTTTCTCCTCCTCCGTTTCCACATGTCCGCAGACAGATTTCTCCCAAACGGGGCCGGTCGCGTCTCTCCCGACCAGGAGACGAGGCAGCCGTACATATTGCCATCTCAGCTTTGAGTTGCATCTCATATCACGGCACCCCTCCTGTTGCCCGCCCTCGTTGCCCCGCCAACCTCCACGGCATCACATGCCACGCTGTCCTTCTCCCCAGCTGCCGCCCTGACTAACTTCCCTCTCCCGGTGTCTTACTTCTCCAACACAGATCATCCTGAAGTAACGATCCAGAAAGGAGCGGATTGTCCAGATGCTGCACTAAGAAGCTCCAGGCAGTCCTTCTGTAAATACTACCTTTCATCTTCACTAGAGCTACAGCAACCTGCATGCTAAGCATATAACAAATAAGGATGAATCATTAACTGTAACATTGAGTGCTGTTGTAATATATACAAATTATGTATATGTATTGCTAGGAAAATTATTGACATGTAAATGATACAGTCAAAAAAGATGATGTACATACATTATATGGATGAAGGTGAAGATTCATCTTAATGATTGTTTGCAGATGTTCTCTAAATATTGTGGGATACATTCTTATTTGGGGGTTGTTTTTAAAACTCTGCACAAACTTCATCCTTGGGAAACACCTGATTTGCACTGTCGGGGAAAGAAAGAAAAAAATACAAAAAAAAGTGCTTTGTGTTAAGCTGCAGATGGTTTTGAACAGGAAAAACAAGGACTGCAAATGCCCTTTGTGGTGACGTCCTAGATGTTCATTCGTTGCACTTGACTCGTGAGTCAGGCTGAAGGGATAGAGCACTCCTTTCATTCTTATTTCTTAAAACCCTGAATGTCATAGTAGATACCCTGGTATTTATCTGGTGGTTGGCTGCTTTACTGTGGTGTCACTGCTCCCCCTCCTGGCTCCTTTACGCTCCTGCAAGAGGCGGCGAAGGTATTTCCCGTACCTCTCCTCAGCAGAGCTGCGCTACTGCTAGCCACCACTGGAGTGCGCACTGCCAAATAAAAGCTGAAGTGCGAGTCTGAGACATGCTGATGGTGGGCACCGGCTCGTAAATTGGCCCCCCAGATGTCATTTTGCCTGAGCTACAACAGGCCTGCATCACAGCTTTGGAAGAGCATCTCCTTGAGCCAAAAAAAAGTGTTTTATTTTTTTAAGGGATAAGGTGGTATTGTGGCCATCAGCAGGTGGTTTGCCTCCAGTATTGTGCCAAGGGCTTAGCCGAGCCGGAGGGCTGGCGAGACGCCAAGCTAAACGTATCCGTCTCAATGTCTGCAGGCAGACTGGAATAAGCATCCCGCCAAACGGTAGACTGGGGTACCAATGTCTGGTGCGCCATGGGCCTCTGTGGAGGGGTGCCTAGCCTAAGCGCCGGAGCTATGGGGCAGTGACACGAACTACAGGGCCAGGCTCACTTAAGGTGCATCAGATGGTCCCTGTCAAGCAGGACAGCTTCCGTCGGGGGAGAGCACCACCGGAGACGGCGGCCGCTCTTCTGCTGTCTGTGATAACGCTGCTCCGTCTCAGAAAGCGTAGAAGTGCCTAAAAAGTTACACACGACAAGCGTGTCAAAGACTATTTGCCGGAAAAAAAAAAAATGTGCGAAAGAGTGTAAAGGAATATCACGAGTCTCTTAAGATATTAAAAACTAAAAACAGAACCTTATGTACGCGTCACACTTCATTCAGTTTCACAGTTAAAGGCACACTGATGAGTCCTCATGTTATTACCAATGAAATGATAATTATCACAACCGTCTGTAGGAAACGAATCGAGACCCACTTGGGCTGGATGTTTCGTAACGTGGCGGTGGTTCGCATTATGTTGTACATTTAGTTTACATGGCAGAAGTGACTGAAAGCAGCGAGTGAGTACAGGACGTGTCTAGTTATACATTTAATGTTTGTAATTCATTCGTCTCTTAGTGTTAACCGTCATTGCAATGTATTCAAAACAAATGTAGCTCGTTTTGTGTAATGACCATTAGAGTATTTCAGTTCAGCGTATCACAGTAACAGTCTATCGTCTTAATGACCTGATGTGGTCTAACATTTAATCATGAACACATAGTCCCACTACCATATTATTACCTAATATATTTTGTAAATTTCTGAAAGTGTATTTTAACTTCAAATCACATTCAGTACTGTTTAAGACAAATAACATCACATTGCAGCCGTTATATCCTGGTTTTCTTTTCTGTGAGTGTGTGTGTGTATATGTAAAAGAAAAAAATCCTATCAGAATCATGATATATTTTCATGGTGCTTGATTAACACAGACAATCCACAGTGAGACTCCTTTAGTTCAGCATATATAAGGCACTATTCTGTTTTTTTCCCATTTTTATTTAGCAAGATTTTTTTTTTGTTTTCTTCACAAAAGTTACAGTTTTAATGTAATTTTTGATGTGGAAAGTGATTAAATATATTTTGTCATGATTTTTGTTAAATATTAGTAATAGAATGATGTTGTAACCTATTATATTTTAAACTGAATGTAATTTATTAAGATGTGCTTTGTTCTGCTGGTGGTTCGTCAAAAGGCCAGTCCTGTTCGATCAGCCAGTGAGACGTCTGTCTGTAACAAGAGATGGAATGTGAGAGCTACCAATCAGAAGCCTCCAGATCTTTTTCTTGTCACCGCCTTGTCACCAACACAGGACAGCGCATTACAGTATGAGCAAGGCTTTAGAATTGCTTGTATTATATAAAAATGTTTATTGTATAGGTAACATTTTACCAAAAAACAAGGAAAAATTTAAAAAGACGTACTTTTCACTGTAGTATGGTAGTATTTCATAACAATATTAAGTTGTTGCCGTGGCAACTTATAGTTGCAATGACTAAAGTCCTGTATTTTTGTAAATGATGTTATTGTTAAGTTGACCTTTTTCCTAGTACACTGTACCACGATAGATTGTATAACAGATATCAGAACATTTCCTACGTTACGTCAAGACTATATACAGTAATAATTTGAGTAGCATTTAATCTCTTCTTTATCAATATATATTTCTTTTCATTTAAGAAGCTAAGTAAGATCTTACCAATGACATTTAGTATGAAAATGTATCTTAGGTAATATTCTGTCCCACCTACAAAATAGCCAAGCAGTGACTCTCTCTCTTACTCGTGTAGTAATGTTATAAGGAATCGCTGGCGCCATAACAACCAGCAGAAACGAATAATCACGTGAAAGTAGTGTTTGACAGTTTCACCGGCGTTTAGGTTTGCACTATGTTCCAATGATGATATAATTATTGTATATTGTGTAGGGTATGGCAAAGTTGACATTGAGATTTTGTTAATACTGTAACTGTTATCACTTGTTACCTGTTACTATCAGTGAATCTGTCCTCGGTTGACATCTTTCTCGATAAATCTTCACAAACTGAATGCTTATTTCAATAAGAATTGTGTTGAATGTTACTAATACAAAGATGTGTCTGAGGCAACAGTCAGCTTGTCTCCAGTCATTAAAAAATAACAAAATGTTTTGAATGCAGAGTAAAAATGTACTGACGATGAATGATTTGATGGTGAGAGAAATGATTAAGCACTTTCTGAGCAGGCAGTGAACTGCTCAGACCTGGCTTATCGGTAAACTTTGCCTTACCTTCAGTGTATTGTTCTTAAGATTTCATGTTTCAGAGTTCTTAAACTATAAAGGGTTGTACATGGTCTACTGAAATTACTCCTTCATTCACGGTGCATTAGCCTTTCGGTTGCAAGGCCTAAACGGTGGATGGCTGTGAAGCAAGGAGCCATTCAGTATCACGTTCCTTCAGGGTGAGGAGCCTGATGGTGAAGCAACTATGGCCTGTGTGTCAGACAAAACAGCTGCAAAAGTACTGCGGGTGTAATATTTCAACTGCTGTGTCACTTGATTCCATCTGTAATACAGTAGTCCATCTACATGGCAAAAAGACAAAAATGTTAAAGGAGCCCTTTTTGGATTTTATTAGTTTTTATGTAACCATTTTTACATGTTTTATTTGTGCATATATTATATAGTTAAAATGTTTTGGTTCTTGCAAAAATGGTGTAAAACCTATTAAGACAAAATAAATAAAAATACAATAATACAAGGTTGTCGAGGGTCTGGTGACATTATTGATGATCAACTTTCCCAGCGAGGCTAGAATATCGGATTACTTTACACGGGGGCACCCTCACTGCTGGGGACCAAACAGGCAGCGTGCCAAGAGCAAAACAGACAGGAGGGTGGAAAGGTGCAAAGCTTCACTGGAAGCACACAAAAATGGCCTTTGGGCACCATCACTGGAATTCACTGCGACCACTGGTATGTGTCAACTCCAGGGATTATCACTCATCAGACTCAATGAATCATTTCACTGTACATTTACATACTTCCAAACGTAAGGTAAGTACAGTTTTTTACAAGTTCTGGTGTTTTATATATGTGCTGAAACGCACAAGTGTATTGTTAAAAGCTAAAAAATTGCTATATAAAATATAATCAATACTTTGAATTGATTGAGTCTGCAAACATACAAGAATTAAAAATACAATACTGGGATCCGTGGTTAAGTATAAACCAAGCTAAAAGTAAATACAGAAATACATCTGGGATTACCATAAAAACGAGGTAATGCACACAGATTAGTTTTCTATTTATATATTTTGCATGTCAACGGGAAGACTTGCTTTTAAATAGAATAAATCAAATGCACTCATCCATTACTATGGTATAGTTACGTTACTATTTGTCAGCGCAGTACGTTGACGATAAAGATGTGCTGTCTGATGAAGCACAGGAAAATAGCACTTAAATGCTTGTTTTGTGGTTTAGATGAGTGAAATAACGGGCCGTCAGCCCTGCACTCACGCGGGAGCGCTGGGTATCCCAGCCTATTTCAGGTGCAGCAGCGGCGCAGCTGTGGTGTTACCATAGCAACAGCATCCGCGCATCTTCCCTCCCCTTAGATACACATCCTCAAGCTACAGTCGCGATAGGTTGCGGGCTCCGCGGATGTCAGTCCCCGCCGCCGAATCGCAGTAGAAGCAACATGCCGACGGAAATCCAGCCCACGGAGTCTACGCAGGGTGTTTCATCGCACGCTAGGTGCGGAGCCGTGGGCGAGGTTTACGGCGGACGGAAGCAGCTATTGGGTTCCGTGAACATCTGTCATGCGGCGCAGGAGCCATCTTTCGCCTTGGTACGGAAGCCGAGAGGAGGCAGGCTGGTTACGCGGCGGTGGGTCTCCACCCGAGAGTATGGCGGCTGGGAGTGCATTGGTGTGAGAGTAGGGAACGGGGATATGAAAAGGAGGATGAAAAAGAAACACAGAAATAGGACTTTTAATACTTCTTAAAAAACGTTTGTAGCTAGTCATATTTAAAATAAAAGTCCCCCCTCCCCTTTTTTTTTTTTTTTTTTAAAGAATCCGCTTGGGCTTCTCCCGGTTTTTCCATAGGAGCGTCTGATACTGGAGCAAGTTTTGCTTTTTATCATGTTTTAGAATGGTGACTCCATTAAACGAAGCATCACCAGCTGGAAATTACGGACGTTTCCCTTTGCTTTCGGCGCGTCTCTGGAAGCCGCAGTCGCCTGGCGTGCAGTTACTGATCGGTGTCCGCAATGAAGTCCGTCTCTGGGCTGCGACTCTTTGTGTTCTGTCTGTTTATCTCCTGTAGCTAAACAGAGGCGGTCAGTCAGCCCGTCTTTTAAAATCATTATCCGGGGAAATGAAACGCTAGTCGCAGCTAACAGTGTTTTTATGCATTACTGTATTTTCCCCCGTTTCGATGTCCATAGGAGAGTGTTAGTATTTGCGCTCGTATTGCAATCGCCGATATACATTTAGGGAGCAATGCGTGAGTACAAAGTGGTGGTCCTCGGCAGCGGCGGGGTCGGCAAGTCCGCCCTCACCGTGCAGTTTGTCACCGGCACCTTCATAGAGAAGTACGACCCGACCATCGAGGACTTCTACCGCAAGGAGATCGAGGTGGACTCGTCGCCCTCGGTGCTGGAGATCCTGGACACGGCCGGCACGGAGCAGTTCGCCTCCATGCGGGACCTGTACATCAAGAACGGCCAGGGCTTCATACTGGTCTACAGCCTGGTGAACCAGCAGAGCTTCCAGGACATCAAGCCCATGAGGGATCAGATCATCAGGGTGAAAAGGTACGGCTGATGACCGGCGAAGTGTGCACACCGATGGCGGGATGAAGCTGGCCTTCCCCTTTCCAGTAGAAATGACTGTTAACATTTCATCTGACTTTTTGGCTAATGGACCTTGAATTGCTCACGTAGACCCCCCATGTTTTATTTTAGTTTTGAAATCATAACCGGGACACGCCTATGAACCACACGAGCCACATGCCGGAGACCCACAAACTTGTACGTCCCTGTTATTAAGTAGCCGGAAATTACACTTAGCTCCCCATTAAACGTATATTTGCCACCTAGTTTTCGTGTAAGTGATCTGCAAAGTGTAAAAGAAATGCATCAGTGTTAAGTGGTAAAGAAACAGGCTAGTTTAGATTCTGCAGTTCGTACTGCACTACAGTGCTATAGTCCTTGAGCTCATAGATTGAATAGATTAAACGCCCCGGTATTGATTCACCCTATGAAACGTACGCAAAAACGTAAGAAACATGGTGGCCTGTCTCCATCGGGCTGGTCAGAGGTTAAGGACTGAGCTCTGAGCTCCTGCTGCCTCAAGATAACAGCTGCTTGAGGATCTCCCAGCAAACTCTTATTCTGCGGCAGTGCTCTCTGCAAACAGAGGAAGGAGTATGGTTTGTTTTGTTGTACTGCAGTCTAAACTAATACATTTCTGAGCACCCAGTGAGGTGAGTCACCAGGATGAGCAGTTAAGCAGTGTTTTAGGACAGAGTTCAGTGTGGTTATTTGTCTTTTTTAAAGGCCTTTGTGTGTAAATGGTATAGAGTCAGGGGTTTGTTTTCTTGCCTGAAGGCTTGTTCACAGTAATAGCATCTTTCTGTAAAGAGCGAGTTGTGAGGATGTGTTCAGCGGGACGGGAGCTGGTGGAATGTAAATGCAGGCTGGAGACACGTAGCGAGAAAGATAAACCATCCCAGTTTGTCCTGGTCGGTCCTCCCCAGCGGTGGGTGTGGTGTCAGATTGGGGTGGGGTCTAACCAAGTCTCAGCTGCTCACTGAATCACAAGGAAGAAAAATGTCCGAACGGTTTCACCAAACTTTGACATATTTCTGTTTAAATTTCATCCCATCTATCACTATGCCTGTTAGTCAGGATGACAGACCAAGATGAATTTAAATGTCTGTATATTATAAAGCATATCAGGCAGTCTAAGTCCTTAGGTTTAGTTTAGTTTTTATAGCCTCTTCTCCTGAGGCAGCTGCTTGTCCTCTGGGCTCAGTCATCCACACAGGTCCCCCAAAGGTCCTGGGACGTCCTCATGGGGCCCCCCAAAGGTCCCGGGACGTCCTCACAGGGCCCCCCGAAAGGGGGGAGGGAGGCTAGGGCTGGGCAGGGGGTGGATGCTTTTAACTAAAGGAAGAATACTGCCAGTTAATCATTTGTGAAGAACTTCAGTGCGAAAGATCGTCGATGTAAGATCTGCACATGGTTTTGGGCATGAGCTCTTCTTTCCTGCTCTGTTCTTGGATCCCTTCATGGGTCACTGCTTGGTTTCGCATTGATTGCAGTTGGACGTATCCAAAGCACTGCACACCAAACAGATACATAACAGAACGTGTAGGTGATATGTGGAATTCCCGTCTCACGTGTCCCAGAAGTGAACTTCAATCACTCTGAGGTGTCATTTTACTGGTGTAAAGGTGTTGCATGTTCTGGAGCAGTATTTAAAAAAAATATCTATGGATCCCCAGAGGGTAGCCCTAGTCTCATGTCACAAGTCAACACAACAGCCACATGTGCCTGCAGAGACTTCAGACAGCAGGAATGTGTCTGTGTGGCTTGGATCCTTCAGGCTGCAGCAAAAGAACTGTGGGCATATGCTGATGAACTAACAGAGTGTAAGGAACCCCCGAGTTCCTGGTCCCGCAGAAGAAATATTCCCGTTGTCTCAGAATGTCTTGTACTGCACACCCTGTGGATGTTTTCAGCGTCCTTGTCACGGAAGTCTTACAGCCTTGACCGGTCTCTGCTGCTCTTTGGGGGTTATGCCTGTCTGACCTATGACGCATGTTGTGTCTGTGTGTGGGGGTGATTTAAGGAGCTCGAGGTCAGTCCTGTTCTACGACTTTCTCCACTCCTCGAGTCCCACTTGGTGATCTCGACGTGTACGTGACGGTGGAATTTTGTCTCCATCAGAACGGCCAGAAATTGGCAGGAATTCCTGCGGTATGGTTCCTGTCCTTTGCGGACTCCGCGTCCGTGGCATTCCGAGTGACATTTTCTTGGTATTTCTGCTTCTTTGTCGTCTGGGCACCAAGCAGAGAAGGTGACCAGAAAAGTGTGGCTACGCTCTGCTGAGGTATTCAGGTTCCTCATGGTGCTGAGGGCGGCCGGCCCCCTCCCCCACGGCCTGCCTTTGCCTTCGATGTTCAGTGGTTAAATAAGCAGGTTCCCGCTGCTTCACTTATCAGGATCGCTTTTCATCGGCACAAAGTGAAAGATTAGAGTTTGTTTGGTGTCCCTTCCTTGTGGGAGTGTAGGTTCAGGTTTGGGTTTCCTCCAGATGTCTTCTTGGTAAAGGTGAAGGTCTTTGTCTTTGACCACGAGCCAAAGTTGGTTATAACCTCCTTGTAGTCTCTGCTGTTTATTATTCGCTAGTTTTTATCTTGATGGTAAGCTAACCACTGTGCCCTGGCGGAATGCAGCTGGGGGGCAAGGGCGGGGGCCTGGGGGGGTGTAGGGGGTGGGGTAAAAATGACCCTCAGAGTTAGTTGTAGCTAAAACAGACTGGACTGTTTGTTCGGATCTGTTATACTGTGGTGGGAGAGGGGCAGTTCTGTCTTGCATGAGATTTCCTGCAGCGTCCGCTTAGCTGTAGGTTGTGTCAAAGGCCTCACCATCATCTGCTCGCCTTGAGGTCTTGGGTTTAGGTCCTTTGAGTCCTCCGGCCTCTGGTCTTCACTTGGGCAGACCTGTAGGCCAGACTGTGTTGCTCTGAATGGCAGCGATAAACGGATGAAGGTGGCCTTTTCTCATGTTCCCAGGCCCAGACAGAAACGCTCAAGGCTTTCAGTGGACAGAAATACATCAAAGCACCAAATTCATCTACTGGACATACTAAATCTCCCCAGTCTTCCCAGAAAAAAAATATATTTCCGCCCTCGGTTGTTGTCAAAAAAAATATTTGAGCTGTTACACAGGGTGCGTTTTGAAGCTTTCCACTGCCCCGGGAAAGCATGCGGTCCAGCACTGGATGCAGATATGGCCTGGAAGATGCCATGTGCTGTAGCTTAAGCTGGCGACCGTGTCGCTTTGCATACATTACAAATCTTTTTTTTTTTTTTTGCTGCCACATGGAGCAAACGCATGCTTGCGCAGCCAGCAGGGACACTCGCCGGAAATGTGCTCAGTCACCGAAAAATGTAATGGGATTGCGCTCCGTTATTAGCCAAAAAAACATCAGGACTGCATTAGTGTACAATAAGCTAAAGTCTCCTTTGACTCGGGGCAATCAAATCACGGGAGGGAAATTAGAGGTGATGAAATGCGCTTGTGGTTTTCCGCAGAGATCCCACACGCGAGGAAATCAGTGTTATCCCTCCGTCTGCTGTGTGAGATGCGAATATCAACTCAACACTTCAATCAACATTTTTCCATTTTTGTGTGTGCCCCCCCCCCCCACTCGCCAGAGCTTCTGTAATCTAATTGCCAACCTGTTGATTCTAAGCTGAAAGTTTTCACACAGTACTTATACTGCTTACGATGACAGGGGGACCTGTAATTAATGAACGGTGACCGCACACAGAGTGCAGGGCAGCCGGCCTGCCGTAACTCATGGCTAATTGGCCCCATCTACGGCCATACCGTAAATATTATGGTGTGTGCAGTATCTTCTGTAAACAGGGTTTGGCAGCATCAAGCAGCATCGATTAGGGATGAGACGCTTCAATGGCCACTGTGGGTGGGGTTACTGAATGGCGAACGTGAAGGTTTTGGTTCAGTTCAGTAGCGACCGATAAAACTGTCGATCGGAAGAGGCCTGATGTCAGGCCATCTCCAGCACGGGGGGCCTCCACTTTGGAAGCGTCCTCCTTCCCGTTGGCGTTTAATTACCGTTTGATTGCTTGTCAGGCATCCTGCCTCATCTGTCCGTCTTCCAGGCACACAGCCTCATACGATGGGCCATTTAGAGTGCACCCAACTGTACATATCTGGCAGAGTACAATATGGGTGAACGCACAAACTCTGCAGGCACAGGGGGTGTGAAATTTGAACCCCAGCCCTGGAGGTATGGGGTAACTGCACTTGCACGCTCATCTACCTTGGCCCCCTCGCCAAACTTCAGGGGAGTCTAACTTGTGTGTATGAGGTGGGATGGTATACAGACTGCCTCTGAATGGTTCCAGAACAGCCTTGAAGGTGTCGTGTCGTTACTCAGACCCGCATGCGGCTCAGCCACAGATCAGCCGGACCTGGCCTTCCTTTTTGGCCTTTGGGGTCTCGGGGGACCCCCGAATAATCCATGAGGTTCCAATGGTCACCCCGGCGTTGCCCTTGCCATTCCTGGCTCCCAGCTTCCATCGCTCGGCACCAGTCGCTATCAGACACAAGCCAGCACTGTTCCCGACTTGCTAACGGATTCGTAATGCTTTCAGAAATGTCACTCTGTTCTTAATCTGCTCTCCGTTAATGAGTTGAACAGAAACTCTTCTCCGTTGTTTGTTTATTTCTTTATTTGGAAGCCCCGCTGGGAATAGTATTAGTTTCCGTTAGCAGCCGCTTGCATTCATTTAGCGCTGTTGGCGCTCATTTGTTGTGGAATCTTAAAGGGATGGGGCACTGTATCTGTGGCTTGGATGGGCTTATCGGCGTACCGTCTGAGAGGCTAGGGTGCGCCTTTAAGAGTGACATCGTGCATACAGTGCTCAGCCACTCCATGTTCAGCGTCCTTCAAGCTCTGCAGTCTGTGTTTGCTGCGCATATGTCCAGACTAGAAGTGTCGTGTGAATAAAGTGGGCATCTTCCTTTTTTTTGGTTTCAGATGGTTGTCTTGCTGCCCTTGGTTTTCAAAATGGCCGGTCTTCACCCCCCCCCCCCCACCCAAAACCAAACACTTAGCTTCCTGTTAGTCATGGGGGCACTTCGCGTTTTGTGGACATGCAGCTCTAGGGACATATACGTGGACCAGCGCATGCTCTTTCGGTACCCAAAACCGCAGCCCTCCCAGTACGGAATAGAAACCGCCCTGTGACTCTACTCCCCCGTCTCGCCCCATCCCGTCTCGCCCAATCCCGTCTCGCCCCATCCCGTCTCGCCCCATCCCGTCTCGCCCCATCCCGTCTCGCCCAATCCCGTCTCGCCCCATCCCGTCTCGCCCAATCCCGTCTCGCCCTGTCTAGCCCCATCCCGTCTCACCCCGCCTGTCTAGCCCAATCCCGTCTCACCCCGCCTGTCTAGCCCAATCCCGTCTCACCCCGCCTGTTTAGCCCAATCCCGTCTCGCCCCATCCCGTCTCATTCTGTCTTGTCCGTCTTCTGTAATGTTTTTATTTGCCCTTGATTTCCCATCTTTTCCTGCCCCTCCCCACCTGTCTCTCAGTAAAGACTCTTCTGTCAGGGTTTGTGCGTGTTAATAAATTTCCAAACACCTTCAAAATCCTCTGGTGCTGAAAATGCTACACAGTGAAATGCAGAAAGTGCGAATCGTGCCAGAAGTTCCAGTTTATGACTCCCCCTGGCCTCCATCCCGTGGAGCAACAGAAAGGAATGGGGCGGGGCTCGCATCCCGCGCCGGCTGCTGTGATTGGCCGAGGGCTGGCTTCTCTGCCCGTTCCCATGAATTTGCGGTCCAATCGCCATTCCCCTGCAGTCCGCTCCTCATCCCGCCTTGGATGACCCATTCCCTGGCATAGCAAGACCGTTTTCAAAAATAACCTCTCTGGAAAAGTTAGCGCATCCCCCGGATGGTCAGTCCGTTCGTGTCTCGTTTTGCCGAGGGGGGCCTCTGTCTCCCAAAACGCCCCCCTCCCCCTCCCAGCTGCTGGGACTCCGCTTCCCCGGCAGTCGTCTCGCAGTCTGGCTGCTGCATGCGCGTTGCCTTTTTTTTGCTGATGTCATCTCTCTTATTTTTTTCCCCCGTTCCACTTTGATCAGGGAACCCTCGTCCGAGTAAGAATGGAGCCTGAATAGCGGCATGTAGGCTACTGCAGCGCCATGCGGTGTTGGGTGCAGACACGGGGGCACCTCCTCCTGGGGGGCCTGAGAGGACCTGGGCGTGAGGCTGGCTACAGCCCCGCTCTGATCATCCTGAAACCTCAAGCTGTTTTTAAAATGTCACCCATCCGTCATCCAGTCATTTATCCTGGTCTGGGTCACCGGGGGCCCTGGGGTCTGTCCCACCAAGACAGCGTGCAGCGCTGGGGGACACCCCGGGTGGGATGCCTGTCCGTCACAGAGCACACACACATTCACGCAGGCACACATGTTTGCATTCACATCATCGTGGGGACCGTCCATTCATTTCTGTGGGAAAAGCCCTTATCCCAGCAATAACAACCTTAACTCCTACCCAGCCCTGATGTTAACCATAAGAAACCAAACAAAATACGGGACTTTTGGCATTTTTCTTTTTTTTTGATTGCAGTCACAGATTTTTGTGAAATTTAGGACTAGAAAAACATAAGGTTTTCATCACATTGTGGGAAATCTAGTAACCAGAATGTAATAATTACACACAGAAACACAGGGAATCTCAAGTCAATGAGTCTATCAGCATGTCCCTGGCCTGCGGTTGGATGCCCTCTGTCATGTGGGAGAACCTAACAATGCACACACATGGGACACAGGTGGGATTCCTCCATCTCGCTAGCGTGGGTTTCAGAGGCCGCAGACGCAGTGATCCTTCAGAGCTGGTTTGCAGAGCTTAGCGGTCAGAAGCGAAGTGTCACGTGACGCTGCAGATCTGCTGTTCCGATGTTCCGCTTCGCGGGCTTCCCACCTGGAGTCAACAGAAGAGCAGCGTCTCGCAACTGCTCCGGTCAGCAACCCCCAAAAGCCCGTCTGCCTGAATCCACGCAGCATGAGCTGCTCAGATTCTCCGTCCATCTGGGAGGGATGGTGCCATGACACATGTAGGGCCCCTGGGGGCCCGTGTGATGGCATGTGGCCCCTATCCCCCCCACGCCATGCTCTCACCCTGCAGTGGGCACTTACTGACGAACACCATCTTCTCTTTCCATCTGCGGGTTTCCTGTCACGATAGCTGGACTAGTCCTCGAACTTGAGAGAGCCTCTCCTCAATCCGCTTCTAACCATAACCAGAAACTACTTAGAAATGATGGCCATCTTCTGGGGCCCGACCCTGCATCTGCTGTATGGTACTCTCATCCACTCTGTGTGACAGGCTCTCATTCTGCTCAGAGGAGGAAGTTGGCACTTGTTTGTCTAGTTTTGTCAGGGTTAATAAAGTCTGCCTGTCTGTATGTGTATCTGTCTGCCTGTCTGTCTATGTATCTGTCTGTCTGTGTATCTACCTGTCTGTCAGTCTTTCTGTATGTGTATCTACCTGTCTGTCTGTCTGTATGTGTATCTACCTGTCTGTCTGTCTGTCTGTCTGTCTGTCTCTCTGTCCCAAATAAGTGGTCTTTGGGCCTCTTCATTTCGGTGGGTCTAAACAAGAACTTGCAGTTAAAACAAAACAGGCTTCACCCCCCTTGTGTTCTCCTGGACCACCTAGCATGAGTCGGTTTGACTCGGGGGTCCAGATCGGGGCCGCATCCCGCCCCCCTCCCCCAGCGAGTCGTCCCATACCTGTGCCGTCATTCACATGGGTTATGTTCTATCTGTAATGACCCGGCACCGCAGCAGCGTTAATTGATAACAGAGGAGTAAATGACGTGGCTCACAGCGGGCAGGCTGCAGTCAGGGTGGCTGCGGGGCTTTGTGAGCAGAGGCAGGCCTCCCCCCTGCAGCTTTTACTGCGACTGGCGGCCCCATGAGCGCATAAAGGCTGGGAAATGCAAGCTTGGCTCCAGCACTCTGCTGCCCTCTGCAGGGGGTCGGCAGCAGGGGTGGTGCTGGGGGCGGAGCCTGCGGCTTCATCACCGCTGCCATTCATGTCCTCTGCTCCCATGGCAAGTCCTGTGAAGCTCAGGAAAGGCAACTATGAGGCGTTCTGGGAAACGAAGCAGATTCTGAAGAGTGTGTGTGTGTGTGTGTGTGTGTGTGTGTGTGTGTGTGTGTGTGTGTGTGTGTGTGTGTGTGTGTGTGTGTG
>JAODJU010000035.1:21468650-21480521 GCA_026776725.1 Gnathonemus echidnorhynchus | reverse complement strand
AATGTGGCCCCCCCGCCCCCCCCCCCCCCCCCCATCCTGATCTAGCTCATCAGAAACTCTGGTTCCCATAAACCTTCGGTGCTGCAAGAAGACGGACAGCCTGAAGGTGACTTTTGCACTGGGAAAGCCAGCGTAAAACTGCTAATTGCATTACTCATTAAAACAAAAAAATGGGTATTTGAAGTCCTGGGGTCTGTTTCACGAAGGAGGATTTCTTGCTTAGCCGGATAGCTTGTTGGATTTAAGGTAATCTGAGTTAAGTGTAGGTGAATGAAGCTGAAGTCCATTTAGCCGGCTACCTTAAATTTGACAAATTATCCAGCTAAGCAAGAAATCCAGCTTGGTGATACAGGCCCCTGCTCCAGTAAGCTTGACAGGAAATGAGTTTAATTAGCCTTTATTAAAAATGCCTTAGCAGCACAGTGAAGACATCCCGTCATCAGAATGCCTGCCAGTGCTCCTCTGTGACACATTGTGTAGCTCCTGTTCCAGTGCTAACCTGCATGTGTCACCCGCCGTTCATCCAGTGGACGCTCAGCCAGTGGACGCTCAGCCTAACCACACTCACCCCTGCACCACCCTTTCACTGCTCTCTGCTTGGAATGAACTATTTGCCACAAAAACTGTAATTAGCAAAACCAAAATGTGCCTCACTCTGCCCCTGGCCTGTCACCCTGTCACTCTAACACGTCGCGCTGGCCTGTCTCCCTGTCACCAAGACCTGTCTCCCAGACCTGTAATCCTGGCCTGTCACCCTAACGCGTCACCCTGGGCTGTCATCCTGTCACCCTGACCCGTCACCTGGGCTGTCCAGTTCCCTTTAGCATCATTCTCCTCCCTGAGACATTCCCTCAGTACTGTTGCAACCAGGCAGCACAGTCCTCCAGTGGAGGTCATCCTCAGATCAGTGGGATGTTCTCGCCAAGTCCACCACTTCAGCATTCCCGCAGTTCTGTGGAAAGGTCAGGATGGGCCAGCAGGGGGGCTTCGGTCGACGCCTTTGCGGGGGTGTCAGCGGTCTCAGAATGCAGCTGGGGCTCCTGCCAGAGGCACATGCGGCCACAAAACCTTAAGAAAGCACCGGAAAGAGAAAAGGCTTTATGTAAGGCGACTGTTACAGGGCGCGTGTGCCCTGCTGTGGCAGCAGGCAGTGGGGGGGGGGGGGGGATAAAAGGAGACGCCCTCACAGGGGCAGCTGGGCTGAGCAACTCCAGATTTCCCGGCTTTTGACAACAGTATCTATTACACATCTTAGTGATGCTGCCTTTTGAAGCGTATTGTTTTGGGTGACAGAGCTTTTGTGGGTGTATGTGTTCCTCTAGCCTGAATGCTAATGTTCCCTATGTATTTTTAATATGTGTACAGGACTTTTAATGTTAATTCCTGCTGGGTATAGACTAGAGACAATGCTGATAGCCATAGGCCGTTTCAGTGAGGGCATTATGGGAAATCTGCCCATAGACTAGAAGGAGAACAGCTTCCAGACCAGGCAAAGAGAGACAGAGAATCACCTTGTCCAGCAGGTATGTCTGTGTGTCTGTGTGTGTGTGTGTCTGTCTGTGTGTGTATGTGTGTGTGTGTGTGTGTGTGTGTGTGTGGGGGGTGGCTATGTCACGGCCCAAATGAGCAACATTTCAGCCATCCGTCACGTCTTTATTTTGGTGAAAAATGCAGTGGAAAGAAGAGCAGAGGTTATGGGAGGGGCTGGAATCGGAGCAGAGACGCAGCTGGACAGGAGTGAGTGTCTCCAAGCAGCTGAGCCCTCCCCCAATCGACTGCAGGGCCACGTCCGCACCGCTTGCTGAAACAGGCCCTTGCAAGCACCTCGCCACTAGCGGGAGGCTAACTGGGGCTCGCTACGCTCTCGGCCGCTTCTGTGACACGTTTTTTTTTTCTTTTTTACTGTAAGCCCAGCGCTGAGCACCTCGGCAGTGCAGGTAAGTCACCTGTCACTAGTGTGCCGGTGATTCTCACAACAGGAACATCTTAGCGACACACATTGAGAGCTCAGAATCCCAGGGCGGCGTTTTGCCCTGATGGTAAATGCAGCTTTTCTGAGAGACCTTAGCTTAATCCCACCCCCCCACTCCCGCCTCCAAACCCTTTCCCACCCCCATCCCCCCAAATTCTGGGATGGTTCGGCTGGAGATCACACAGGAACCATAAAACACACTTTGGCAGACTCGACACATTCGCCGGCCTGATCACACTGCTGAGGAATGCTGTGTATGCGTTTCTTCTCTCTCCAGTGGCCGGCTGAGCGATTCCAGACACCCAGCTGCTGGGGGGCCCAAACAATCCCCCCCCCCCCGCGCATTGACATCCCACCCAGGCCCATATTCCGAGACAGGGTGCACATTTCATTCCTCATAAAAGTATAGCTCCCTGAAATGCAGCATTCCTAACAGTCCCCCCCCTTCCCAGTTACACATCACAAAAACACATGGAACTTAAACATTTCCCCATCTTTGTGTTTTAACTGACTAAAATCTGTCCCCTCATTCAGCCGACAGACACGTGGATTTTCGTAACGTGAGAATTCTGGAATTTCGGCTTCATTTCCTCCAGTTCACACGCCCATTCCTGCCCTTTCAGTCAGACTCCCCTGCCTTCCGCTTATGGGGGGGGTCAGCACCCCATCATCAGGGACGCGTCATCAAAGCCAGGCAGAACTCTATAATGTTCAGGATTTTGTGGAATCAGCAGTTTGGTTCTGATCAAAGGTCATATCAGAGTTTCTGCTGAGACCCAGAGCAGAGACCCAGGCAGCCCAGAGATTTCCCCTTATCAGCTGATGAAATATGTCTGAATCCCAACTCTACTTCGCGGCTGCTTCTCACTGCGCTTCTGCTCATGCTGTGGTGCCATCTAGTGGCTCAGTGCAATGCTGCAAGATTTCTCACGTAAGTCACATACTGTGTTAGCCGCTCCGGCTGAGCTCCTCAATGTCCAAGCCAAACTTGCCAAATTAGCTGTCAATATAAGCGCAACAGCCATTTCACAAATCTCGACAAATACGTCCAGTATCAGAAGAGAGCAAGTTAAGTGGTCCAGATGCAGACAAGGATAGCCTCATTTCTGCTTAAATCCACCATAGTTTGTACAAAAATACTATGTGAACCTCTCAGACATAATCCTGATTGCTTGATCACCTGAGTAATTATTATTAAATAACTGATGAAATTCAGGCAAGATGTTTCTGTAAGTTGTGGCATTATGAACATTTTTATCCAAACTGTTCTCAAGAGATTAAATTTACACAACGTTATAACATAATTGCAGGATACAATTATCAATATGTGTTAAAATTCCTTTAGAAGGAATATGTAAATTTGCCATGCGTATATGCTGAAGTAGACTTTTGGCTGTTGCAGTAGCTGTGTGTCCGTGAGATCGAGAGAGACAGCGCCCTCTAATGGACTGGAGTTCCCTGTCTTTTCTCCAGTTTTCTCCAGTCTGACTCCAATGCACCTCTTAAATGCAAAAGTGGCTTCTGAAAATGGTTCAAGGCAAAAACCACATCTATCCTTAGAAGCATATACTTCTTAGTTTTGGGCCAGCTGACTGGCAGAACGCCTGGAGAGGATGTGGAATGAGTTGAGGAGCAGTTTTCTTGGCGCTTGTGTATGTAGATCAGTGGTCTGTGGGGAGAGAGCATATAGGTGGCTCCCAGCCCCAACTCCATCACGCTCATCCCAGAGCATCCTATCTATTATTCATCTGTCATCTATTACTGTGGCTTCCTCTGCATACCAAATGACGTTTTTCCCATTTCTTGTCATCGCTTTGCCTCCCTTCTCATACACCGACAGTTTGGAATCTCAGTGGCTGGGCTCGACTAACCCCAAATTAATTCACGATGTTGTTCTGCCTTGTCTTCGCTATTAGTTCAAGATTAATATTTTTGATAAATTTGGTATTTTGTTTTTCATATTTTAGGCTGAGTGTTTCAGGTGTTAAATCTTATTGCTCTGGATGTATGTGTAGCTGTGTCATGCCATTTCCCCAAAGCCCACTGCAGTGCAGCAGCGCCCCCTGTCAGCAGGGTGAGTAAGTACAGGGAGAGGCAAAAGCAGACTTTCCCAAACCCACTTCTCTAGTACCATGGAACCTCGGGCACAGGAACTGAAATGCTATTTACATGTTATGTGTGCAAGAAATAAAATATTCTGAAGAATTTTGTGGATAATTTGGAAATACAGCCCAATTAAAATCTGCAATGTAAGAAGGTTCTCTGTAAGATTGTGGGATTCATGCTGAAATTGTGTTTATAAAAATAATGAAAGTAGATGACCATCCCGATCCCTGTTCTGTACAATGAACAGTAAATGCTCGTGTCCTTCCATTGCTGTGACGAAATTACCTCATTTTACAAGCATCATAAAAACTTTTTCCACTGTTACTAAAATTAATGAGAAAACATAAATTTGTGAAGAAAGCATGTTTACAAAATACACAATGAATGTGCTTTTATTAAAACTATCCATATTACAAATGTTACACTGGCTTTGCATAGTTTGTGTTTTTACTACCAAAACACATTTATTTTCTTTTATATGGTTCTCAGTAAATAAAAATATATGCATCACTTTTTCGCCAGTCTGTTCAAAATTCCACAGCATCGTTTGACTGCCAATCAGCAATATCATTATAGTGCAGAGTGGAAAACTGAATAACCAACAAAAAGTGATTATAATGCCACAAATTGTTTCATCATTGCATCAATCAGTCACCCATGAACTGTTTTATTTGGAATCCCTGTCTCTCAAAATTAATGTATTCTACAGTTTACAGTTACTGAAATATGCACATAATCCTTCCCAGTATAATCCTGACTTCATATCTCTTTATCACTGGCGCATTACTGTCTTAGGTACAGCGACTCTTCGGCTCCATTCATAATGCAGCTTTGCTGACAGTCACCTCCAGCAGAACCATCTACAGCAGTGGTATTCCAACTTTTTTTTGACAGCCCCCCCAGGGCTCATATTTGTCCAGATCCCCACCCCCCCCCCCCCCCCCCCCCCCACATACACACACCAAAACACACGAACAAAAAGCTATTCCACAAATGCGTCGTCATATTTTGTGCTTAGCTGTTGCTTTGCCGTCGCATTTTCTTGCAACACCACTGTCAGCTGGATCCGTCTCCACGGCTCCTCCAGGTACGTCGGCGTCAACTGAGCAGCCGTCCACACCGTGACTTTCATTATCTCAGGCTACTTGTCATGACACTTCAATGTATTCGATATGTGGTGCCTGTCTATTTCACACAATTTAATCATTTTAATTTGTCATATATAGTCTGTACAAACATAAAATGTCTTCACATCATTTTTAATATTTCTCAAGGTTGCTATTTTGAAATAGATCTGTCCCCACCTACCCCCCCCCCCCACAGACACATACACAGTTATGTTTTATCCCCTCATCTGTACCCCCTACGCTTCCTTCACTCCACAGCTTGAATTCCTCTGACACGAAGGGTGGCAACACAATGTGGCAATTATCCCAAAGTAAAACTGTGGTGATGGTAATGAAATTGCTCATGTATGATATACATTGTTACAGGCCTATCTGCTATATTAATTATAAGCCCTATTGTTCTGTTAAATTATGTTCTCCCTCCAGCACCAACTGGTAACAGTGTAGCCTGGGCTGTACGGGGCAGCCAAACCCTTTCTATATACAGGAGAAACATGCCACTATATATGCACTCCACTGTCAAACATGGAAAAGATGTAAGCAAAGTTTATCAATCTTTTCAGATGAGCTTAAAGTTATTTTCTTTTTCAGAATAAAAATGTTTGGATAATTTGGTCTGAATAATGCAAAATCAATATGTTTGGGGAGCAGTGCCCAGTGAGTACATTAATAAAGATATGTATCTTACAAGGCATGTTTACATATCTTTATTATTAAAATTCCCATACAGAAATCTGGAAAACCAGCTGTCGCTCGCTTACAGTCACTGGTAGTGAAAGGAGCTGGTGCAATTATTAATAATCATTAATAATCCCTAAATATATCAGGCAAGAACACCAGGCAGGTATTCCCAAAAGCGGGTTCAAGTGTAAACCTCAACTCTGACACCATGGTGAAATTAGCTCTATATGTACTTTTTCAGCTGTAATATCTTTCAACAAAAGCAATTCCAGAATTCTTTGTACTACATATATTAATTTATTATTAGTAGTAGGCCTAGTAGTAGGTCTTGAGCATCGAAGCATTAGGTTTTGTTCTTCATCTGTGACGGGTTGGCACCCCACCCTGGGTTGTTCCCTCCGGGATAGGCTCTGGACTAGGACAAGCGGTTACAGAAGATGGATGGATAGATGGATGGATGGATGGATGGATGGATGGAGCTATTTTTCATGCAACATCAGAAAACTATACAATGTCACCACGATTTCAAAGGTGGACTACAAAATGCCGCCATTATTGCTGTTTGTCCGCTCAGGAGGTAGTGAAAAGTGATGTAACTTTCTCTCAACCGGAGCAGTAGAAAAAAACAGCGGCAATGCAGCCATAGGGCAATAATGTACCAATAATATATGGCTGCAGGCTCCCAATACCGCTACAAAAATATACAGCTGCAGCCACCCATCTCAGGCCCCACTCATCTCAGGCCCCGCCCATCTCAGCCCCCGCCCATCTCAGGCCCCACCCATCTCAGACCCCGCCCATCTCAGGCCCCACCCATCTCAGGCCCCACCCATCTCGGGCCCCGCTCATCTGAGGCCCCGCAGCTCACTGGCCCCTTCAGGCTCACTCATGCACAGAATAATTCACCATTCTTGGGACCACCACGCGCAAAAAATTATAAAATAAAAGAATAAAATTATTATGTTGCTTCAATACTATTTCAGTCCTGAGGTAAATGTATTTCATGATTCCAGAATGAATAACACAACACCATGTTCACAAAACCAAGTGTCTTCTACAGCTATACACAGCACTCACAGAAAGTCTTGGGATGCTTGCTCAATTCTGTAAAAATGTTTCAGATTTATTGGTTTCATAACAAAAGTCCATTTACAAGCAATGTTTAACATAAATGCACATATATTCCGCAGGTATTTTCTTTTTATTGTCATAATTTTTTGACTCATTCAATTCTGTTTTTGCCATTTTGCTATTAATTGCAATTGTAGTCACTGGCTCCCAAAGGGATACTAAAGACAAATGTTTGGTGTTTAATGTTAAATGCAAAGGTGTTACTAATTAAAAAGCAGCCAATAAGACTGCTTGTGACTTTTAACTCAGAACAGCCCCTTTAGAATTATAATTTTGATTTCAACTTATTACTTACTTGAAATGAATGTTTTACTTAAAGCTATTTTTTTATTAAGATATTTTGCAGGAATACCAACTCTAACGCGTCTGGTACGCTTTCAGTCACGCGAGAAATCTTACGGCAAATCTATGTTTCCATTATAAACCTAAAATTGGCTACATTTAAAGCGTTGGCGGAGTTTGCAAACCGTACACAATATTTACAAGGTATACATTTACATGCAGATGGCCATTAAGAGTGAACACTGTTACACACATAAACATGACTCGAACTGAAAATCTCACGCCAGTCAGCTGACCAGTTAGCGAACCTGATTTTTATAAACAAATACACTAATGATTTTTATTATAAAACGAATACATTTGCAAT
The DNA here is from genome assembly GCA_026776725.1 of Gnathonemus echidnorhynchus. NCBI lineage: Eukaryota > Metazoa > Chordata > Actinopteri > Osteoglossiformes > Mormyridae > Gnathonemus > Gnathonemus echidnorhynchus. The sequence goes on along the minus strand of JAODJU010000035.1, from coordinate 21,472,855 downwards.
ATTTTCTTTATTAAGCAAGCTTCCGAAGAGTTCCAATGTATAAACAAGTTTATATATTTTTAAAATATAAAAATAGAAGTTTACATCCCGGTAGTCAATGATTTGGCTACAAATCTGGTACCGTCCACTGCACAGCACTTTACAATACCTGCATTCATATTTTCTAACGGAATACTGACTACATAATCTTCAACACCTAATATCTTTAGTCTTTATTCCATTTTTATATCGGTTACTTGTAGTATGATTAATTTTTACAATTAATTTGTCTATTCTCCATTGTTAATTGCAATTAAGTTTTTGTAAATTGTTTATATTTCGGGTAAGTGGTCCTCATACAAAGCATGAAGCATTAATTGCATTGTAGTATTCAATTAACAAACTGAAACAGTATCTTATCGGCCAAAAAAATGCAACAAGTATTTTATTCGCTATGCAAAGCGCTTGTCTGCAGCACCATAAACTGCAGGGCTGGAGCGAAGCGCTGACGTCTCGCTATTCCACAACTTTCGACGTGTCAATCTCCCGCGCTTTCTGTCGCTGTATTTTGACATGACGTCATCTCCTTTTCCAAATACCCGCCCACACCATTTTACGCGCGCATTGGGCGCACAATGCGATTTAGCCGTAGTTCGTGACATCCAATCGAAATATGCCGTCCTGAACTTCTAAGTTGCCCAATGGCAAATTAACGTTTTAAGCACGGTGGCTGCTGGCCAATCATTCAGTTGCGTCTTGGTTGCGGATCCAATGTATATAGAGCTGGTTTAGGGAGTCTACCAATCAGAGCGAAGGGGTCCTCTTGCGTGTAGTGTGAAAGGTCGCTACGGCCACCGGCTTTTACCTTCCCCTCATCCGCCAGCCGCCGTTCCTTCTTTTGGATCTCGCAGCAATGGCGGAGCAACAGCAGTTCCATCTCTTACTGGGCAACCTGATGAGCCCCGACAACGGCATCAGGAAGCAGTCGGAGGTACGTGGCTGTCGGCGGGACGCCTTAGGGGTGCCGCTGGGCGCGCGAAAGCGGGGGGTGTTATTCGGCGGGCTTCTGTCGCTAGCAGGACGGCGGCGGCCCGAGTCGGCCCAGCCCACGTGTGAAGCGAAGCCGATGGCGGATCCGGGGCTGCGTGACCGCGCGGGGGGCTCCGCGAGAACGTGCTCCGCGACGGAGACCCGCGGCGGCCGCGTGGCCGTCGGCTGCGGCAAATGACCGCCCGGTGCTTTTATTTTTCAAGAACTCCTCCGCCCCGAAACTCACGCTGTCTTTTCAGTGCGCTGTCGCTAACATGCTAGCCCCGCCTGGCTACCCCGCTAATCGGCGGATGCGATCGACCGCAGTCTCAAAGTTAAAAAGCGCCGGTTAACTTAGCGGGCCGCCGCCTTACTCACACGGCTGGATCGTCCCAGAAAAGCCACCGCGGCTCTGTCCGCGCTCATGTGACTTAATATATTATGGAACTTTTACTAAAAGTTCAATGCCATCACGGCGCTCGGGTGTGAACTCCTTATAAGAGCCGTGTACCGTGTAACATCGCTTAGATGAGACAGGTCGTTTTTAATCCTGCTAGGCGGGGTGACCATCATAAATCGATGTGAGCGTGCACATTTAGCAAAGCTGGCTTGATGATGATTTTTTTTTGCGGGGTGGTTTGCACAGGGGACCTGTCAGCAGATGCCCGGGGTGACCCTTGCCCCACGGTCAGCACATTCCCTGCTGTAGACAATGACGGACCGCAGAGATAAAGCCGGGCCAGATCCTCTCATCAGGCACGGATGAGGGTTCCTCCTCTGTCAGGAACTTCACGCCCCCCCCCCATTTTGTCTCGTCGGGTAGTCTGCAGGTTTTATTTTTTTTTTTAAAGAGCTGGGATGCCTCGTTCAATAACTCTAAGAAAGAGAGTAATGTGCCCGTTACACCCAATGGAAATTCCGTATGTATGTTCTCTTGCTGGCGTGTGGGATGCTGACCTTGAGTGATGGGAAATGGTTGCGTCTTAAAGATGATTTTCGAATGAGATTTATGGCTCATTCTAGAGAATACTAGAGGAACTTGGAGATTCTGTGGGTAGTACACTCTGTATCTTACAAGTGTGGTCTTATAAGTGATGTGACTAGCAGCTCAGAGTATTCCAGGCCTCTCATCCTGCCGCAGATCTTACATTCTTAACATCTTGCGTGTAATGAGTCAGAAGACCAAATATGAGCAGTTTGGAGGGGGTGGAAAGGTTGACTTTATAGCAGATGTTCTGAGGATGCAGATCTTATTCTGTTCTCTTCCATCTCACTGATGTAAAAGGAAAAAAAAAGGCAGGTACCTAAGCAGGTAAAAGGTCTTTCATAAGTTCCCGCTGTCAGTGTCTCCCAAGTGCCGTCGTAGCCGTAACGTGTTGGTCAACCCAAGGAGTGACGGGCTTAAACTCTTGCAGAACGTCCCATCATGTTGCCAGAAGCCCTGATTTTAACAGGAATGACAGACCAGCGCCGCTTAACTGGCTTTTCTCGTGCAGGAGACGTACGACAACATACCTGGTCAGACAAAGATCACGTTCCTGCTACAGGCCGTCCGTGATGCATCTGCCACAGAGGAGGTAAGTGACTCCTGTCCCCTTCTGAGGTCAGAGGGTTTGGAATCCCGTGCTGCCTTTTGGCAGATTCTGCAGAGCCTTGGTTTAGGGACGCCGGACGGTGTTTGATCTGGCACGGCTGTGTGAAGAGCGAGCTGCGCGTGGTGAAGCGTGCCCTCCATCCTGCAGCCTATTTAAGCAGGCGTTTCAGCTGTTTCTGTGGCCCTACTGTAGCCCCCCGGGAGGTGGGCTAAGGTGGTGGGGGCAGCTTAGTCACTGTAAGAAGGTAGTGTGAATTTTGTCCGGAGCCACATACAAATGAGGACAGCTTAAGGTCAGATGGCAGGATCATCAGACATACAGGCAGGTGGGAGCTTAAGGGCCCGGTGGTGACATTATGTTGACAACCTTGGGTTTTGAGCCCAAGAACTGCTGCTCGCTGCACTGATTGCTAACCTGCTAGCCTCTGGGTTCCTATTGACTGACTGCATAAAATGAATATTCGCATAATTTGGTTATGCCCCTAATATCATGAGCAGGCAGAAACGTCTTGTCACTGTTTTATGTTGCCAGTAACATTGTTGGTTGTCCTTTTGCACTGAAGTTTTCAGTGACACATCCCTCCCACTGGCAGTGACCGTATCCAGCAGAAGATGCCTGGGACTCCTGTGCCTTTCCTCCACTGGAGGTTCCTGCTCCCAGTGGCTGACCTGCTACACTTTCTTGTGCTCAGTGATTCTATACAGCCTCCTGTGTTGCTCCTGTGACTTCAGATATTTTTAGCGTGCTCTGCTCTCATTTTCCTGCCTCTGACTTGAGGCGGCCATCCTGCGGTTACCTGAGTTTGTCGGCTTTCGTGTGGCTTTAATGGCAAAACATGTGTCATCGCCCCCCCCCCCCCCCCGTCTGCCCCAACATTCAGGTCAAGCAGATGGCAGCGGTGCTGTTGAGGAGGCTACTGTCGTCATCATTTGACGAGATCTATCCCGGCCTGCCGGCGGACATGCAGATGGCCATTAAGAGTGAACTGCTAGTTGGCATCCAGGCCGAGGACTCTCCCGCGATCCGCAAGAAGGTGTGCGACATCGCAGCGGAGCTCGCTCGCAACCTCATCGGTAGGAGCACTCGTACGCGTACTCGAACTCGTACTTTGTTTTGTTCATCCTGTGAAGTTCTTGGTCGGTAGTAACCTGGATTTCATGAGATCTCAGCAGAGTCCTGCTGTGCCGCCTTGCTCAGGGGTACCTAAATTGGCTCATTCAGTAAGCAGGTTCCCGCTGTGGATGTGAGTCCGCGCTTAGTCACCGCCTGTCGCCCGAGCAACTATGTAAGTCGCTCAAAACTTCTGCTGCTTCAGATGACGATGGGAACAACCAGTGGCCCGAGATTCTGAAGTTCCTGTTCGATGCCGTCAACTCGCCGGACGTCGGCCTGCGAGAATCTGCTCTGCACATCTTCTGGTGAGCCTGGTCGTGCCCTTTCGCCGGATGAAGGAAAATTCTGTTAAAATATGGAGTGTCGCCATGCAGATTTGCAGAAGTGTGGTGGGCAGAATTATGGGTGCTGTGTGGCACTTTCATGCCGGCCAGCTGTCCGTGGCCCTTCGCCGCTCCCCCCCCCCCCGCTTACTCTATGTGGTTCCTT
>JAODJU010000035.1:21447406-21458557 GCA_026776725.1 Gnathonemus echidnorhynchus | reverse complement strand
TGAGCAGGCTGTGGAAACACCGGCAGCCTTTTAAACTTCTTTAAACTCCTGAATCCATCCTCCCATCTTCCAGCTGCCTTCCAGGGGGTCCACACCCGGCAACTCCCACAGCCAGACTCCCTTCTCCAGGGACAGCCAGCACAAGGGGCTGCTGGAGACTTCTGGCATAGTGGCCCTCTCCTGGCCCCGACCCTTCTTCCTACCCCACTTAGGAGGACCCTGGTTTTGTGGGGCAGGCAGGGTCAGGTGGCTCTGTACAGCAGCTCCTGCTCCTATCTGAGTCTATAATTTGTGAAAAAGCTAAGGCTATAAAATGCAAATCTCGTAAAGGATAAGCCATCAACGAGTGATAATGGTGAAACATTTTGTGCCAGTAAGGGGTGCTTTCGTAATTTTGAAGCGAAAGCTAGGTCTCATAGCGTAGCTAGGCATGGTGAAGCAGCCAGTGTTGATACAAGGGCTACTGAAAATTATATATATATAATATATGTAAATTACGCACATTATACAACCATTATTTTATTATGAAAAGGTTAGGTAAGGGGTGCTTTGGGAGGTTCAGAACGCATTATGGGTATTTCCATTATTTCTTATGGGAAAAATAGTATTGACTTACGACCAACTTGAGTTACGACCAGCCCTCGCGAACGAATTGAGTTTGTAAGTCAAGGGTCCACTGTACCCCAAATGGGATTTTAGGCTGCAGTTCAGTAGGTGGCGCAGATGCCCCAGTCTTTGGCATCTTCAATACCCAGTAAAATGTGATTTGAAAATTGCTTTTGCCACTAGATGTCCCACTTTACTAGGTCATTATGTTATATATGCTTCTGGAAGAAAAATAAGTTTAAGTTTAAAAATAAACTTTAAGAAGTGTAGTTATTGAATATGTTGTTTTGCAGTGCCACGAGTTATATAACCCACATTTACCTTATCTACTGCGCTAAAATCTAAATTTGGTAAAGGGAATAGTTTGTAATTACTTCCGGTAGTCTAGAGGAATGTACAGAAAATGACAACTTGACCCATGACCACCGAAATATGAAATTTCTCTACAACAACCCGCTGTTCAAAGATTTTCCGTAAATTTACAGAACATGGGCATTAACAACCGACATTCAAGGGACCACCCCCCGTGCTAAGTTACGCGGCCACGTTTTTGGTGGGGGATTCCTGGTTAATGAAATGTTGAAATCCCCTGTTTTACGAAATCAGGCTGAATGTATCATCCGTCTGAAACTTCAATAAATACATACAATTATTAAAATTATGTTGGTTCTGTTGGTTTGTTGCTTTTGCACAATTTTTACAAAGAAAAGTATGATTGAACCGTTATTTAAAAAGCAGTATTTTTTCAGTGTGTATTACGGAGATGGGAAAACTGGCATCACATAGGTAACAAGTGGACATTTTGGTGTTATTTGTTGCCTTGTCGGTTCGCGTTTTTACCACTGGTAGCATGCTGCAAAATAAACCGAACTTTCCATTAAATGCAGTATTGACGTCTGTATCCCTAAGCCTCCCATGCGCTACGCGTCAGTGTGGCATTTTCAGCGAGTGCTCTCTATCGCCGCCGCAGCGTTTCATTGGCCGCTTGCAAGGATCCGGCCTTTATGATTGGCCGCAGGCCGGAGCCAGCCTCTGTGATTGGCTGCCGCACTCGGCCTCTGCGATTGGCCACTTTCCGGAGCTGGCCTCTGTGATTGAATGGATGCCGGCAGCTGCTGGAGCGCCTTTCCTCCCTCCCTCGCAAACGGTGGCGCAAATCGGAAATTGGTTAAAACGGATGCTTTCGGAGGTGAGACTGTTTATATGCTGCGGGTATTTCGGGAGCCTTCTGGCCGTGATTACCGCGTGCGCCGAACATCGCGCGTGCCACCGTTAACGTCGTTACGTTATGAATATACGGGACTTGGGGAAACGCTTCCGCAATGGGACTTCCCTCTCCGCTTCTGTGCGTTCTAATGGCTGATTAAAATGAAAGTAAGAAAATATGCATATTCCTGTTTTCTAAAAATCGTCAGGAAAAACAAAAGGAGCTGTAGCTTGATATGTTTCAGAGACTGCCGTCCTCCTGCTTCTCATTCCGGCGCAGCCGCTCGTCGCAGTGCCGTGGCGGAGCTGCTCGAGGCCCCTCTGTAGAGGATCAGTGCTGCCCGAATGTCACTCTACTTTCTTTATTTATAAACCTCCAATTATTTACACGATAGGTATGAACATGGGTATTTTATCAGTGAATCACGTTAGGCTAAAATCCTGGGGGGTATAATTTATAAATGTATCTTCGGATTTCACATTATCTACGGATTCTACGCCATTTTTAATAATCGATATTTCGAGTCTAACGACTCTAAGCTGGGAATTGCGTTATTTATAGTTATTTCCCAGTGACACATGAGCACGTCACGGCAGTCCCTTACCTGGTAATGACAAGGTCATTGTTAGATCGCTCCGTATTAACCATTTACATGGTCAGATATGATAGTAAGTCATTCCTAGGGGAAAAATGTGAATTAAAATCAATGAATGAATTGTCGACCTACATCTTTAGGGTGGAGAGCTCTCATTACAACCACGCATAGTATATTTGTTTTTACTTTCTCATCAGTACTTTCCCTTTGGGGATCAGTACAGTTCTTATAAAACTTGTTTGACTGAGATGAATTGTAAGTACCTTTCATAAGTTTACAAAATCGGAATGTCCTTTCCCACATATAATAACCGCCTTTATTAAAGCAGTTAAGATGTCATCGCAAACACCACACTACCTGCCTCTCAATGGTGCTTAATGGCTTAATGCCTTTTCTTTTATACTTCAGTAAAGACACTGGGCCAGCAAGCGTTGAGCATAACCCGGTGAGCAGCTTAAGCGTGGCGAGGGCGACCAGCGAGCACCAGTCAAAGGAGGAAAGATGGCTGGGTTCCTGGATAACTTCCGCTGGCCCGAATGTGAGTGCATCGACTGGGGGGAGAGACGCAATACCGTGGCCTCGATCGTCGCTGGAGTGCTGGTGAGTGGCCGAGGGCTGCGAGAGCAGCCGGGTTAAACCCGCTGCCTTGTTGCTCTCTTGTAACTAACTGCTAACCTCAAGAGACTGGGTGGATGAACAGCAAGATAACGTGCAAGAGAGATATGCGATAACTTAACCAGAGCTGTTTTAAAAACCAGTTTATAGTGCTGTTGATTTTGCTTGTGCGTTTATTTGTCCAAAGTGACGTACAAGAAAAGCTTGGGGACAGATCAGGGTTTTGCCCATGTCCGGTGCCCCCTGGAGCAGATAGGTTTAAGGGCCAACAGTTTTTCTGCCTTCCATGGAATAACAAACCAACAGGCCACCTGCTAACCTGCAGGGCCATACAGTACCCCAAAGTGGACAAAAATATGAGTGGAGACTAATAGTTTGGCAGTAGTCATTGTGGCTGCTCATACTGTCCCATACTGGAGATGGTCTTCCAGTGATACCATCCTACAAAGTCATAAAGCTTGTACTGGGTTGTAATGGGGCATAAAGTTTTTTTTTTTACATTTTTGTTTTTAATGAATATTACCGTGTGAAAAAAAAACTTGCTGGTTAAAACGTAGCATAGAAGTGGGAACTTGGGTATTTCTTCCGTGCAGTTCTATGTGCAGCAGAGCCCCGGCTAGTTATCTCAAGTGACAGCGGCATCTGCATGTAAGAGGAAGTGCGACTATGCCAAGGACTTTTGTAGCCTTTTCGCTCAGCATCTGATAAGAGAAGTTGCAAATTTCCACACAAAAATGAAAACATTTGCTTAATGTTAAGGGTGTGGGATTTTTGTTGGCCGGAATGCTATTTAAACCCTTGGGGAATACTTTTTTGTTGCTGGGGGGGGGGGGGGGGAGCAATTACACTCACCAAGGTAACAAATTATATTTATGTTATAGCTCTTGTTATAGTGAGACTCAAAATTCCCACCTTGTATTCCTAAGCAGGTTCTTCCACATTACACTTCAGTCCTTTGGCATCCCTTGCTGTTTTTAAACCCTGACTCATGGCTGCCTGGCATTTAACTGTAGCCTATGGTGGACTTGTTTTCCTAGAGCACCTGTCGTACATCACTGATCCACCCTCCTGTGGAAAAGCATTTGAAGCATGTTGCGCTTTGTCACTCCGCATAGGCGGGGTAGCTGCACTGTGATCGTTACGAGTAAAAGCTCCATGATATGTTATTTTGGCACGGTAACTGCTATGTGCGTATGTACAGTAGTCACGTCACATCTGTCAGCACTGACAAGTGTCTGTTGACAACTTGCCGCAGCACCAATTATTTGAATATTAAACGAATCCGTTGCAATAAAGAAGGCAGCAGTGCTGCTGAATAAAGCGAGTCTGTCAGTATCGCGAGCGTTTGATAGCAAAAGAAAATTCAGTGCAGACAGTACAAAATTAAACAGTTTATCACACTTGATGATCTGTCCTTCTCTGTTATAAATGTTCTAAATGTATAATACAGCTATAAAATATTGTGCTCTGGGATTGTTGTATGCCACAGTTGATGCTTTCTTACCAAAAATAAATACTTTTCATATTTTTGGGATGGAATTTATTTGGGTGGAGTCTCCCTTTAAACTTATTTAAGCAGAACCTCCGCAACAGATCCTCAGTGTCAGTTTTTGAAATAATCGGTATAAATTTCTTTATCAGTGCAAAACTAATTTTAGCCTCTCCTGGCCTCGTGCCCTGTGCCTCTTGCTGTATTACCACTTGAAATTCCTTGTTTCCCAGCCGTCGTACTCGTGAACTGCAAGTTGACATTTCCCCCACTTCCTATCATGGCAGTATGTCCTCCTTTTGTCTTTGTCTCAGGGCCGTGACGCACCAATTGCCGTAAATTCCCTAAGTACACCACTCTGAGCCTGCAGCTGTTGAGTGTTTGGGCTTGGATTTGAACCCTTCCTGCCTATTTCAACAGTGCCATCCTTGTTCTTGAATTGAGGTTTCGCTTCTCACCCTCCTCCCAGCAGTGACTAACACCCTGCGTACCATAGCGAGGGGTGGAGGTCCCCTTGGGTAATGCCAGGTCAGACTAGCTGTCATAAAGAACCTGCCAAGGCTGTGTGACTAATGTCGAGTCTTGGTCTCTGGCTAGTTGATCTAGATAATATTTCTATGTTGTGGCTTCAGTCAGTTGCGAAACACTGTAAACTGTACATCTTAACACTTATTCTTTCCACAATCCATTCCATCCCCCACTGTGACACCCATCAGTTCTTCACTGGCTGGTGGATCATGATCGACGCGGCGGTGATGTACCCCACCCAGGATAAGCTGAATCATGCCTTCCACACGTGTGGCGTGTTCTCTACGCTGGCTTTCTTCATGTGAGTTCGGTCCCGACACATCCCTGGCACATGGGTGGGAAGTTTGTCAGTAACCATGTGGTCCTGTTGCAGGTGGTTGACCCTTTTGTTTTGTGTTTTGTTTTTTTTTCTGTATGGTTTCAGGATCAACGCTGTCTCCAATGGCCAGGTGAGGGGTGACACCTACGGGGAGGGCTGCTTAGGCCGTACAGGTGAGGTGGGGCAGGGCCGACTGAAACATGGCCTGTTTGGAGATCAGTTTGGTTACCGTCAGCCTTACTGTTCGGTGTGTGTGTGCGTGCGTGTGTGTGTGCGTGCATATGTCCTCACAGGGGCTCGACTCTGGCTCTTTGTTGGCTTCATGATGATGTTTGGCTCCCTCATCGCCTCCATGTGGATCCTGTTTGGCGCCTACGTCGTCCCCAGTGAGTCTCCAGCTCTCACACCGGCCCTGCCGGAGTTTGGGCCATTCCGGCACATTTCTGCCCCCGATTCAAGCTTTGAAAAATTTTCACTGTTCGGCTGGAATTTAGTCCAGTCTTTTTCTGCGTGATTTTGTAGTTGTGGGAAAATGACATTCCAAGTTGCTAACATTCAGTAATGGCCACTCATCAACCCTAGCTGTTGCGTTTTTAGAATTATCACAACATGAAAAACATTTTCAGAACATCTACGATTCATTAAGCTTTCAAAATATTAAAGTATTTTTCTGCTCAGATTTGTATTTTTCTACTATCTTTCAGGTGGCTGGGGTTTTTAAGTATATATATTTTTGAATGTTATATATATATAAAGTAATTGATTCTTTTATTGATCTTCCTGGGGAAAATTCTCTTTATGCCTCCCCGAACTTGCTCTCCATAGGTGAGAGCAAGCTGGTTGCATAACAGTGCTCAGGGAGATGGTGGTTAAAGGCCTTGCTCAAGGACCCTCAGATGTGTCGAGGTCAAGCTCGAACCAGCGACCTTCTGATTACAGGCACAGAGGCTTAGCTCACTGAGCCACAGAGTTTTGCAGTTTAATGTCGGACATGTTTATTTACCAAAAGAGGAGGTAAGGAGCCAGCACTGATATAGCATGTTGCTGCACCCACCACACCACAAACCACCTCAGGGATGAGAACCTGAGTGCAGCCGTGTGGCGGCTGAGACCTCAGCACCACATTAGTTTGAATAGAAGGAACAGTCAAGTTTTTTCTGGTGGCTGGAGTGTCAATCCTGCCACCGACCTTCAAATTCTCCCTGAAAGTTGGCGTTCCTGCTTGCAGGGCTGGATGTAGGTTAAGGGCCTTGCTCAAGGGCCCAATGGAGTAGGGTCACTCCTGGGATTCAAACCAGCAACCTTCCAATTGCCGAACCACATCCCTAGCCCCTGAGCTACCACTCCACCCACTATTTACCAAATTTCACCAACACCAAAAGGATATGCTGAAACTTTAGGGTGTCACCATACGCCTCTCATTAATATTTCAGGCGTACTGCTAATCTGCTTACCAAATTGTGGGTGTAAATAAATGCCTGTATGGTACCAAAACGCCAGCATCCGGACAAATACTGGAGCTATTTGTAGTATTTACGTCTGTCATCTGAAGCCCTGGTGATTGTGGCACAGGCGTCATGTAATCATGATATGATACTCGCAGGCCTGAAATATCGCTGTGGGGGGAGAGGTAGATCGTGGGAGTGTGTGAGACTAATTACATGAGAGAATATGGGTGCTTAGGGCACGATGGGCAATGAGTTGGCTCTGTCCTCAAGGCCGTGAACCCGGTTTTGAGCACAGGATGACCTGTCTGTCACTTCATTATCCAACTCGACAGGCATATCCTACATTAGGAGCGGTTTGTTTCTAAGAGTAAGGATGTGCTTAGAAGGTTGCTGGTTCAAATCCCGTAGTGATGTCACCATTGGGCCCTTAACTCCAACTGCTCTTGAGACTGACTGACCCTGATCGCTAACCCTCACTGATATATCACTTCAAACAAAAATATTTTCTAGCTAAATATAATTATCGTTCTAGTCTCTTGTCAGTAGCAGCCGATAATCTCGTTATTCTGAAACAGGTGAGGTGGCTGGGTCTGAATAAAAGAATCTGCACTTTGTACTGAGCTTGCTGTAAGCGGACACTTTTCTGTCTTCCAGAGAAAGAAGTGTACCCTGGACTGGCTGTGTTCTTTCAGAATACGCTGATATTTTTCAGGTGAGCCTGACGGTGTTAACCATGTGGAAACGGCTGTGAGGCATAGATTAGGCAATGGGGAAAAATGAGAAGTTTTACCCAAATCCAGTTAAGCTGCTGCTGTTAATTATGTACCGAATGGCTACTCCTTTCATTCCTGCAAATGACTCTAGTTTGTCATTTTTATGTGTGTTTGTTGAGTATTTGTCTCCATTGCTGTTCAATGCTCTTGTGCTCATCTTGAATCTGAAGGAAGCCAACAACCAATTATTGTACAAGTTTTGTGACAAAAAACCTTGTTGGGTTTGATGCAGGCCAGTGACTTCTGTCATCTCATGGTGTTTTTTCAGCACTCTCATCTACAAGTTCGGCAGAACGGAAGATCTGTGGGCTTAGATGGCTTTTTGTCCATGTAGGTCAACCTCCCTGCCCTCCCTATGCCCCACCTCAGTTCCCCACCCATGCCCAGCTTCTCTCTGCATCCATGCCCAGGTAGACACAGCTGGGGGCCCTATGAACGTGGACCGCCCCCCCTCCCCACAAACAGTGATATTTTCTTCACCCTGGTACCTCACCCAGGCTTGGCGCCCTGTCAGCTGACGGTCCGCCATGCCACCCCCCCTCCGGTCATCGTTTCCTTAAGCAGAAGCAGCAGCGGAGCAGGTCTAGACGACGGCCTCGGATCGGTGCCGTGCGGGACACCCCTGTAGCCACCCCTGCTTGCCGAGGAGGACTTTGTCAACCATTTGTTGGTCTGACAGGGACACGGATTGTCCTTGGTGATTTATATTAATGGCCGCGTGCAGTTAGCTGTTCTTGTCGTCTTGTGTTGGTGAAATCTGTTGCAAGGCACGCCTGACAGGTCGTGGCGGCTGTACATTCAGCGCCACGACCCCTTCTTTACACAGTGTCATGGCCGCCAGTGAACCACAGTGACCTTGTTTTGGCTGTAATTATTTTTCTAGGTTAAATGTGTGTATCGTTATGTTCAGACCACAAACATTATTGTTGTTTTTAGGGAAAACAATGTGTCCTGGCTAGAAAGGTTTATCAGGTTATATTCTTAGTCTGTGTGCTTCAGCACAAATATACACTGGAAAAAGTCAGTGCTCTCTTAGTGTTTAAAATGTTAAGTTATAAGAACTTTGCAAAGTTAAAACTACTTCCCATGTTGATACGTAGCCTGTGACTTGTATCACGAAGCAGGATTTCCTGCTTAGCCATATAAGTTGTTGGATTTAAGGTAGTCGGGGCTAAACGTACGTTTGCCTTAAATCCAACAAGCAAGAAATCCTGCCACGTACAACAGGCCCCTGATCTGTATGGTGAGAACAATGTCCAGATTGGATAAACAGCTCTGTGTTAAGCCTGCCACTGCACAGCTGATCATCTGGCAGAAACAGCCAATCGCTTTGCACTCCATTAAAAAAAAATAAAACCACTTCCTGTAAGTTCTTTCTGTCTTTCTCAGGCAGAGATGCACACATATGCATTTTTATTTGATTATTCACAATAACTCCTAGCAGTAGTTCCCCTTGGGTGAGACAAACAGTCATGTGAAGGGACTGGAATTTTCACTGATAATGACCATGATGGGGCACAGCTTCTGCGTGGGTGGGGGCAGAGTTCAGCACAGGACCACGATCAAAGGTAGCTGCTGCTCATCGTCCACAGTCTCCAGTTAATGCGGGACACCAGTAGCTCAGTCTTCAACTATTAAACCCACGTTAGTTTAGCAGCTCTGCTGACTGATTACACATTAAAGTTTCTCTGTATTGCACTTCAGCTTGGGGTTTTCCTAGAATTGACCTGAATGGGGGGTGTAACATTCTGTGGATGTTAGCCTGATAGCATTACAGATGACAAGTGGATGGCCTAACTCCCAACACAAAGGCCAGCATGAGCTAGCTCTCTGTGTGATGGTTTAGAAAATTACATCAGATCAATAAAAATAAATTAAATGAGTGATGCCTTTTATTTTCTGCACAGTTCCTGGAAGAGTTACATCCCACTTTGTTAGTAGTACTGGTTTGGGCAGCCTGCCCTCCATCTGCTCTCTTTGTGCAAAACGATGTGAGCAGAGGAGATGGACAACATCCTCCAGCCCGAAAGTTTCTATATCCTTGTAGGGACCCTGAGCTTTAAAAAAAAAAACCCTGAAAACACAGGCATCCCGAATGCTGCAGTAAGGGAAAATGCATACAGAACAGTTCTGCTCAGTAGTAACATGGTTCCGACAAAAGCACCAGATATAATACTTCTTGGAAATTGATATCTTCAACAAAGTGTTCCGTCACCAAGAGGCTTCCTGCCACAGACGCGATATCTATCAGCAGACATGACGCCAAAATGGAGTCGTCGGGAGTGAGGACAGGGGCGCATTGACCTGAAGACAGGGCCTGCCGCTGCATGCCACGCTTGCTGCCTGGCCGCGATTAACGGATGCTCGGTGAGTCACGTGAGGCTGGCACCACCTTCTACAAATGCACAGGAAAGAGGAGTTTCCATGATGGCTTGGGACAGTCAGGCTTGGGTCGGGAGTTGTGTCCCTGAGTTTTTGACCACTCAGTGGAGAGACCAGCAAGTTGCATGCTTCCGGCTCAACACAGCGGCAAACGGCACATTGCATACGCAGGTCCTGGTCATGAGGAGCCATTGTTCATACTGGTTTCTTCCTCTCCGGCCTGGCTTGGCACTCTGAGGGGCTTGGATTGCTGCTGGTCCCCTGGACCTTCTGGCCACAACACACCACCCACAACAAAGTGGATCTTAGGAGGAGCAGAGTCCTCGATCTCATCAGTTGCCTGTAGACAGACCACCGAGATAGTGTCCCAGACTTCCTCAGCACTGGAGCCACAGTGCTTGGCGTCAACCGATGGCTGGGGCAGGTCAAAGTCCTCCATGAGGAACTAGGGGCACAAAGAGGAGAAGTGAGTCAGAGGCCTCCAGCAAACAGACAGCAAATGTGTGGTGTGAGCGGGATGTGAGTAATGTGTCTGAGTGTGGGGCGGACAGACTGCCGGTCGCACACACACAGCCGCTGAAGGTCACAGCACCTCTCAGGGAGAAAGAGCAGAACCATGCTACATCTCAGACGCATCTGGGGCAAAACGGCAGCTGTGGTTTGCTTTTTATGAGGTATGCAGCAAGGGGGGGTTATTCTACTCAAGAGAGAAGCTGGGGACGAAAGGAATCTACATGCTTCCCAAAACACAAAACCAGGAAAAGACAGAACACGGACACTTGTGTTCTCACTTTGCAGAAGTGTATATCTGGGGGGGGGGGGTTGACAGGGAATAGGAGGAGTCTGGGGATTTCCAAGAGCTTCAACAACGCCAGGAAATACAGTCATGACACTTTCTCTTTCTACTTGACAACATATTTTCAGGAGGTACTTTGATTGTTGTAATTGAAGGCCATTTTTTCCCCCTTCACACTTTTACTGACATTTTACCAGAATGACTAGCAGCCTGTCTAGACCCCTTAGTAACTTGCCTCCATGAGACTCCCCTTAACCTTTTGAGTCTGGGCTGTAGTTTCCCTTATAGCCAAAATGAAAAACATTTCAACATGGCACAGAGAGAACATGTCCCACGTGCCAATTTATTATTTACCTATTTTAGATGAGGACAGGATGGGGGGGGGGGGGGGGG
>JAODJU010000035.1:21432140-21447306 GCA_026776725.1 Gnathonemus echidnorhynchus | reverse complement strand
GGGGGGGGGACAGGACTGCTGCATACCTCTTGGAAGTGCTGGGGCACGCTGAGTGGGGGTTTCAAAGCCTGCTTCAGTCTCTTCTGGGTTTTGCCAACCATCCACAAGCAACTTGGAACCAGGATACACAGCAGGATTACAGCGACCGCAATGCCCACAGCCTTTCGCATGTGCTTGGTATCTTCTACAAAAGTCAGAAAAAACAGACACAGATGAACAGCTTCAACAAAGCAATGCTGATTTCCATAACAGCACAGTTGGACAAATGACCCATACTTATAATTCTTGACTCAAGAGACTGAGTGCAGCTGAACATCATACATTATTTTTGAATATACAAGAAATGTTGAAGGTAGAGTATCCATACCAATGTGCCAATTCAATCTGTGGGCGGGACTCTTACCCGGCTCTGTGACGACGGCACACTCAAGGTTGCTCGGTTCATCGAGGGGTTTTTTGTAAGCTACATAGATCACATTCACGCAATACTTCACCCCTGCATCCAGGCCTTCAATAGTCAGATGGGTGGAAAGGTGACTGAAGTCTCTATATTTCTGTGAATAAATAATATGAACAAATAGCTGCAGTGTTCACAAGCATATATACATATATACACACATATATATATATATATATATATATATATATATACATACACACACATACACACACACATATATATACACACACACGTATATGTGTATATATGTATGTGTGTGATATATATATATATATATTTTTTTCTTTTTTTCACAATAAACAGCACACACTAACATGGTAACAGATCGATACCCAGTCTGCAAAGTACCAAAGGCTCTATTTCCTGCCCATCACTGGAGACGCAGACCTACCTCGAATCTGTCCTCTTCTTCCTTCTTAAACATGACTCTGTACTCTAAATGGCCACCTATCTCATCCCCAAGTTTTTTGTCAGGCACCACGTCAACTATAAGCGTGTGAGGCTGGGACACCAGTGAAATGATAGGGGGCTTGATGGTAGCTGGAGTTAGGCGGTCAGGAAGATAGGTTTCTCCTTTCTTTTCTGTATAAGCGCCTTGCATTTGCTTGGCTGTAAACAGTTAAAAACAGACATTCCAATGAAACAACACCAAACTGGCGTATTTCAGTGATACAGAGCTCTTCAGTATTAACCCAGTAACCCGAGGAAGAAGTTGTGCAAATGAAATATACATTGTATCAATTAAAATTCATGGATCTTGTTTCACCATATTTCACATGGTTAAACACTTATTTAAACACGAATGGTCTGCGACTCCGCTAATGTTGATAAATACTCGTTTTTGCAGTCTTTCAAATCTGAGGAAGGAGAATATTTAATTAGGTTAAATGTTAAATAATTAACAGTGGATTTACCAAGCGTGAAAATTGACACAAAAATGAACAATTAGCGAGGCATATATATAGCTAAAGAAACGTTTCTGCTGTACATGTTATTTCAGTAATAAATGTAACGAGTAAAAATTCCTTAGAATTCGCTAAAAACTTACAGTCAACTTACAGGCCACTTGCGACTGTTTTGTTATACCACTAAAGCGATAAGCACTGAAGTCGCGGTTTAGAAATGTACAGCTCAGCAGTAATGACATCTTTTAAAAGTTTTTTGTGGATATAAAGAGGGGATATAGTGGTTAAACAAGACTAAAAAGACGTCGGTGGTGTGGCGATACTTTTTGTAGTTTAAAGTCCAACATGTTTTTTTTTTTTGTAAATATAGTTTTCATTTTTAAGTTCAGGAACCTTTTTTATTTAGTGATAGAAATCCAACGCGCCCGAAGACACAAACACACACACACAGGCACCGCCAATCAACGTAGAATAATCCCAGATTTTAGCATAAACATTTTCTCAAACAGTAGGCCTAATTCAATGGAAATTCTAAGGTAGCAGGCAGACAAGTTTATAGCTTTAATAATAAGTGTATTTAGCAGCTACAATTAAAAAGATATTAAAAAGCTCTCCGTATTAATGACAATTAAACATGAACAGACAACACTTTCGCCTGTTTCGCGGTCTAGAATACCGCATGTTTGTTTTTTCTTCAGGCGCTCATCCATAGCGCTACTGCCGCTGTGGTATACCATCAAACCTTGCACAGTGTACAAACTACCTTCTTGTTTTGTGATAGTTTGCACTACTCCCATAATTACATAGTGCTCTCGAAGGAAAACAATTGTTATAATGATTGTTAAAATTAAAAAGACATGCGTCGATTTTAAATACTGATGTCGAATAATCGCCGCAGCCCTAAATCACAGTACTATTTTCACAAGAACAGTTTGGCTGGGATGCCCTAGGGTATAGGCTTCGTTAACAGCGCTAATCATTAGGACAAGAATAAATAAGGCGCTCCGTAGTTGGGCATAGAGCTCGCGCACACACACCTGTGGGAGGTACCCGGAATACCCGGGGAAGCCCACGCATACGTCACACGCACGCACGCACGCGCACACGCATCAATCCGGGGGCGTGGATCGATCCCGCAACCCTCGAGGTGTGAGGCCGCAGCGCTACCCGCAGCTTACAACTTTTGCTAAAAAAAAAAAAAAAAAACACACACAAACATCGACGTCCTCTTACCTCCGTGTATGGCACAAATAAAGCACAAAATATGTAAAGTAGCTCCCAAAATCATGGTCTTCAGCAGGCCATCCCGTGTTTCCTTCATCGCGCCATCCAGCGGAATCATCCACTTTAATTAATAGACGCACTATTAAGGCACCTCAACTAGAAAAAGCTCCATACAGATGTTTCATCGCCCAGACAGGGTGGTGGTTCCGCCACTCTTCTCTCCATGGAAATACCTATTTAACACATATATAGGTTCAGAAAAATATCTTCATACACAAACGCTGTCGTCTTCTTGTTTTTCCGCATATAGTGTACATGGGGGACGCACTGGACAACTCGTCTTCAGTGTTAACAGACCAGCTAAAAATCAACACTCGATCGCATAATATCCAACATTATAATACGTGTGTGACACATGCCAGTTAATCCTTTGCGTTTTTGGGGGGTTCCGCTCACAGGACGCCACTGCCAAATTAAACAGACATAGAATCTAACTTTTAGTTACTGTGCGGTGTAAATCAGTACTGATGAGCCGAGCCTCCGCGATAGCGACGGGCGCTTTCCGGGGCGCCTTGCTCACGCAAACACGCTGAAAGTTTCACTAGTAAAACCGAACATCTGAAACCCGAAAAACAGCGTTTCACCGGCCACTGAAAACACCAAAAAGCCCTGTCGACGTACACGGAGAAGCCGCAATCAACTGCCCGTTTCCCTTATAGCCCGGAAAACATGCTTTACACTATTAATACAACGTAACAGGTCCCATGTGCCACCTCGACGTAAATAATTAGATTTAAGAATTCAAGCCTATCCGTTAGTGGTTTCTTACCATTATTCATGGAGTGTCAGATCAGCAGCAGTCGCCATTAAGTTAGTTGCAATCGCCAGCCCTTGTTCGTTTTTTTCGGTATCTTTCCAGCGCGTTTGTCGCCTTTCCATGGGTCTCGCCACCAAACAAGGAAGCAGTTTGATAGACAAAACACCACCCCCTCTCATATGTCCAGGTCCGACATGCGGAAGCCGAAGGCGCCCTAGTCGGAGCGAGCTGGTACATTCATATCTAGTGATTAAATATGGAGATAATCTCTTTCTAATCCGGGTGAAGCGAACGTCGAACTTCCATCATGCTAATACAAGACCAAAAAACGACTCTGAATAAGACATGCGCCTACAGAAAATGGATGGTATGGTTCACTTGTTTTTAATTATTATAAGTATTATGTCATATAATTATTTTACCTTATTTTACCAGGAAGTCCCATTCAGATTAAAATCTGAAGAGAGCTGCCCGAGGTAGCAGCCGCACCAATTCACGACATGTTAAAAATACAACATATACAATATAGTTCGATTATATAGTTAATATATAGTTACTCATTAATTAAAAAATAAAGTAAATGAAATGAATTAGTGAATGAATAAAGTAAATGAACACATTTGCTTTTTCAATAATTAAATGTATCTTTTAATTTTTAAAATAATTCAATTAAAAGTATAAAATGTACATTTCATAACAATTAACTTAATTCTTAATTTCTTCTACGTATGAAATTGTATTTCGCAATAACGTGATTTGTATGACAGTATTACGAAATATCATTTTACAGAATGCACAGAATGTGATTCATTGAATAATTCAAATTATATTTCACAGTAAAATTCCACATATTGTAACATGATCTGTTTCCCTGCTATACCAGCATGGCACCCTCACAGGGGATTTGACCATTTTGAACACACAGCTTAATTAGCAACTATAGCTTACAACGGATCTACTGCAGCAGTCTACTAAAAATCACTGAGCTTTCACTGAAAATTGAACAAATGATCAAATTCAAAACTGAATGATGACTTTATGAATTTACAATATTTACAAACACTGGTGGCAATGAGATAAACTGTCACTCTGGGTTGCAACGAAAAGCTTCTGTGTCCCAACATGTGACAGAATCAATATATTTGTCTGAATTTAGGGACTGCAATCTTAGACGGCTGCATTCAAAGGTCGAATGCATCACAGCGATACGCCAAGGCTGTCCCATTTCGAAGGCTCCTTCAAATGCTGTCTAGGAATGGGCCCTTATTTTCCAGCCATCTCTGTGCTACTGGGTCCATTCCTTTCTGTACCATCAGCAAACAAGTGGCTCAGCGGGATAGGCCTGTGTGCCTGTAATCAGAAGGTTGCTGGTTCAAACTGAACCTCAGCATGTTGGTGGGTCTTTGAGTAAGGCCCTTAACCCTAGTGAAATAGCAGGCAGAGCCTCTGAAATGCAGAAATAGAATCCAGGTAGAAGTCTGAGGGAAGTCCAGGTTTTGTAGGATGTGGAGCAGGATGGTTTTGATGGGATCATTGACAGATCTGTTTGATCTATAGGTGAACTGTAGAGGGTGCTAGAAAGCTTCAGTACTGGTTTTGAGAGACTGATTGATCAGGCGCTGTGGTGTCAGCATCATGCAGTGGGGATGCTTTTCAGTGGCAGGAACTGGGAGACTATTCAGGGCCGAGAGAGAGCTGGATGGGTGAAAGTAGAGAGGCATCCTACATGAAAACCTGCTCCAGAGTGCTCTGGACCACAGACTGGGCTGACGGTTCACCTTTCAACAGGACAATGATCCTAAGCTCAAAACAAAGAACACAGGAGTGACTGAAGGACGACTCTGTGAATGTCCATGAGTGGCCCAGCCAGAGCCCAGACTTGGACGCAAGTGAACATCTCTAGAGAGACCTGACAGGAGCTGTACAGGGACAGGTCCCACAGAGCTTGAGAGGATCTGCTGAAAGAATAGCAGGAATTCCCCAAATAGAGTTTGTCACGCAGGGCTGGGGAATTAATTGAAATTAATCAAAACTGACATTCAGAACCTCTAATCGATGCAATCTTGCCCATGTTGGTTACTTCGGCTTTTTAAAATTCTGTTAATACTTAAAATAATCTGTTAATACTTTCCCCAGTGTGCTGTCACGTGACTCCGCCCCGTCCAGCCTATGACATGGAAGCAGCATGGAGGACAAGTCACGAGCCCACTGAGTATGGAGCCCCGGAAGGGACATGGAGGAAAAAAAAATCAGCGGTTGAAAAAAAGCATGCACTTCTGTGAGATCTCACAAAAAATACACAAATGTCAATTATGAGACATCAATCTATTTTCCAATGGCCGGAAGCTACGGGCACAAGGCAGGGAACAACCCAGGACGGGGTGCCAGCCCATCGCAGGGCACACTCACACACCAGTCACTCACACACCAGTCACTCACACATGCACACCTATGGGCAATTTAGTAACTCCAATGAGCCTCAGCATGTCTTTGGACTGAGGGGGGAAACCGGAGGAAACCCCACAGAGAGAACATGCAAACTCCGCACAAATTTTACCCAGGCAGAGACTCGAACCCGGGTCCCACCACGCTGCCCCCTGTCTGAGACATAAAAAAAAAAATCAGCTATAATGACTATCCACTTATAGTGATGGAATTCACCCAGACAGATATAACTATAAATGGTTTATTTTGTTTGCAAGAAATGAAAAAAATCTATTTTTTAGGGGAACTTGCTTTTTAAATACTAAAATGTGACCTTTTTATAAGACGTTTTCATTTGTGCTTTGATTTCAGTTGCTTGAAATATTCAATGAGTAACTATAATATGGTTCATCTGTGTGTGTTTCCTTCAATTATTTTTAATTCGTAAAGATATACAGTCTTTTATTAGAAAAATATCCCAGCTTTAATAGATGAGCATATTTACAGTACAAACATTGTCAACGAAATATGAAGGCAAAAAAACAAACAAAAAAACAAAACAAAATAATTGTTCATGAAACGTAATTGAGGTTCAGTTAATCGTGATATTGTTTTCAGGTCATATCGCCTAGCCCAATTGTCATGTCATACCCAAGGTGGCTGCAATGCTGTAAAGGTGCTCCAACTGTCCTGAGTAAAAGGTCTAAATACCAACAGTATGTCAGTGTGATGTGTCAGTTTTTAAATTTTTAATACATTTGCAAAAAATTCTAAAATATTTTCCTTGTCAATATAGATTGCTGAATGTAGATTGACAGAATGCACATGAATTTAAATAATTTTAGCATAATGCTGCAACATAAAAGGGGTCTGAATATGTTCTGAATGCACCGTAAATACTGCTGTATTTTGAAATATAGGCACTGTACATAACAGTATGCTACATATACTACCATGTCTTGTACAATCATGCAAATGGAATATGCAGTTCTAAACACCAGCCTTAATTTATGAACATGTTGCCATTGAAATGTAATTGACATAAAAGCACGTTTGGAAAGTTTTATATTTGACATGATTATGGAAGAGAATAAAATACAACCGACTCAGTGAAACACACAGAACACAACGTAGGCCACACATGTAAAATAATGGACGTGCGACCAGCCAATCTGATGATAGCACACCGGTTATGCATCACAGTATGATGAGACTTTATTTGTACAAACTGAAATGCTCAGTTTTCACAGGTGAGACTGAAAAATTGAATACTGTAGCTATTTGTCTGGCCTCCCAAAGCCATTTTTGGGGTTAAGGGCCCCAAAGTGATGTGACTCTGCTGTCTTTGACGGCTGTTTTCTAAAATGAGAATCAAGCTTCACAGCTTGATTTTTTTATTTTTGAAAAAGCTACCCTTCTGTTTTTAAGTTAACATGCGGGGCGTTGCGAGACTAAGCTTCCTGCGTGTCCTCTACACATGCAGTTGCATGACCGAGACTTTCATCTCTGTGGTCACACGGGATCTTTGAAGTCGCTTTGGGGCCTGTGAGTCACCTTACAGTGTACGGAGGAGGAGAATGCTGGAAAGACGAATATAGCGCAGAAATAAGAAAACAGTGGTTAGTAAAACGACAGTGATTTGGGACGCTTTACCTTCCCAAAATATTAACGGCTCGTTAAAAAGGATAAAAATCAAACTATGTTAACCTATTGTCAGTTCAGCTTTCATTCATATTCCAAGCACAGGTGGGGCTGGAGCCCTATGACAGGGATGGGAATGTTTTCTCCAAATCGTCTATAGTTTGTGACTGACACACATGTGCTCACCCTGCCGTTCGGAGCGACATCCTGCCCCCTGGAGTCCCCTAATTTGTTCACTATGGCACCTGGGATAGGTTCAGGAATCACTGGAACCCTATCCTGTAAAAGTTATTGGACGATGGATGGATGGAGTCATTTACTCAGTTCACAACACTTCCTATCCTCAAGTAGCTTAGGTTCCCCACTTGACTGCCACCTGCCGCCGGCTAAAAGCTTTTTTTTTTTTTGGCATTCAGGACTCACCAAGTCTACTGCACTGTCATCCGAACCTGATCATAGCAAGTTGGGACAGCCTTGAACAACAATTACAGTAATGTGGAAGAACTTTCTAGACGGTCAGAGATCAGTATATGTATGCTACATATACTACCATGTCTGCCAACATGGAAAATCGATTTTAGCTTGTACAATCATGCAGATGGAATATGCAGTTCTAAACACCGGCCTTAATTTATGAACATGTTGCCATTGAAATGTAATTGACGTAAAAGCACGTTTGGAAAGTTTTACATTAGACATGATTATGGAAGAGAATAAAATACAACCGACTCAGTGAAACACACAGAACACAAAAATCTGGCAGCCTGACATGACAGCAGAGTGCGTTGACATGAGGGTGCTGTGGAGCACTCCGGCCCGTCAACTGGCAGTGCAGTCAAGATGGGATTGTGCTGCTCCTCATTATAAAGATCCATGGGACCGTCTGCCTGGGTGGACCGGCTGCCCTTAGCCGGTCTCCCTGCTGCTCCATCAGGTGGACACCATTGAGGAGAAGCCTGAATCATTCCTCCTGCTCTGCTGCCAGATAAGGGAATGCGAATCCTGGGACTCCTCTTCTGGGCGGCACAGGGAGACCGTCTCCACGGAGTCCAGGGTGCCGCAGCTCTCATTGGACAGCTGTAAAACGGGTAGGGGGGCCAGACGGGGATCCTGGGAACGGACGTGAGAAACGGCACATTGTAGATGTGAAACAAGAAACGGGAAGTCATGCTTCCTCGACTTGATCAGCCACAGGTCTCAAAAAGCACTGGGTACAAGGCGTCAGGTCCACACAAAGTGAAAGGGCTCTCAGACGGGGGCCAGTGACGGAGGGAGCCATAAAAATAGCCAGATAAACTGGAAAACTGCCTGATTGGACCAAAACAACAGGCCTAATACAACATTGTAACACTGGACATTTTTCCATATTTCAGACATGCAAAAGAAAATGGATGACTCTGTCTTTTCTCTGTGTCTTCCAGCCTCACCTGCAAGCTCATGGGAATATAATAGCCTGAACAAAGTTCTTTCATCTCTCTGCGGTTCCGGTAGAGCAGCACCATCAGCAGCAGGACACAGATAATGAGGATGAGAGGGACAAGCCAGAGACGACTGTGGCCTGGAAGGGACAAACAGTACACCCATCACTCAAGATCACGACTATACCGCTAACCTTAAGCAGCAAGTGAAACTGAACTGCAGATATGTCACTAGAGTGAGTGAAAAGCAGGTAAGCACTGCAAGGTAAATCACTGGTGAGTGTCTTGGCATTTGCCTGGTTATTCTTTGGTTAAAGAAATCAAACAATGTTCCTGCTTTTAGTTGTGCCGTCACATAAATGGAATCCAGTTAGTTACTATATGTACCCATCCATCCAAACTCCCAGAACCACTAATTCAGTACAGGGTTGTACTGGGTATATGAGAGAAAATAGTGGGCAGTATTGACAGAGATTTGCGATTCATGACATCATGAAAGGGGTGTGGCTTAAATTCTATTCCTCCATGAAGACAATAAGTGGATGTTTTCTTCCCGGATGCTAACCCTTATGACATACATCAGGCACAAGTAGTTATACAAGTTTTAAGGTAGCAAAAAACTAACTTAAGTGAGCTATTCTACATTTAATATATAAACAGGCACATACGTTTTAAAGAAGTTATTTCCTCCTGCCCCACGCTTGTCTATCTGCTAAGCATTGAACCTCTGTGCTCATGTGGAAACGGCCACCTTTCTCTCCATGGCTTTCTTATTTCAACCCGTCTCCACTCCTGTGCCTGAATACCTCACAGTTCAAATGCTGTTCCCCGTACCGGGCATATGCAGTTCACACATTCTTCCTAAGAATTAGATGATTTATATGGAGACAAATTTACGCCTAAAGTAATCGTACTTAAATGTCACGACGATAATTGTAATTTAATGAAATGCAAAACCATATTCCCAGCTGTGAGTCTGTACCTGTGCCTACATTTCACAAGTACAATCCTCATTTTACAATTACGAACCAATTGCAGTTTATGCATTTACAACTTCGATACTACCTTTACAAATCCTTGGTTACGACTTTACAATGCTCAGGTTGTGATTAAGAATTACAGTTTTTGCATCTACGACTTGTGCTACATTTACTAATCACTACATTTACGAACCACTAGGTCAAGTTAGATCTGCAAATATGATTTCAGATTTGCAATTCAGATTTAGCATCTCTAAATTTCCAGTAGTCTGTGCCCTGTCCTGGACTGGCATCCCATCCCGGGTGCCCTGTGTTTCCTGGAATAGACCTCGTGACCCTGTTCTGCTTTTATAGTCCTTGGTATGCATTTCACAGTATACATATTCCTGAGCCTCACCTTGAGTGAGCACACACTGTGTAGCTGTTAAGGGACTGGTCTTCACAAAAAGATCGTTGAATGCACGGACCTGCAAGCAGTACATCGTCCAGGGTTTCAGCGGAGACAGTAGGACAATAGGATGCTTGCTGTAAACCTGCCAGGGAGACAGCAAATGACAGCAGAGTAGTAGCGCAGTGCTGAACAGGAAGGAAATAATGAACCACACTGGAACTGTACCAAAAGGTAGGTAAATAGACTGGGGTGGATAGCTCAGGTCCAGAAAGCTCAAATCTAAGTTTTATTTCAACCAACCAGTTTAGTATAATTAGTCACAGTCACACAAAACTCAGCTGGTTGGTTGAAACAAAACCTTGGTCTAGATTCGTACTTTCTAGACCTGGGCTTTCTAGCTCTGCATATAAACATGTATAAACCAGTCCTGTTTTAGTGGAACTGGATTTAAATGCTTAGTGTCATATCACTGTATCACACTGTGTGATTGCTCTAATATTATCAGATATTATTCTCTGCCTGATGGTCGACAGAAGGATGCGAAGATGGCAAAAGACAAAAGCTGATCTTCAAACACTGAAGAAACTCACAGATGTCTCCGCTTCCTGTTATTGCTTGAATCAGCACGCTACCAGCACAATAACAACATTCAAAATGTACCGGATACGTCATTTTCCATTTGTATATTTTTGTGGTATTGTATTCAGCTTTTGAATCTGTATTTGAATCTGGATTTTTTTGTGCCGCAGTCACACCCATTATCTAAACGCTCTGTCTGATCACAGAACAAAGCCATTAAAAAAAAACAGTCCACAGAAAACAAGGGAAAATTACCGGCATTACTGTAAATGAACTGAATACTATACATGAACTTACAGACCCCAAAATCGAAATGCCCCTGCAGTGGACTGGACCCAGTCAAACTGTAAAGTGTAGCACAGTATGACATCTTCACGGAAGGTGTGACTGGGCAGTGTTTGTGAAGATAATGGTCGTTCCATTCAAAATCCCAACCAATAAACTTACAAGAATAGCAAAAAGATAATTCAACTAAAAATGAAAAGGAAGATATACTGAACTGGTGCAGGTGGTACCATGTTCTAACAGTAGGAATGAGCTGATAAATTCCACCCTTATGGTTTAATGTGTCCCGGACGTCTATGTGGGAAGTTTACAGATCAGTACAGACAGATGGATGAGCATCCAGGCACTATTTGGGAAGGTGAGCTCTGCATTATATCAGGCATAATGGCAACTGGGAGAATGCAGACGCCTCTTTGGGCTGGTGACCTTTGAGTAGCCCAGGCGCTGCGGAGGCTCAGCCCGCTGTCTCCGTGGGTACGGCCAGCTTGACAGATGCTGCTTCGGCAAACCGCCCACGATTCACACAGAAATAGGGAGCATAGGTCACAAGAACCCACTTCCCCTTTACACTTAAAATGGCTTCATAAACACAACCCACTCACATCACCAATATGGAGGGCCACACGTGACACATACATGAAGGGCTGTGATTGGGTAACTGAAAAAGCAGAGAATCGTGGGTACAGGAAATGGAGTGCTCTAGCCATGTAGTGTTTGCTCCTATGCTGGGCACAATTTTGCCTTAATTTCAAAAAAGGTTTAGAAATGTGTGGTATGTTGGCAACATCTAATGGACACTGTACTTCCGGAAGTAACTGGAGAGCGAGGAATAAGGATGGGCTTCTCAGTTTGCCACTCCAATAACACCAGCCAATAACTTTAATGGGTAGTAACTGTCTCCTCTTAGTGACCCATGAATATGAGCATCTCGAACTGACGCGCTGCTCTGAGTTTCCAGTCTGAAGAGGTAAATGATATTAACAGAATGCATCTACCACAAGGTTACGCTCTCGCGAGAAGGACTTCTCCTGAGAACTTCAAGAGACCGCGGGGCCCTTACTGTGCTCCCCCAGCTGCAGGGACCCTCGCCGCACTCCCTGTCTCCCCCAGCCGCGGGGCCCCTCACTGCACTCCTACAGCCGCAGGGATCCTTGCCGCACTCCCGGTCTCCCCCAGCCGCGGGGCCCCTCTCCGCACTCCCTGTCTCCTCCAGCGGCGGGGCCCCTCGCCCCACTTCCTGTGTGGTAGAAAAATTATAAATCAACCTCTCTTTTTTAATCACAAAATTTCCCGGAGGAACCTTCCCGAGGGATTAATAAAGTTCGTTCGTTCTTTCTTTCTTTCTATCTATGATAACTAGGGTTGAGCCACATAGAATAAAACTCTGGACCTCTCAATTTGGTGAGTAAAGTAATATGTTTTATTCGAGCAATCCAGCAAAGTGCTCCTGTCACACTCTGACACCAGGTACCGCGTACCCAGAGCACAAAGAGTAACCAGTTGATAAACCATAACTCCCAATTCCCTATAAGGACTTCTAAGTCCTGATTGGACACAAAACACCAACAAACCGAGTTTAAACGTATAACAAACAATTCTCCTCCTCTATTGGTTCACCTTGGTAGCGAGGTAAAATCCACCCATCTTGTTCAATTTACCGGAATCTGTCTCGACTTCTAGACTCTACTTGAGATATGTATATAGAAATTGATTATATGACATTGAATCACTTGTGATTCGATCACTTATGTGTATAACATATTGTATATTGTCTACTGCAACTATTTTATAACTATGACATTGTGCACCAGTAGGGGCAGCCTAGAGTCTCTTCCGCTGTCTGTCTCTCCAAGGTCCGATCTTTCTTCAGGGTCTACAGAACTAACCACAGGCAGCTATCACCAAGCAGGTAGCTATAAAGCCTAAGACATAACAGACCCAATATGCCTCCCCTCCTGGGCCGACCGATGTCCACTTTTCCCTCCACACCTGTCCAGCTGTGAGGACCCTTGCAATGTCTGACTACTCTCCATTGTTGCATGTTCCACCCAAGAAGATCCTTATTGCATTCCCAGAGTCAGATATTGCAGCTCTTCCAGTGCAAGAATCCGTAGAATCGTTGACAGGCACCAAACAGTGGAAGACATCCCCTCTCTCTCTCTCTCACACACACACACACACACAAACACACACCTTCCCCCCCCACAAACTGCTGCTAATGCACTGAGCACTTTGCACCTAGAATTGTAAAGACAATTATTATAATACTAAAATGTGTGCAATATCCGTTTGCACTGCATACCTGCTTACCCTGTTTACCTGTCTCACACAATACCTAACATATCTGTACATATGTGTCATAATTTTGACTTTGTCATTCAGTTCTGTTCTTGCCATTTCGATATTAATTGCAATTGTAGTCACTGGCTCCCAAAGGGATACTAAAGACAAATGTTTAGTGTTTTATTTTATTGCAAAGGTGTTACTAATTAAAAAGCACCCAATGAGACTGCTTGCTAATTAACTTTAACTTAGAATAGCTCCTATAAAACTATAATTTGGGTTTCAATTGATCACTACTTGAAATTAATGTTTTACTAAAATTACTGATGTTTCTAATGTGACAAATATGTTTTGTAAATGAATGAATGAATGAATGAAGTAATGATTTTTGTTGTAAAATCCTATAAACTTGCAATATTTTTACTAAATTAACCAAGCAATTTAACCTCTTACCTGCTTTGGTGCCTGTTCTTCCCAGTACTTAACTTCAAAGCATATGGCTTTTAAAATGGAGCTCATGGATTTATTCTGGGTGGTCAGTGGCTCTGTGATGTACACTCTCAGGCTGGAGTCCCCACTTATGACGTCCACTCGGGAGGGGGGTCCCAGCGAGGCTGCAACACAGCACCACTCTCCTCAGCCCCCCCTGACCAGCACCAGCCCTCCCCCCCAGGCACTCTGATGGCAACGACGGTCACTCACCGTTCTCTTCGGGGCTGAAGAGACACTGGGACCAGTTGGAGATCCCTACCGGTCCCTCCACACGTACCCGCAGCGAGTAACGTCCGAAGTAATGCAGGTTCATGGGGGTGTAGTCGCAGAGGTGCTCTGTGGTCTGGTTGCACACCACAGTGTAGTCTGATTTGGTGGAGCTGGTGGCCCAGAAAGCAGGGAGATGACACCAGGTGACATTCAGGTGACAAAGCCGTACAGTCCATGGTTTCCAACACTCAAATATGAAAACTTACTGCTGCTTTAAAAAAAAAAAAAAAACTTTAGCTAACATCCAGCATTTAGCGCCAATAAAATACTTATTTTCCACTGCTTTGGATGACACAGTATATTGCAATATTCTCATCATATGTAAACGTTGTAGTGTAAATAAAAGGCTACATTCTCCATTCTACATCTTCCATTGCCGAAGACCAGTTCCAATGCTCAACAGTAAAAGTACGAAGGACGATAAAAATCCCCGGATGTCGTTCTTGTCCCACCTCAAATATCAAGGACACATCGGCTGCATCCTCACCGAACAAGATCAATCCCATGATTCATTGCGCCCCAATTTCGTTCTTGGGAGGCAACTTAGCAAGACTGGTCTTACCAGGAGCACAAATATGATCTTTGCCTTCTTGGTGATAAACACCCTCAATGAATCACGCGATGCAAAAATACGAGAGTGTCTATTGGTGATGTCACACCTTTTTCTTCAGCTGCTCTGAGGCCACAATCCTGAAGACATCAGTTATTGTCTGGGCACAGCATTGAGAGTTCAGAAGCATCCACACAGCCAATCACACGGCAGGGATGGCGCAGTCACTTACAGGGAGTAGTCTGCGGTGAACTTGGAGGAGGTGCTGCTCCACCCGTCGTCCCACTCCCACTTAAGCACGTAGCAGTCATTCACGGCCTCCACCCTCACATTCTGGGGCATGGGGACTGCCATCGCAACTGGGGGGGGGGGGCGAGACCTGCGTGCGCCTCCACCTAGCTGAGGAGCACGTGTGCCGGCAGATCACGGAACTTTTCCGCGACGACG
>JAODJU010000035.1:21410348-21426425 GCA_026776725.1 Gnathonemus echidnorhynchus | reverse complement strand
GCCTGTACCAGGTATTCGGTGTTCCTGATTGGCTGGGAGCTGGGAGGGAGCAGAAACGTGGACTGTCCGGGGTTCCCTGAGGACTGGGTTGAGAAACACTGTCTTACGCTGCCAAGCTGCTAGAACAGGGCTCTTCAAATTTGGAGCTTGATTCCAAATCCAGGCCTTGTTTTCAGTTCTCCCGGGTAGTTAGTTTAATAATTACTGATTCTGATTAGTCAGAGGCTTCACGCCTGGCTCACAGGTAAAGGAAACCTGGAAAACCAGCAGTGCTCGGATCTCGAGGATCGTGAATTGAATAATAGGGTGCTAGATTATGGTATCTTGAGACTGAAAGCGTAATAGCAAGGATGGCCGTTCCACTTTCCGCACACCCAGGCGTGGTAACCAGAGTATCCTGGAGACCGCTGCCAAGCCCTGTCCCATCAGCATGCTGCCAAAATTACGAAATCATGATTTACCAGTACTCGATTCATTGTTTTCATTTCCGTAAATTTTATTTCAGTACGTTTGTCTTTACTGCTTAACTGCACATTTACTGAAGCATAAAGTGTAGATTAGCCCCTTCTGTACAAAACTGATTTACAAAATATTCCTTGCTTGGAATTTTGGCAAAATCTTATGTTATATACATATATACACATACATTATATACACACACACACATATATATATATATATATGTGTGTGTGTATACACAAACACACGTCAAAAATGTTGACGGGTTAAATACTTATTTTCCCCGCTGTGTGAACAAATTTGAAAGAAAAAAAAAATTCAGGATTCTATAAGAATCAAATTCAGCCAAACATATACACACACACACACACTTTGCACCGTTTTTTTCTAATACTGACAAGTATCATAGATATAACAATGAAATTCACTTTAAGAAAGGCTAAGGGCCTCTGTGTTGTCCTACTGAATCTCACAGTACCTGTACATACAATCTGAATCTCACAGTACCTGTACATACAATCTGAATCTCACAGTACTTGTACATACAATGCCACACATACAAAACTTCATTGAGGTTGTCATTTTACATTATATTCAGCAAAGGTGTTATCCAAAGTGACGTACATTTTTGAGAAGGCAAGGCCAGCTAGTCCGTGGCGCATGCTGGGGCTTAAGAACCTCATCCAAGAGCCCAATGGTAAAATCACTCTGCTTATTATGGGATTTGAACTGGCGAACTTCTGATAATAGGCAGGTGTCCTGGCCCACTGAGTCACACACAAGTTTAAACTCTTCTGTACATATGACACCTTTTGCCATAATGTACATCATATACTAATACTGGCTCTCACAGTGAACTTTTCAGATTCATTGTCTCTTATGGGAAACTTCATCTAAAAGATATTGAAGGTACGTAGAAGGTGTCTGACAATTTAAATGCCCACTTCTAATATCCTTCAGCTTTTATTCTGTGAATCCAGTGTTCCAGTGGTGCTCCAACATTGTATTCCAGGGGGCTCCGTTGACATCTCATCCTCCAAGTCTGCCCCCATGTTCACCATCATCCCAGCTTCCTGTGCCTCCGGCAGCATGACCAGATGCTCCTCTACAGAGTAAAGGCCGCTGTCCCCGCTGTCCTGACGTCCATGCCAAGACACGTCGGCCTGCAAAGTGGTGGGCTCCATGTCGGCGTGGACCTCCAAAGATGCCATCACTGGAGATACCTCCAGCTTTCTCAGGCAGATCTCTTCTGATTCTAAAGTCAGCAGGGAGGGCTGCCCGGAGCTGGAGGGGGAGTCGTGCAGGTACTATGTGAAGAAAACAGGGAGGAGGAAGGAGAGAATTAACAGACAGGCACATGTCGCCGAAATCTGCGCCTCAGTGTGCTCCCTGAGATTTTAGAAGGTTCATGTGGGATCAACTTCTCAACCAGCAAAGATGAGTCACCACCTTCATCCCCTGCTGTGCACCCAGCCATAATTTTATTTAGATAAGTTCAGCGTGGGGACTCAGTGGCTCAGTAAACCCCACAACCTCAGTATCACTGGTTAATTTATAACATATTATACCTGAAGTACCTGCAGTGTATTTCGTTTTACGGGAAGATCAGCGGACGGCTCAGATAAAATCTCTTTGTAGAACAGGTGTGTGTGTGTGTGTGTGAAAGCTGAAATGCGGAATCCCTGTTCTCTTACACCTCCGGGTTAGGGGTTCGAATTGTGCCTGGAGTCTGTGTGGAGGCTGCATGATCTCCCCATGTCACATGGGGTTTTGCTGGGTTCCTCCAGCAGTCCAAAGGCATGCAGCTAAGCTAACTCATTCCTAAAATTGCCCACAGTGTACGAATGTGTGTGTATTTGTGTTTGTGCCCCGCAGAGGCCAGGCTTTACCTCTCGGAACATGGACAGGACAGGACAGGAATTCTAACGAGGCGTTTCAGGTAGATGAGAGAAGAGTGGTTTCTGTGGTGAGAGTTACTCCCTATGCATGTACTTTGGGCCTTAACACTTTGCAGACTGTTTACATGCACATAAAGCTATATAACACACTAAAGCAGGGGTGTCAAACTGCAGTCCAGGGGGGGGCGGAGCCCTGCACAGTTTTTGGTTTCCCCTCATTTAACACACCTGATTCAACTCCTTGTGCTAATTACCACACAGCTCTTGAGCTGAATCATTTGTAGTGGAACAGGGAAAGAACTAAGCTACACAGGGCTCCGGCCCCCCAGGACTGGAGTTTGACACCCCTGCACTAAAGGAAAAGGAAAAACCGGAAAAGCATAATAGGGCAGTTTTAAAGTCAGATGAACCATAAAGTCACTGCATTTTAAATTCTGGACAAATATGTTTGCAGCAAGAATAAACAGCAGTGTTGTGCTGCTTCACTTCTGTCCCCTTCAGTAGCACCTAGAATTTCATGTAGATGATTGGGTGAAGCTAGATCACCAGCCATGATGCTACCATGGCAACACATCCCTGTTTGGTGCTGCAACTGCTCTGTACCTCTAGTAGGCTGGATGGGACCTGGCAGGAGGGGAAGAATGTCCTCTTCACCACCCAGTAGGACTTCAGGATCACAAAGGCAATCAGCAGCACAATGAGGAAGCAGACCAGCATGGAGACCAGGAAAGGCAGCATGAAGTGCCAGACTGTCGACTGACCTGGACAAAAAGGCACAAACGTGAAGAGTCAGGTGATCGTGGGTCAGCTGGGGATTGGCTGTCATGTGAGCAGAAACTGAATTCTGGGAACTGCAGTGCAGCTGTATGTCATTGACACGCATTTCCTCAGAGGAGGAGCAGGGTGTGTTTTTCCATGTTAAATTCTTATTATTTTGAATAATAAAATGTTGAGACCATGGAAAAATGTGGCACATTTGCTGGCGAAGGAAGGAAAGAGGTGGAAGCAGGCTGGAGGTCAGCTGGCGCCCCCTACCGCTGGTTTGCAGGCACTGGGTGGCACTGAAGATACTGGCTTTTTTGTAGTACTCATCGCATGACTGAACTCTCACACAATACATGGTCCAGGGCTCCAGGTCTGAGAGGGACACCAGGTTCAGCGTTGAATTTTGGTATTTGTAGTCCTGCAATGTGCCATGTGAGGAACAAACACAAACACACAGAGTGTTAAAATTCACGTATTTGTGAGGATTCTCTACTCATTTCTATGGGAAAAAGCCTAATCCAAAAAATGACAACCCTAACCCCTACCCAGCCCCAACCTTAACCATAAATAACCAAACAAAACAAGATTTTTGGCACTTTTATTTTTTGTTTGTTTCGATTGCATTCAAAGATTTCTATGAAAGTGAGATTATCCATGTGGGGACCGAAAAAATGACCCCATAAGGTTTTTATCACAATGTGGGGAAATCGTGTCCCCACAATGAAATAATTACAAACACACACACACACAACATTTTATAACATTCATCATTTTTTTGTTGTGAACGAATTAAGTGAATTTCAATGCTTTCCTATGGGAAAAATTGCCTTGATTCGCGTACAAATTGGTTTGTGACCACTTTCTTGGAACGGATTGTGTTCATGAGCTGCAGGCATCACTGTATTCCGAGGCAGTTTCCCCTGTACCATGGTCTTGTCATTGAGCTGTTCAAACACGCACATGGTGATATTTCAGCAAGAACAGCGCTGCTGATCGGCATGCGTGCAACAGAGCAGAAACGGCAGTGACGGCGTCTAGAGGAGCTCGCCAAACCGGGCCCTGCAGCGGAAACACGCTGACAGGGGCCACCAGGTGCAAACGCCTCTGGAGGAAGTGAAGCGAGCTTGGCAGATCGCTTTGCACGCGAAGACTCACCAAGCCCGCGATTCTTCCGTTCTTCGAGATCAAAGTGACAATGAAACGCTGCACTACCTCTATAACCATGTCAGAATTCAAGAGGTTGCAAAACCAAATCACATCAATCGGGGGGAAATGCAAAGCTCCATTACATAAAACACGCTGGCACCTAAGCCAAGGCCAAGAAACGTTCCTTAATACAGCAACCTAGGCAGTATGAGAAATAAAGCTGGAGTTTCTATTTGACTGGTGAAGAAATTAATAATAATACACAAATATATTAGTTTATGCCTGTAGTTCTCAATCCTATTCCTGGTTTTCAATCCTGTTCCAAAAACAGGCAAAAGGGGAACCCTGACAGCACAGAACGTAGTTAACTGTAGCACGAGGAGAATGAGGACTCACCTTTTTCTGGTCAGAGTCTTTCCAGTACTGTATGTGGAAGTACAGGCTGTCGACATCATCCTTCATTGAAGCGTTCTTGCTCGTCATGGGGTCATAGATCATCACTGTCAGGACAGAGCTCTCCACCGCCAAGTCCACTCTGGAGGGTGGGCCCAAGGCAGCTGCAGGGAAGCAGTTAGCGTCAGACTCTTATCGCGGAGGGCACAGCACCCCTCTCTAGGACGGGGTCCAGCACTTGCTTTCTGTTAAAAGTCACATTTTAGAGGCATGCTGGTTCAGAGCCTCATCTCAGCTCTAAAGCAGTTCAGATGCAAACACGACAAATTACACGACAGATCAGGTGAATTTGACTGCATTGCTGGAGGATGTAGGATTGTGATTTTTTTTTTGTAACCTGGAAATAGGCTTGATGTAATCATAAAAAGATTATACTATTGTGGATGAATAATTAGCAAAAACATTCAACTATGACATTCTGAGTCAAGTGTAGTCTACACCAGGCGTGGGCCCCCGTTCCATAGAGGGTTGGTGGGGGTGCAGGTTTTTGCGATGACCTCTCAATCAGCCAATAACTGTGGGTCCCTAGCACTGCAACCGAGAATAAATGCTTCATTATTAACTGATTGCAAGGTCATCTCAAAAACCCCCACCCCCACCGGCCCTCCATGGATCAGATTACTCAACTTTCATAAACGACGAAATTTGAACCAGTCTTGCACGACTCTATCCGCTTTCCAAACCATTGACTGCTAACAAGTTTTTCTTGGCAAATTCAGTTTCACATGATAGAAACTAACACACCGTGTAACATGATTCTTAACTGCCACTGCCTTTTGAGTGTATAAACACCTGGATTAGAGGACAGAACAAAATGTGGCTCAGAGAAGACTAGGGCTCACCAAGAATGTTAATTACATTCACTCATGTTCCAAGCAGAGGGAAGCACGGGTGACGACAAAGGTCGTGTTTGAATTGTCTGTGCTACAGGGTGAGAGGTCGATTCTCACAACAAGCACGTAAAAAAAAAAAAAAAAGCACTTCAGAAGTTAAGCATGTTTGAGTTAAGCGTATTCTCCCCTTATCAGCGTAAATATGCCCACCCCACCTAACGGAAAAGAAGGCGTGGCCATGTAAGACATATAATTAATTCATCAAGACAGAAAAGGGAGTTACGCCCCCGACGATTCAGTCAACAAGCAAAACATGGAACATGGACTGTTTCATTTATATTTTGAACCCAGCTGAAATCTGCAGAAACCTTTTATTATGAAATCATGGAGGTAGCCTACTGTACTTATATTCAGTCATTGTCAGGAACATGAGAATCCGTCAACAAAAAACAAAATGTTACAATGAAATACAATTTTGTGCCGAGCAACTGACATTAGCTTAACTTACTAGGTATGTTATAAGTATGTAATTTCTTTGATGTAATCTCAGCTACGTGCTTTTTGGACTTAAGTGCATTGGAGATTTGACCCCTACATGCATGGGTGTGGGCCCGTGGGGTCCACGTGTGACCTCTCTCTTACCATGTTTATCGGGGCAGAATTCCTTCTCTTCCCACTGGGATCTCTCTGTGCCGCTGTTGGTTCTGACCCGGAGCACGTACATCCCATGGTAAACCAGGTTACAGCCAGTGAAGTCACACCAAGTGTCTGTGGTATTCTCACATACCGTGAGCCAGGTGGGAGACTTCTGGGGCAATTTATATTTCCTGCAGAGGAGGAGGGAATTACGAAAGGGGTAGAGTACGTGATGAAAGACAGCGAGCAAGCGCCCTACAGGCAGAAACATCGGCCTCTTACGAGATGTACTGAGCCGTGAACGTGACACTCCGGTTCTCCAAGGTATCGTGGGGCCGGGTCCACCTCAAGACATACTGGGTGTTCAGAGTGTCTAGGGTGAGGTTCGCGGGACAAGACAGCACTGCGCTCACTGAAAAGATAAAAGGCAGAAAAAAGTGGTGGGATGTTCCTGTGGGCGTGGGCACGCACACACACACACACACGTATATATATGTGCGTGTGTATGCATACATATGTACATTATATATATATGACACTTGACATGCACTTAACGCCCCACATAGAATCCAAGCACGTTGTCCCCAGCAGAGTCCTGCAGCAAAGGCGATTGTCCCTTAGATGGAGTGTTCAGTTGTCCATGAACGCTGCCTGAGATGCCACCAGTGCAAGGAGCTTATCCATATCAACAACACAGCACTCTGGTAAGTTCCATGTTAGGGTTATTCCCCCGTGGCCCCCAGGAGGAAGCCGGACACACATAATTGCTCAGAATGTACAACACCTGGAATACGCAGTGGATATGGACAGCTACTGAACACATCAGTGTCGACCGGATGAAAAAGTGGATTCTCAATGTGCTTTGTCGATAGCCCTTTACATTGCGGCGATTCTGAATCGTAGCCAGAACACCCAGGCCTTCTACGGATGAGCAAGGTGTTGGTCAGGGGCGCCGCTAAGGATTTTGGGCCCTATAAAGCATATCATATTGGGGCCCCAACCCAGACTAATCCAATTATGTTCCAAATTTTTTGGGCCCCTGGATTGGAGTCACTTTAACTTCCCCTGTTTAAGACACCAGGGTGCTTGGGTTCTAGTTTCAGAGGCTGCTACACGTTCGCATATCACATGTTTTTATGCTTATTTATTCAATATATCAATAAATCACCAAGTATCTTACTTTCCTCTTTTATAAACTAAACAGCACTCACTGTAAATAGGACCCATATTACTTACTAGTGTGCAGGTGGCTGACCATGAAACTATAAAAGGGAATCAGATTTGGGCCACAAGAAAACCCGACCACTATGTATGGGTTAGTGGTTACACACAGAATGGGAACCATTTCTCCACAGGTGAGTTTAGATGTCGTCTTACTGGTCTGAGAACAGCAAAACAACAAGTTTTGACATATATGAATTTGTTTTCGAATAAAGAGAAAATGTCAACTCCAGGGGAAAGTTTATTCCCCACTAGCAGAAATACTCTTCTGCGCTCCAGTCCTGTTCCTCAGGGTAACCACTGCCCCAGGTGTTACCAGAAACACTGACATCACGATACTTGTTACTTTGCACATGCTATTTCCACTAACATCCAGGGCTGCCAACGCTCACGCATCTGGCCTGACGCTCACGCTTTCAGGCTCCAATGCTCACGCAAGAAATCTCACGGCAAATCTATGCGTATTTCTCGAAAATAAGATCGCAAAGATAGTACTCATGGTCTTGTTATGACCCGTCTTTCTAACTTGCCTCCCAAGAATGAACTTGGAGCACAATGAATCATAGGATTGTTCTCATTTGGAGAGGATGCAGGAGAAGTGTCTGTGAGGCTACCTCTCCTGTGACACCTGGTTGAGAAGCCAGGGAAGATGTGACATTGTAAACATTATCGCTTTCTACTGTACTGGGGTGGTACTGCAAGAAAAATCTCACATGCATTAAAAAATTGACACTGGGATGTTCAAGGTTATTATTCTCTATTTCTTTATTTTCAATTATTCTCTTTCTTCTGTCTTTATACAAGATCACCATCCTTCTACTGAGGAACCTGAAGGATTTCAGCAGAATGAGGCTTTTTTTTTTTTGAACCATGTGATCATTGGATAAATGAAATCTGAATGTTAATGAAGAAAATAACAAACGAAATCTATTATCACTTATTTATTTATTAGGGGTCTAAGCAGTGAGAGCTGATGAGTCCATATTATTTTTCGTCTTGATTATTATTTCAAAAAAAAAAAAAAAAAAATCAAAACGTCATTTTGCAACCTGTAGCAACAAATCGATGTATCTTTACTGCCAGTACTGCCTTCACGCACACTTGATACAAATTGACATTTAGACAAACTGAGTTGATCGTTTTGATTCCCAACGTTATGGGTTCCCGACCACTTGGAGATTGGACCCCGGTATATTTAATCTGCAAATGAAGTTATTATTATTATTATTATTATTATTATTATTATTATTGCCGAGATTAAATTATGACGCATAAAGACAAAGGTCTGGTACACTGAGACATTGTCTCTTTCTTACAATGTTGGTGAAGCAGCGGTTTAGACAAACCTCACTGACTTAAACCCATCACTTAAAAACCTCGTCTATATGCGTGTCATTTCTAGGGCTCTGTCATCGTTTAGCGCACTACAGATTTTCAAACACAGCCTAGGTAGAAACGTGAGCTGAATATGATATTCTTATATTATATTCTTATTGTGTTCTTCACATACGGAAATACGGAACACACAGCGCTCCGAATCGCCGCGTATCGGTCTGAATAAGCACCGCAACAGGTCGGTAACTTTGTCCCCATTCAGATTCAGTCATGTGATTTCAGTGCAATATGGTGTCGTTTCCCGGACTCGGGATGGAGGTCGGTCTCAGTCTTCGGCCAGACGCAGCTGGGATTAGGGCTGCCTCCCCTCTCTTATATTACACCGCTGCGTCTCCTATGATACGGGACGATCTCTTTTTATAAGGGACGGGTGGCAACCCGAGGTGGGATGCAGCCGATGTATCCTTGATATCTGGGGTAGGGCAAGCACGACATCTGGGGATTTTTTACCATCCTCTGTACTTCTGTTCTTAGTATTGGACCCAGTATTCGCAAATGGAACATGCGGCAACCACGATAACAGTGAACAGAGAAGTACAGTGACGTACGTATATTGAGAAAGACCATATATTTTTATAAACCTAAAATTAGCTGGGGCAGTTTGCAAACCCTACAGACAATTTACAATGTAAATAAACATGTAAATTTTTGCAGACTTATGCCAATCAAAATTTCACCGGCTGACCAAAGCTGACAACTCGGAATATCTCATTTTGTCATAAACCAACTTTTCACTTTTATTTTTTTCCTGGTGCGCTTAATATTGACGTTTCGTTCCATAATACAATATACACCGTTCAACATTTTTGAATTAGTATCTTTTCAGAAAAACGTCTACAGAAAATTTCATATTATACATCAACACAAAGTCTTATTTAGCCGTTACTGTTAGTGTTGCTATCAATTGTTCCACATATACAGAGGGATCCATCCTGCTAAATGCCACCTGCCTCACAAAATGCCTTCTGCCCCGGTGATCTGACCACATTTGCCTCCTTGATTCATGACTATTGCAAGTTGGCTATGTTACATTTATTATGCCGAGTCGTGCCGTCTTTACAGTAGCTTTACGCTCGCACACCTGCGACAGAATACAGCCCCTTATCAATAAATTCAGCGCCACTGCCACCGTAACACTGGGTGAGAGGGCCGAAAATCGCAGACATACACGCGGTTCATTCGCTCAGCTGAAATTGTCAATGGACACACTTCTTAGCGAACGACATCAATTTAAATCAGCCTCAAATATATATGTATCTAAATAAATAACAAATATATTGCACTGAGACTATGATCACGATCTAAAACGTTTTACCGAAACCAAAACAAAAAACAGCTTCCCGACCCTATTTATCTGCTTTTTTACATTTACCGACGCCAACTGCCAAAAGCTGTCTGTGGACCGATGATAATTATTAAGGTTTTTAAGAAAAACACAGTTATTCAAACGAGATACACATTACACCGGCTACATTGATTTATTGTAACTAATGCCCATTTTCTGGTAAGAAAGGTCTCTGGCTTTAGATACTCGGTTCTTCCCAAAACAACGTCGATTCCACATTTTTTCGAGAGCCTGAAACACGTCTAATACGGAATATCTAATACAAGACACATCTTGTCCTTCTCAGCCTCTCCAATATTTACAAAATTCTCTTTACTCTAAAGATATCTGACACAGAAACGCGATCGCAGGAGCATGACTACCGTGACCAAATCCCTTCCATTTTTTCAGTAATTCAGAAAAACCTCACCTTTCATTACGCCACAAAATAACAACAAAAAGGCGACGGCACAATAAATGGACTTCATCGTAATCCTTGCGGACTTCCAGTGTTGTTTGATTACAGCATTTTCGTTGTAACCCCTTGAGAACGAGAAAGCCTAAAGCGCACTGAAGGCTTCTGCGCAGGCGCGAGCGCAGGCGCTGCGCAGTTCAGGGCCGTTCGCGAGCAGACGGGTAGGGTTAGGAATGGGATGGGCATTTCAGGCACAACTACTTGTTGAATTACTTGTCAGCGGAGAAGTATTTCTTTCTTTCCATACAATATTAGATATTAACCTTTGCTGCAAATGTAAAGTAGTTTGAATAAGTTAATTAGAAATAGAAATAAAATTACAGACAGAGCTCCAGCCTAACTTTGGGAACAACAGAGCAAAATTTAAGTGCACCACAACAACACAATACATTCATATTTAAAATCTTAACTATATTACTGCTACATGCTTTAGTAACAAATATACAATTTACGAAAATAACAATGTGATTTTTTATTTTAAAGGAAAAAGTCTCAAAGTGAAGTAGTGCTTTAAGAGAAAAAAATATTATATGGTGGTGTTTTTAAACATGAACACCACAAAATAAATTTACAATGGTAAGCATAAGGTAGGCCTATGCGGTCAGTATTTTGCTGTCATTACAGCACAACAACCACAACAAAACAAGTAAACAAGGACCTGCCTCTTATATGCCCCCCCCCCATAGACATGATAAAAATGACCACATTTAGGCATCATTTTTCATAATGTGGCCACGTCTTCAAGGATTTCAGCCAACAGAGTGGCTGGGAAATTTGTCATGTTAATGCATACGTCCAAATTGAGACTCATCTGACCAGGCAACGATTTTCTAATCTTCCATTGCCTGATTCTGGTGAGCCTGTGCTACTGTAGCCTCAGTTTCCTGTTCTTAGCTGACAGTGTGGAATATTATTTTGCACTTCAGAACGCACACAGAATTTAATCATTAGCACCCCCTACTGGTCAGATGAAACTGCTATTCGAACATATTTAATAAAATTAAATATTGTAAAGATACGTTTGTAAAGAAGCTGAAGTAAACCGTGTAGAGTGTGACCTTGGACCAGCGGAGCCAACCCACCAGCAGGTAGTGATCAGTTGACAGCTCCGCCCCTCTATTCATCCGAGTGTCCAAGACATGCGGCCGCAAGTCCGATGACACGACTACAAAGTCGATCATCAAACTGCGGCTTAGGGTGTCCTGGTGCCAGGTGCACATATGAACACCCTTATGCCTGAACATGGTGTTCATTATGGACAATCCGTGACGAGCACAGAAGTCCAACAACAGAACACCACTCGGGTTCAGATCAGGGGGGGCCGTTCCTCCCAATCACGCCACTCCAGGTCTCACTGTCAGTGACCACGTGGGCATTGAAGTCCCCCAGCAGAACAAGAGAGTCCCCAGGAGCAGTGCTCTCCAACACCCCTTCCAAGGACTCCGTAAAGGGTGGGTATTCTGAACTGCCGCTTGGCCCATAAGCGCAAACAACAGTCAGGAGGGGGTTGAAGGAATGATGATGCTTAAGTGATGAGATATTGTTACACGATAAGAAAATGTATAACAATTAGTGTAAAACAGTATTGGACAGAATCCTGCAGGGTGTCCAGCCTTGGCTGTAACCTCACTGTGGCAATAAAGGCTGAATCTGAAGATCCACACAAGCGGCTCCTGACTCCTGATTGGCAGGGAAGAAAAAAACACGAGTAGAAGTGGGAGTGGGTGTCTTCTTCTGCAGCTGTAGCCCATCTGCTTCAGGATTCGACATGTTGTGTGTTCAGAGATGCTCTACTCCATACCTTGGTTATGAGCAGTTATTTGAGTTACTGTTGCCTTTCTGTCGGCTTGAAGCAGCCTGGCCATTTTTCTCTGACCTCTGCCGTCGACGTGTCCATGTTTGCTAAACTTGTCACATCATATCCGAGTGACTTTGTGGCTGGAATTGCTGCCAAAGGAGCTTCAACAAAGATTAAAGGGTCTGTGACTTTCATTATGCTGTATTTTGTATAGATTTATGATTATAAAAATGATTTAATTCAATTATTTTATTAGAGTTCAGCTGCTACAAAACATGGAAACAAAAGCACTTCGAATACTTTTTTTTAAATGCGCTATATTATAAAGCATTCAATGTGATATTTCACAACTTTTCAGGTTTTTTCTGCCTCATGTTCTAAGCAATTCGTATGCCATTATCCAATAACGCTTGAGTGTACAGAAACTCGCACTGCAGAAGTGGTTCTTCCAGGGCTGTCGTTTCACTGTATGCTCAGTAGAAACTCAAGTTGCGGCCAGATAACGAACCCCATGACACAGCATAACCTCAGCTGGAGCCCATTCACATTTCACTTCCATTTCCCCAACCTATTAAAACCTAGAACCCAAGAACGGGTCCATGCTTCATCCCTTGTGTTTGTGTGAACATCATTTATAAGGGAACCATTCAGTCATGTTATTTTAGGGAAAACTATGGCAAGGACAATGTGGCCTCATCAGTGTCACAGAGATCAGGTGAAACAGATAGATAGATGGATGGATGGATGAATGGACGGATGGATGGATATTTCTTTTCTTTTACAAGAAACCTTCAATCAGTTTAGTTACTGGTTGTATGTACCATTTTACAGACCTATTAATTAGTACAAATTTATTCTTAAGATATTCCCTTATAGATGATTTTCACACAAACACAAGGGATTATCAATGTGTAAAAAATAAATTATGGTATAGTATTTGTTTTGATTTTTTTGTTTACAAATTAATTTATTAGGGTGGGCTTTCATCTTGCCCCCCAGGGGAGAAAAGCCTAGAGTCACCCGTGGGGTGATGCAGGACGGCATGTCTCTGACAGAGACACAGAGCGACCCCCGTATGGCTCTAGGCAGCGGGGGATAGATTTAAATAGAAGCAATGAAGTCCCCCCCAGTAGGAAGAGACTTGAACAGATAAATATTATAACAAAAAGTACAGTTACAACTGACCCCTGCTGTCAGTTTTATCCCACATCAATGGTCCATCCAAATAACAATGAAGATGCATAAAGCAGCAGTCCGAGTCTTTTTCTCAGTTTTCTGATTGAAATCTCATTATGTCTTTATAACGGCTGCAGAAGTTGATCCTTTTCTTTCTCATCATCGTCCTCTTTGCCGTGGACCTGATTCTCCTCCATGTCCTGCAGCTTCTCTGAGGGCTCGGCGGGGGGGTCGGCCTGCTCGTCTGAGCCATCTGAAACGATGACCACGGCGTGGTACGGCTCATTCTCCGCGGTGCTGTTCTGCATAGCCAGGAAGATGTAGGGCCTGTATGGTTCTATCAAGTACTGTGGAGAGAGAGAGTCAAAAGAACAGTTATGAGATCACAGCGACTCC
This sequence comes from Gnathonemus echidnorhynchus, assembly GCA_026776725.1. NCBI lineage: Eukaryota > Metazoa > Chordata > Actinopteri > Osteoglossiformes > Mormyridae > Gnathonemus > Gnathonemus echidnorhynchus. The sequence continues at coordinate 21,412,450 of JAODJU010000035.1, read as the reverse complement.
AAAGTTTCCTGACATACACTACGATTGCCAATTTAGGGTTAAAATAATAAAAACAAAATGTGTATCATTTTCTTTTCTAAGTGGGACTATAGAGGAGACAGGCCACAGAATAGACCCCCTCATAAATATAACCTGCCCCTAAATTTTTTGCAAATGCCAGTGTCTCAACCTGAACTTTTATTGAAAAGGAATTAATAACTGAAATCTGACAAGTGAAATGGATCCATTAGGTTCTGTTGCTCACAGATACCCCAGAAAAGGTGGGTCAGGGACATTTGTGTCTCGTCTGACCTCCATTCTCACCTGACAGCATGACACCTCTCATCGATCCGATCAAACTTGGGAGCAAATCCCAAAGTGTTGCATTTATATATTTTCTCAGTATATTTAATCTTTACACTCAATTATTATTTGATGTATGTACAAGGATAGTTCTGTACAATTTCCTTTATTTATAAGCAGTGTTGGGCAGTAGTGTCACTATAAATAGTTAAACTATTAGTTTAAGTACATTTTCCAATGTACCAAAGGGAAAAAAGTACATTTTCCAGTAGTGATGTCGTAAGTTGTTACTTTTGAAACCAAATAGCTGTCTAGTGAAGCTCTCTATGTAGTGAGGTGGCTGGTAGCTCTGACATCATTACATCTCCCCACACTGACCCATATATAATCAAGCAAATTGTCTATGCTGTCCTGGTGCTAGTTCAATGGATGTCTCCACCCCGATTGCGATGTAACGCACCCACAACCTGCACAAAGCAAGCTCTATTTTTAGAAATACCATTCTCAATAAATCGCCATTCATCCTGTCTGAGGAAGCTACGGTGGTCATGCCTGGATGAGATTATGAAATTAACACAACTGAAATGCGCATGTATTCAAAACAGTTACTGCGTACTGCTGAGCAAACGAGCAGACTGAATCATTTATGTTGCTGGAGCTTTTTCCGTTTCTCATTCAGGACATTCAGGATGCTGCTTGTCTACATTGTTACAGAGACTTATTCACATACAAACGATTTAAATACTGTTTGGAGCTGGTGCTCATAACATTGGAGGTGTTTATAGGTGTTTGTAGTGTAACTTGCTACATTTCTCTGATGTATAACTTTCATGTAGCTCAGCTATATTTTGTATATATTTATATTTTGTATTTAGAATAACTAGTAGCTTAGCTCAGCACATTTTTAAGCAGCCGGCCCGACAGTGTTTAAAAGCACCGCAAGCATTGTCAGTTATTCATAAATGTCCATTTTACTGGAAGATCCTTTGCGACACCTGGTGGCCATATGACATATTGCAAGGCATAAATTCACTCCAACGCAGATCACCGAGATCGGGATGAATTAGCTCTAGGACCCACCTGTTTGAAATGCTCTGGGAGTTTGGCGCTGGGATAGAGGAACCTCAGGCCCTTATAGCAATACCAGCCCAGCAGGAACAAGAGCGGCAGAGACACAGTGGCCACCAGGAAGCTTGATATAAGCGCCACGGCCACCACCCAAGGCTGCACTGTCCCTGCCGTGACACACGCACACACATTCATCTATCTGACACTTCTGTACAGCACTCAGTAAGCAATGCAAACAGTCCTGTGCAAAATGTAACGACATATTAAGCCATTAAAATATCTTCTTCTGTCCATCTTCCTGGTCTCTCCAAGCCTGCAGTATATCTCAGGCTACATAGTGCACAAAGCTGGGGTACATTATATTCTCAGTACCACCAAAATCAGCCACTATGTGAATAAAATGAAATCGAACAGAATGAACTGAGGAGATTCAAATTTGAGGCCCAAGGCAGACCGACCGAGGGTCTTGGCTGGTGCCCTTGGATAAAGCGTTTTCCTTAACGGGGAAGATCAGAAACATGTGACACGGTAAAAGCCCTGGTCTCTCTGAACGGGAGCTCACCATTTGATGTGGTCTTTTCGCACACTGGCTTGCTCTGCTCATTCAGTTTGTTGTTCCTTGAGTCCTGGAAGTCGATGTTCGCCTGTACGCAGTACCGCGTCCAGGGTTGCAGGTCGCTCAGCAACAGCAGTTTCTGCTTCGTTTGCTTCTGTTCCTTTGTCTGTTTGGGGGGGGGGGGGGGGGGGGGTGG
>JAODJU010000035.1:21396756-21407336 GCA_026776725.1 Gnathonemus echidnorhynchus | reverse complement strand
TGGGGGTCCGGCCCCCAAGGAGACTGTCTGGTAAAACTCTGGCCCTCTGACAAATATAGTTGATGACCCCTGTTATAAGCCATGACCAATAAGGAATGAATAGTCAGCTATGTTGAAGCTAAAGCTGACTCTCATACTGAGATGCTGCTGAAGGGCCTGATTACCTGTATCAGGTGTGTTTTCACTGCACCTAAACTCTGGGGGGTGGGAGATCTCCAGGAGCAGGAATGAGCAGGCCTGATCTAATCTGTCCATAATACAGCTGGTATCTTTGCACACCGCATCTGATAGCATAGAGCTTCACGGAACCAGGGAGAACCGTAATGGTGTTCTGCTTTAGTAATGTAATGAACTTGAGCTACTTCAATAAACTGTTCCACTGTACCATCACTAAAGCATCATTTAAACATCTCCTATAAGCAGGGTTTGACCTAAATGGCAGGCAAGTACACATTTGAGCTACATACCACACCCGTCAAAAGTTTGGACACGCCAAGCTGCCTACAAAGGAGAGCAATACTGTCACATCACATGACCTGGCCAGCTGACCTAAACACAGTACAAATGGCTTTGAAGAAGTTTGACCAGAGAGTGAAGGAAAAGTGCTCAGCATTTATGTGGGACCTCCTTCAGGAGAGCTGGGAAAGCATCCCTGGAGGCCACCTCATGGCACTGGTGTAGGGGAGACGGCAGGGTGAGCCAGTCCCTGGAGCGACTGGGGTTAAGGGCCGTACTTTGGGGCCCAGTGGTGGGGTCACTCTACTGACCCAGGGATTTGAACCAGCAACCTTCTGAGTCCCAACTCACAGAGCTGCCTCCACCCCAAGCAGATTATTACTTTTTTTTTGGTCAGTGTATAATTCCACATATGTTATTTTATAGTTGTAATGTCTTTATAATTATGGTAAAATGTAGAGAATAGTACAAATAAAGCTTTCTATGGGCGGGTGTGTCCAAACTTTTGACTGGTACTGTAGGTTAAAAGGTTAAAACTTATTTTATGCGCATTGTGTTGTGATGACAAGATATTGCGACACATTTTAACATACATACCGCGAATGCTTGGCTTATATTTGCATACCGGTTGTCATTCCCTGCCTATAAACTCACCTTACAGAGAAATGCGTCTTAAGCAACATCAAAACCAGACGGCTACCAACGCTGCTTTCGATGGCAAATGTGTATTTAAAGGACAACCATGACAGTTACGCTCAGTTTGTCCTAAATTGGTTAATCAGGTTTTCAGATTTGAAACATGTTCCTCTGGGAAATACCCGTGCAGCACAAACAAACGACTAATTTCTGTAAATCGTGACTTGCTTCGATTAGAAGTAAAGACTACAGAAGAACCACAATTATTACTAACTGTAGAAGAATTGACCAATTCCCCATGGCATCAATCAATGCCAATTAACATTACAGATTTGAACAAGGACTGTAATATAGGCTTTCAGTTCACAAGAACTAAATGAAAGGCAGCTAAATACTTAGGTGCACACTGAAATACATTTCCTTACCATACCGTATCCAGACATTGTATTATTTTGACCGTATAATTCAACATTAACAGAGCAGCCTAAATTGCAGGCTGAGATCTGCCGTAAGTCGAGCGCAGACCCCGCGCGCCGGTCAGCCTCCGCACGAAGACAATTAATTTAACGCAAATGTCGGGGTTTTCACGTCTCAAACCGGGCGAGAGAAACTTGCGGGGAGAGAAGGAAAAAACGCGTTTAAACTGTTCACTTCCCCGTAATATTCATTTACCACGACACCATTCTGAGATTCAAAGTGACACTATTACGAGAATACATCTGAATTTCCCAGCTGTGACAGCTTTCGTTTCGCTATACATACTTACACACACGCAGATACACGACGTATATAAAACAGATATATGTATAGGCCTATATGCGAATTTGACCATATAGGTATATGTGTAACTTGTAGATTTCATTAGATTTGTTTCCAATCATCCGATTTAACATTTACATTAAAATTGTAGGGCTGTCCTATGTAGTATAGCTATACAAAACCAAGTCATCTATTAATCGCATGTCGAAACTTAAGGTAAATGTCGACTTCTTAATACATCCTGTATAATAGCACAGTACGATTACACCAAGTATTTTATTGGAAAAAGTATAAATATACACCGACCTGAAAAAATGTACAGGACTGAGAAAAAGTAGCCTTGAGAGGAAAGGATCGAGCGCATTTTTCTCATATACTGAAGGCGCTGGGATTCGCTGCGATAGTTAGAAACTGACTTATTTCCTCGTCAAGTTGGTGGAGCGACGCTGCGGCGGTATAGGCGGGGTTTACAGGAGAAAACGAAACCGATCGTGGAGCCCCCAGTTTACTGTTCATCTCCTGCTCCATAAAAAGACCCGGCACTTTATATTAGCATGTCTATATATAGCTATAACACGAAAATAATAACTTATAGTTTAGATGTTACACAAACTGATAATTACTAGGGTTATCTCCTGATTTACATTATAGCCTACCGAATACCAGTTCTCCATCACTTAGGGTTCAATAGTTACTCAGTCTTAACTTGCATACACAGTTCAGTTATTCCCGTAATTACCGCTAAACATCAGTCAGTTGTTTATGGAGATTCAAAGAAATAGAGGTTTATAATGATTTTCTCGTTGCGGCTACAAACTTAAACGCCCACATTTAATGACAAAAAACAATATTAAAAGGAAACGATCAAACCATCTAACGATTTGTTTAATGCCATGCTTACATAGAGACAGATGCAAAAGTTAATGGGCAGATAAGGATTTTATTGCAGTTTCGTATCTGAGGAACATAAATTTATGCGTATATCGAAACAATCGAGACTCTAAAAAAGCTCTCAAAAGGCCGGCCACCTGCCTCTCCGACCCGAAGCGCCCCTACAGAGAGAGACCGCTATGACACAATGACGGAGATATGGGTACAGGCGAGCGGGACAAAAGGGAACAATCCTGCTGCAGCTTTGTTCCCTAATTTATAAATAACATTAATGTACCACCAATGGTACAAAAATTAGTCAATTTCTGTACCTTAAAAGGTACATTTGCCTACAGTTATAGGGTACACTTGGCAGACCGTTGAGGTTATTGGCACGTAATTGTACTCTGAAAGGTACACCATTTAATTAGCTATTACGTGCGAACATTTCATATCGTAAACATTTCGTCGATTTTTATTATTAATAGATTCAAGATTCCTGTTATCGCACCAATAATGATACATATCAAGGAATCGGGAGGTTCTGGCACGGGGGCGAGGCAGGGTGCAGGCAGGAAGGTGGACGACCCACTGGCGGCTCACAGGACACAACAGAGGTTTATTATCAAAGCTGAAAACACTAGAAACACTGCTGAACAAAAACGGACCAAGAGGGGTCAAAACTAAAAAGGGATAACAAAGACAAACTACAAAAGGGTCAGGTCAACAAGGAGCAGGTTGGCAGGGAAAGTACAAAATACACAACACTCTGCAATACACAGCAGAGCTACACAACTGACATGCAACAACAATGACCCACTCAGGAACTGAACTAAGGAAGGAACCTAAATACACAACTGAACCAGGTAACAACACAGGAGGAGTGAGACATGAAACAATTAACCAATCAGGAAGGGGGTGGGACACAAAGGCCTGGCACAAGAAAATGGGAAACAAGTGAAACTCATACTTAAACTCAAGGAACTCAAAAACTAAACAGGGAAGCTAAGAACTGACAAAGAAACACTGAAAACAGAATCTAACACCGGGGAATAACATAGACAGGTAAAACACAACCAAGGCACAAAGAAAGAAACCAAAACTGAATACAAATCACAGGAACTAGAAAACCGATACAAATGAAACACTAGGGAACAAAATCTACAATACAAAAACAGAGGAGACAGGATTTGAACACGAGACTGAAGGGTTGATAGTTAGCTACATGCTCAGCTCATTCAGCTATGCAGTGGTGAGGGAAACGGGAAACACTAAAGACTAACAACAGGGAGGACAGGATGGCCAGCGACACCTGCTGGCCAAAAAGGGAGAAGACAAAAGACTGGTACAAAACAGGTGCTGACTCTGACATATATGTGCACAAAGAAGAGTTACTAGCTACTGAAAAGATCGGGGGCTAAGAGGAATTTACCTGGGCCTTGACTTTTTTTCTTAAAGGAAGATTGGCATTGGGTCTAAATTACTCAAGGTTAGGCTTAAAATACTCGGGGAACCAGCCCCAAGTGATCGGACCTAACGACGCCCATACTATGCCATACACATTGTAACAACTGACATAAGTAACCTCAAACATGCTGTACTAATTTGTGAAGTAATTTAAAAGCAAGATTAAAGACATATAGAAGGAATGTTTAAACACATCCATCCAACTTCCAACCATATATTTTAGTTAGGTGTGTGGTGGGGGCTGGTGTTTATCCTAAGCAGTATAGGGCGGGGGTCCACGCACTATGGGATGTCAGTCTATCGCCGGCCACACACACACACACACACACCCACACACACACACACGCACACACACACACACACACACACACACAAAGGACAATACAGAGACAACGATTAGCCTAACTGCATGTCTTTTGGAATGTCCACTTAACTACCCGTGTTTAAATATATGCAGGGGCATGTGTATCTTGAAAAGTGCACAACTTGAAATAAGTGAATCAATATGAAAATCACAAAGAAAGAGTTGCACTCATTTCTGTATTTTAATTTTATTACATTGGATTCGAAGTGTAATCCCATTTTCAGTATTGATTGCCGGAAAAAATGAATATGACAGTGATATTGCAAAGGTGGAGTATGGAGGGAAATCCCGGACATTTTTCAAAAGGAATTGCAAATTGCATTTGCAGTGGCGTTTTCCATAGTGGAGCCCCTTCGGAGTTGCTCAATTAAAAAAAAAAAAGTACCTATTTTCCTTTAATGATTGATGGCGGAGGGGTGCAATTTGCCTACGCCTTTTAATACCTGCCAGAACACCTATGACAACTTATGCCAAAGTGAACAGGCCGTTTATTTGAGGGAGTATCTACATACAAGAGGCCATTTGATTTAAATCACAATCTGATTTGGAAACTACCGGATTACAGTTTGCAATGCAAATAACATTGTTTTGCCGTTGGTGGTTCCCTGCCGCTGTTTTCAAAATATGGTATAATTAGGGTGAACTATGCAAAAGTGGCATACTTTTTGGGAAATGATTTAGAAAAAAGACAAATATTTTATGTCCCCTTAAAAAAAATGCGTGTACATTTAAACAACCAATGTAATATTTAAGAGTTAAATAGGATAAAACATAGAGAGGCCCCTCTCGTTTCTTGATGAGCTTGTTCGGGTAAAGTGGGACATTTCTGCGAAAGTGGGTCAGCGTTTTTTGTATATAGGCAAAGCAATTAACATTTTATTGACAAAGAAAAAACATAAATAAATCCATTGTAATATTTTGGTCACAAGATCCAACTACTCCAAATGAGTAATTGTTTTCTTTTTCACTTCATGACTTGTCTTTAAATTTCCATGAAACATTCCTTGGCATATTTTGCCGACTATATATATATATATATATAATATTTTTGTTTTGAGTTTTCAGCGAAAAAAAACATTATCCGTTTATCGCATCGCGATCTACATGGAAACACTGGTTATTCGTAATCGACGAGTTGGGCACCCCCGATCTAAATTACATACATGTACAAATGTGCCCCATTTCACCTAAAAAGTACTGTTCCACTTTTACGAACACCTTAATTCAGCAAAAGTGGGACAGCACTAAAAACGAAAGCAAACAAAAAACGAATATATTTTTTGAAAAATGTGCTTTATTTTTAAAAACAACCTCTAGCCCTCTTTTACTAAAATACATCATCTTAAACAATATACGCCATCTGAGGCTTCTAGCAGCCTTATCTTTCGAAAGAGTTAATTATTTCCTTTGTCGGTCGGTCATTTGCGCTATAAACCGGTCCTGAAATTCTGAAAACACCCACCATAAACATGTCACACCAATGACAGCTGGTAAAGACCAAGCCCTGCTGTAGCATGATTGTAGCGCTGCTAGTTTTCCCTGGTTGTTGATTTTGTTTTAATATAGCGTAGGGCAAAGCTTAAATGTGCCACTTTACCTGATATCCCACTTTTGCTGAACTCACCTTATATCAGCATAAAAGCATACGAAATAACACTCCAGGCAGCATAAAGACGACTTCCTGCAGTATATTTCTGAAAAACGATCGCTCAACGAAAAACAGTTTGGAATAATTGAAGTAATAGCTGTCTATTTATTAAACTGAAAGCAATTTGTGGATGACAAAATTCCATAGAATGATTGAGGAGGAAACAGGTGAGGGGCCAAGATCAAAGGCCACGCAAACTAGGCAAGTTTCGGCAAAACATCTGGTATGCAGTGCCCACACAAGAAAACGGACAATGCGATTCATTCCTGTAAAGGCAGTGTACATACGATTTCTAATTGCTTTCACGGAAAAGAATTTGCGTAAATTAAATTTTAGGAGTTAATCATAGATGGCATACCACGTCCGGTTGTATGTATATCTCTGTACAGCAGAGGGCGCGAAAAATCTACGTCTCACATGTTAGCCTCACAAGGATGCATCGCACCTCATTTAGGGAAACGCAGTTTCTGTTGAATCTTCTCAAACCAATGCGGTAAGACAGAGGAATAGGGAAGGTGCAGTTATGGCATTTAGTATGATACTTCCCCTTTGAGGCTGTTTTTACGAGATGTGTCTTCCCGATAGCTTTGCGGTTTTGTGTGAGCAATGTTGATTATGGGTCAGCTTGTTACAGTATCAAGAATCGAAGTGTGAAAAATTATGCATACTTGTGGGTGCATGAGCAGTTATGACGTCCTCTTTGCGTTGTAGACTTGTGGTTCAAATGAAAAGAAAATAGATGCAAATTAGTACATCAGGTTTTTAATTGTAAAGTCGACCTGTGCTTTCCATAAGGAACGTTTACCGCGCTGACAGAAAAAATGGTACAGAGCTGGTACAGCTTTGGTTCCCCAAGGTACAAATAATATTAATGTACCACCAGCAAATTAAAAATGATTATTTATAACTGCAACGACATGGCTACGACTTATTTTTGTAAAATTTTGCTTAATGGTTCCAGGAAAAAATGAGAAGGATACATCAAATCATGCAACTCCTCCAGAGTATGTGAAAGTTGGATTTGGTAACATTATGAGAAATGAGACAAGAGACATTTAACGGAACACACCCATGATTTAACTATGATGTTATTCCGGGGCTGACAGATCATTACAGTCACCCCCGCCTTGTGAATGTCAGGCTTGGTCCCTGCCTTGAACTATTCAGTCCATCATTTCCCCATTTGGCCAGCAGGTGACGCTGGCCATCCAGTTCTTCTCTATGTGTCCCCCACTGTTTCCCTGGTTCCATGTACTGCTGCATGACTGAATGGGCAGAGCTTGCAGCTACTACCATGCATCCCATACCATCGTGAGTTTGAGGCTTGTTGGAGGGCATCCTCACCAACTTGTGACATTTTGAGTTTTGCAAGTGCCACATTTATTACGTTTATACATTTTAGTATTGGTTCCTGTTTTGTGTTAGTTCTTGGTTTTCCCTGCCTTTGTCCACTTTTGTCATTCTCTTATACTTCTTGTATCTCCTGTGTTCCTATTATCCAGGTGATTGAATCCTTAATGTTTTGTGATTGCATGCTAATTACCATCACCTGTTCTCAATGGCATAGGAGAAAGTTTGAGCTGGGGGGCAAAACTTAATAATTGAAATACAATGCTCTGTTTACTGGGGGGATGAATGAAGCCAATGTCCCCCATCCGCCTGGTTCCTACACCCCTCCCTGTTATCCCCAGTGTTTGGCTTATCGCCGTGGTCTTCACCCGTCTCTCGTCTAGCCCTTGTCATACAGCTATAGGTCCATAAGTAGCACGCCTCTGTACACCACTACAATGGCTTTGAAATGAAGCAATTAAGATGTGATGGAGCTGTAGAATTTCAGCTTTAATTCAAGGGATTTAACAAAGCTATTCCCTAAAGCTTTCAGGAATTACAGCCACATTTACATGTAGTCCTTCCATTTTTAGAGGCCCAAGAGTTATTAGATAAGTGAGTTTCATGGCCAGGTGTGGCTTGTTTCTTCGTTACTCCGTGACAAATTAAGCACTTAGATGATCTGGAGTTGATTCCAAGCACTGAATTTGCATTTGGTAGCTGGTCACTGGACCTCAGGTCCAAAGAGGTGTCAATGCATGCATGGGCTTGTAGTTTAGTGGGCTAAGCCTCTGTGCCTGTGGTCAGAAGGTCACCAGTTCAAGTCTGGCCTTGACACATCTATGGGTCCTCGGGCAAGGCCGTTAACCCCCAGCTCCCTGGGGGCCGCCACAAGTGGCTGCCCTTCATGACCATCTTGCTCTCACCTACAAAGAGCAAGTTGGGGGAGTTGGATGAGAATTTCCTCATACGGATCAAAATAGTATCAATTATGTTTATTAAGTGTTACAATGCAGTTGGGCCTTTGGCGTGTTCCTCAGTCTGTCACTGTAGACGTTGTATGCGTTTCTTGCTTGTTTTCTGTGCTTTTTCTGGTTATCTGCTCTTTATCCTCCTTCTAACCCCTGAAACTCCCCTGCTTTTCCTTTTGCGTTACTTCTAGACTTTTTGGTTGTCTTAGACACTTTGTATTCAATTTGTTTCCTGTTGTTTTGACTTCAGCTCACAGTAAAGTCCCCCATACTTAGCAGAACATGGATCTGTGCCCCAGTGGGCTATACCCTCACAAAAAGGCAGAAAATTCCCCCAATTAAAGATGCCACTTATGGCTTATTTCTAAGAAACTAAATCAAAATTAACTTTTAAAATAGCATTCTTTGAAAAGTACTTTTAAATCCCACCAACGATCACATGATGAACTTTAGGTTAAATATAACCCTACATATACATCTGACTAAGCTTAAACTTTTATTCAACTACAAGAAGCGTCTGATGTTTCAGCTGTGGCCAGGCATTATGACAGCAAGCCCTTCATGTGTGAGAAACCTTCCAACAGACAAAATCGTGTTTTTGAATCATCATTTATTTTTAATCACATCGGTACAGACATTAGAATTAAATGTTAAAATGTAAAAAGTAAAAAATGTTTGAATATTATTCTGACGTTCAATATAATTCTTAAGGTGAGTACAGCACAATTATATACAAATAGCACTGGAAAACATTTCTATCTGGTTTCATGTTTGAGCACACACAAAACACGGCTCACTCTTACCAGTCAATGCACCTTAACTACACAGCACATCATTCATTATTAAGCATCTTTAATTCCCTTACGATTCATGCCACGTTTAATGCCCGTTGGGTGTTTAGAAACAATTCTTAGTTTTGGGGGACATGGGAACCTGGGGACCTTTAGCCTTGTACTTCAGACGAATCGACGTCATTCTGGCAACACGATGCACAGTCACTGCGGTAATCACCGTTTTGGCACACCGCCCCTTGCGGGGGACTTTCTTGCTTGTTCTGATCCCACCCCCCATCCATGATTGGTCGACATAAATGTGACATTGCGGCGTTAGTCAACAGGACTGCTTTGCGTTGTGCCGCACTTTCAACAGTATGATTATATTTCTGTAAATAGTAAATGTCATTACCGTGTAATCTTTGCCATGGAATGACTGTACCCTTCAGTGTTGTGGTTGTATAAATCATTGGCTTTCTGTCTCTGCCACTTCTGTTATTAAACACTCGCCACAATGTGTATTTATTAATCAAAAACATTTCATTTTGTCCAGACGCGGTTATGACCACCTTAAAGCGAGAGAGAACCTGGACTGGCCATACCTGATGGGGTCGGAACAGACACCTCCTTTGGCAGTGTCCGTTATGTCGCCTCATACAAGATAGAAGGTCGATTAGTTCTAAATCCCAGCTGCATAGAGCATTTTCTAACTCTAAATTCCATGCACCCGTATCTTAACCATGTTATTAAAGCGCAATTTATAACGACTGTTATTCATTTGTATTTCGCTTTGTGAAATGTATACTTAGGCTTGTCTAATAGTTCTGATGTTCCTGGTTTAATGACATATCGAGAAAAGCAGCTTATATGCAGCAGTGCAGGTTGCTTTATTGGTTTCTCTAGGGCCCTGTGGGGTCTAGCCCTGAGCCAACAGCTTCTCTTGGGGTCCTAGGCTGACATAAGTAAGGGGCCCCCAAGTGGGGCATTTGGAGCCAAAAGAGAAACAAGAGGGAATTAAAAACGATGGAGCATAAGTAATACGTTAATCAAAGTACAAGGTGTCAGTGGTAAAGCTTACAGATCAGGGTGGGGGCAGGAGTGCTGTCAGCAAAATTCACTGATCTGGGGGAGGGGGTATCGAGCCGGCAGATCAATTTTAAGAAGCTTAACCCTTTCCTCTTTAGCTGGGGCCCTTGGCTGTAGCCTAGGACAGCCTATGCTGTACTCCGCCTCAGGCTAAGGTTACTCTTAAATATCTGCATACGTTCATTTTAATTATGTTCCCTCCACGTCTGATCTCAATTTTG
>JAODJU010000035.1:21373659-21388917 GCA_026776725.1 Gnathonemus echidnorhynchus | reverse complement strand
GGGGGGGGGGGGGTGGGGGGGGGGGGGGGGGGGGGGGGGGCACTGGCCAGAATGATGGGGACAATGAGACTGGTACCAGGAACCAGGCACTGGAGACATAACTGATACATAGTAAGACAGGGAGATGCTGAAACTGTCCAGGAGATGTGGTTCTGGAGAACCAGGAACTAGGAGAGAGACTTCCACAGATTACAAACAGGAAGCAAGAACCTAAAATTTGATTGAGTGATTGATTAAAGGAAGATTCACATAAGTTATACAGGGTAGCCAACCATAGGGCACACAAAACACGACAGAGCAAAGGTCACCACTGTCACAGTACAACCTCTGTCCCTGGTACTTCCAGGCTCAAGTCCTAAATGGTAACCTTCACTGTCACATCCACAGTTGTGTGCAAGAAATCTTTCAGTGGAAATTTGGGGATCTTCAATGTTGTAATAATAGGGAGTGACATTGAACGCCCATCTTCTTTCTAGGGAATGTTCTGGGGGTTTCTGTGTTTCTATAAATGAGCCTGTTCCCAACTCCTGTTCTTTAAGATTTTTGTTGCCATGATGACAAACAGATCCATGTGATGCAGGCACAGGGAGATAAAACTGGGGGGGGGGGTTATCAGCCAGGGGGAGAGGAATGAAAATAAGAGAATCAACAGAAGATAAGCAGGCATGAAAACAAGCCTGTTATTTGGTCTTCAGGGGGGTATGGGATCAAACATTCACCTCCAGAAGCTTAATCTTGGAGTCTGAGAACCAAACAGAATCACGAAAGGTCAGCTGACTTTGTCCTGCTCTGGAATGTCCACCTATGTGAAATACCTAATGCTGTAATCATCGTGATTCTAGAGAATGGCAGTGTTACAGTGAAATGCTGCTTCAATTCACGGCCCTCCTGTGCTGCTTCAACATATGGGCGGTATTCACAGGGAATGAGCGCTGGTACTCTGACTCATCTGTGCCCTCCTGACTCAGCATTAACAGAGCCCTTTGTTCCTAACCTCACTTTCTGTGTAACATCTCCATGAGAAGAGACTGAAGAATTTTTTCCCACAATAAAGCTCTTAGTATATTTGAGTCTGTTGAGTCACTGCAATAGTAATAAACGGGGCCTATGTAAGAACAATTTTAATGAGTCACTGTACCATTTAAAATGAAAGCCAAATGTGGTTTGATGGTGTGTATTACATCAGGTTCAGGTTAGCTGTTTGCTAACTAGCAAGGGTACAAATCCTTTTGCTGGCAGGGTAACGATCTCGCCATTGGGCCCTTAGGGAAGGGCAGCTGGAGGCTGGTTGATCCTCTGCTCTTATCCCAAAAAACTTGCTCTCACCTGTACAGATGTTCCACAGGTTACGATGGCCCATGTTGTGATATTTCGCCTTTATGATGGGTATTCCAGTTTTTCACTTTCATTACATTATTCAGTAAATTACATGAGATATTCAACACTTTATTATGAAATAGGCTCTGTGTTAATGCGTTTGCCCATCTGTAGGCTAATGTAAATGTTCTAAGCATGTTTAAGGTAAGCTAGGCTAGGCTATGATGTTTGTTAGGTTAGTTGTACTGTATTAAAATGCATTTTTGCCTCATGATAGGTTTGTCGGAATGTAACCTTGTCGTAACCCGGGGAGCGTCTGTGTGTCTGTATTTGTCAAGGACGCCAAGATGGAAGAAAAATTCCCAGTTTCCCCAGAGAGATAAAAAAGTTGAACTACTCTATTCGCAAGAGAATGAGAAGGGTGTCACTCCTCACAGTCACTCTCGTCATGTGTCCCTGCAGATTTACCCAGCTGTCCTGTGTTACGCCATCTACTGGCTGAAAGGGATAAAAAGCAGCATGTCTGCCTGACGGACAGAACTGCCTGCCCTGCAGAGGGCGATATGGAGCGCAGAGTGAATCACCAGGACAGAACTGCCCACCCTGCAGAGGGCGATATGGAGCGCAGAGTGAATCACCAGGACAGAACTGCCTGCCCTGCAGAGGGCGATATGGAGCACCAAGTGAATCACCAGGACAGAACTGCCTGCCCTGCAGGACATGTTGTTATGTTATGTTACTTTCAGTTTAAAATCAACTTGCTAAGTCAGTGCAAGTCCAGTAATGCCAAATAAAAACACTGGGGGCGGCAGTGTGGTGCAGTGGTCAGCATTGTCACCTGGAACCCGGGTTTGAGTATCCGCCAGGGTTCCATGTGTGTAGAGTTTGCATGTTCTTTCTGTGCCGTCGTGTGGTTTCCTCCAGGTACTCTGGTTTCCCCCCCACAGTCCCAAAAATATGCTAAGGCTAATTGGAGTTACCCTATTGCTCATAGGTGTGTGAGTGTGCCCCGTGATGGGTTGGTGCCCCACCCCTGCCTTGCGCCCTTAGGCCCCAGACCCCCCTGTGACCCTGAATAGGACGAGCGGTTTCAGAAAATGGATGATGGATAAAAACATTGGGTGTAACTGTTTAATTATGGAATTCTAAAGAATCAAATCTCTGTTCTATTTAAGATAAGATAAGATAAGATAAGATAAGATAAGATGATCCTTTATCAGTCCCACGAGTTGGAAATTTTCATTGTCACAGCAGAAAGTGGACAGTATAAAAATAAAGCAGCGCAAATTAAAAAAGCAGCAGGATAAAAACTATATATATATATACACACAAGTGGTGGAAATATATAAATATATGTACAACATAGTGGAATTGCACTCAAGAAATATTGCACATAAGAAAAACATCCTGGTGTATTGGATGTGTGTGTTTTGTTAGTCTATGTGTGTGTGTCTGTGTGTGTGGTCAGCTGCAGGGACTTTGTTATAGAGTCTGACAGCGGATGGAAGGAAAGACCTTCTGAATCGCTCCTTCCCACATCGTGGATGCAGAAGCCTGCCACTGAAGGAGCTGCTCAGTGCCCTCAGATTCTCCTGCATGGGGTGGGAGATGTTATCCAACAGGGATGACAGCTTAGCCACCATTCTCCTGTCACTCCATTTGTATTTGTGACACACATACAAATTTACAATACATTCTGCTAATTGGTGTCCGGTGTCTTGTGTCCTATGCTGTCTGGGAGAGGATCCAGGTAGCCTTGACCAGGAAGGTGCTACAGACTGATGGACCGATTTCATGAGTGAAGGAGCTCAGCACCACAAACCTTTACCGGGTTACTTCAGTATGGGCTCCACAGCTAACGTGGAGCAAATTAATTCTATGCAACATTACAGTAATTACCACCCCCCGGGTAAAAGTAATAGGTGTCTCAAACAGGTAGGCTAATTTGAAAAACAATAATGACAAAAAATAATGACTTTTTTGTCATTTTAATGAAGACATTTCCTATCTCAAGATTTTCGTTGTTGAATCACATAAGTGCAAATGAACAACAGCTGTCTAGGGGTGTCAGCAGAAAATTTTGATTGGGGTAGTCATCAGGGGCCAGTAATATTTTTGAGGGTGACTTCACTGAACTGTATGTATTCTACGGCTCCACTTAGAAAATAAAATTATTCATGTTTAATTTCCATTAGCCTATTTTGATGTGCGTGGCCATAATATCAAATGTTTGATGCCTTACAAACGTATGGAGACGGTAGAATGATACTCTGCTTTTACTGAGTCACAAATCCTACATGAATGGATGGATCGAAGATAGACCATACAGGAAATGGCCAGAAGTCATGTTCACACTGAAAGATTTGTCAGTACATCGCACTACCAAACTCAAATATGGGCAGAAAGGCTGGGAGCCCTAACAAGAGATTCAGGGAATTCTGGGAAATACCTCAAGTAAAACTCCGGTACTTATTAATTAGCGGCAGGGATTTTAAAATTTCCCTACACCCCCACATATTCCCGAATATGGAGCCCAAACAGAAATGAAATCTTGCGTGGAAATGCTGAAGTTTGTCGGAATTAATCGTATGGCTTGTTTCAGTATGAAGAGGTGATTGCACGTGATTATTTAGCTTTGGCTATAATAAAATCCGATTGCGATATTTGTAATGTGACCAGATTCGTCCAATCTATTATGATAACTGACTGGCACTGGTAATGCCGTACCATGTCCGAGGGACATGCTGGACGTAGCGGGGAAGTTCCAGGGTAAAATCCCCGCAAAAAGGAAACCAGACTGAAAAACGGTAAGACATTAGAACTTCCAGCACATTTCTGCCAGAGGATGTCTGAAGTACTTTACTCCGTTTACTGGTCTAATAATAGAAGAATGTAACACTAAGGTAAGATCTACTTATTTTCCCCCAGACTTAAATAGGCCTATCTCAGTTCAGCTTTTTACAGCAATCTATGTGTTAGTTTCTGTTTTCTATGCAGGAATGTCATCTACTCGAAAGTCACTAGATTCCCGGTCATTTTCCTCGCATCGTGTACTTATCGTTCTTCCTCTTTCAGTTTAAAAGTTCTTGCGTCTGCCATGCGCTGCTTACATATTAACACGAAGCGTTTATATTAGGAGAGTTTCGCTTCTTTGATTCTTATACCGGGCAGAGGGTCTCCGGAGCGGCTCCAGCGCGCATTAGAGGCGCTATGAGTCCCATGTGGCTGCGCCTGCGGAGCGGCTGAGGGCTCCGATAGCGCCGCGATCACGAATAATCAAAATAACGGCAGGATATGTGCTGTGCAAATCTGGAGTCCTTATTTTCTAGGTTTTTGCAAAGTTTCTGGCTAAACGCTGAGGTTTTGCTTCCTTGTTTAAATTTGTGCCGTCGTGCTGGTATGAATGCTGTAGTTAAGTTTATCTGTCCCGGAGGATTCAAGTCCGAACATCTGGGTGTACTTGGCATATAAATAGCTTTATTAAAGACAACAGAGAAAACAGAGACTGAAAGGAGACCGCGGTACGTCTCAGCCACCAACAGCTGTCTCTCTTTTTCTCTTTTCAGAAAAGCACGTGTACTAAGTAAGTCGATAAATGAGAAAAACGCTTTTCTCCGTTTCAGACCGCAGCTTGAGGGCTGCCAGTCACCCATACGACATATGACACCCTCCGGAAATAACAGCACTAGCTTATTTTGACAGGTCAGTGGTCTAGGCGCACATAAGCGGTACGGAGGACACTGCCACCGGCGCAGAATCTGCCACCTTACACTCCCATTTATTTATTCTGCTTGATTTAGATACATATTACGAAGAAATAACTTATTGTATAGATCTGTGTTTTAATACTTATTTTTTTATTTCACGTAAAGAAAACTAATCTTCACCATGGCTTGGGTAAAATGGAGATGGATTCAACTAATTGGTAAGTCTTTTTTTAATTATTATTACGGTTAGTACAGACGCTTCTCTACTTACGACTGAGATACGTTCGAACGGCCACTCGTAACTCGAAATGTTCGTAAGTCGTTATTCAACATCATTTTAAGGGTATACGCCAGTACAAAGAACTAGGATGCTGGGAGTACGCACGCCACGCTGCTGCACGGCGGGAGTAGCGGCCAGAAGTCGTACTAGGCGGAATTGGCGCACAGAAAAGAAAAAAATGATTTTGTTAATTAGCTTTACTTGGGGCAGTGGCTCTGTCCCTGTGATCGGAAGGTTGCTGGTTTGAGTCCCAGCCGCCGCAGAATAGTGACATATCTATGGCCCCTGGGGCAAGACCCTTAACCCCCCCCAGTTCCATGTCACCGCTGCAGGTGGCTGCCCTTCACTGCCAAGCTTACTCTCACCTACATGAGGAGAGAATTTCCTTATGGGGGTCAAGAAAAGCACCTATCATTCATTTCATTAAGTGCTGTGACTCTCTGAGCTTCATATATGACTGGCCCACCCTTAACACCTCCCATAGTAACCAAATGCATGTTTCACTTGTTAACTTGTAAGGACGGCACACGTGTTTGTCTGTGTGCGATTTCATAGCTATATAACTTTTGATGAGTTTTTTCACGCCACTGAATCCTGTTTTTTATCAGAGCAACAGAATCAGTAATATAGTCCACTACTGCTGGTTTAGGCTCTTACTTTAAGTCATCTACAAGCTCGTTACGGCCTCCAGATGGGACCTGGAGATGTTAACTATGAATCAACTGCACGACTACGAAATATCTCTGCAAGATTATTGCTTGAGTGTAATGTTTAGTGTGGCTATTATGAGTAATATGTAAAGTTTAAAACGATGTTTAAAACGATTACGAACATCTTCGTTCGATACATTCCAGTTGTGCTGCTATTTGTGTTAGTGACGTAGGTGATGTAACTTGTCACATTAGTTTGAGAATGGGCATTATTTACTGTCAAATAAAAGAGTTTGGACAGATGCAGCTCCTTTGCAGAAGGACAGGACAGGAGTATTGGTTTCAAAATATGCTGCCGATGATGCACTTATAGGCAGGGGGGTGGGCTGCCTGGGATAAATGCAGACCGTATGTGAAGGCCCCCTGTGGAAGAATAGCGCCCTCTACAGTAGGGGCAGGAAAGTATAAACAGGCTGTAAAATTTGCATGATCATCTGTGATTAAGCCCTGCGATGGGCTGGGCCCCCGTCCAGGGTTGTTCCCTGCCTCGTGCCCGTTGCTTCCGGGGTAGGCTCCAGACCCACCGCGACCCAGTAGGATAAGCGGGTTGGAAAATGGATGGATGGATCTGTGATCAAATTTACTGACCGTGGGGGGGGGGGGGGTCTCCCCCAGTAAACATCAAAAAGGGAAAGTGCTCTAGCACCCCCAACTACCCCTGTATTACCCCCCTATTATCAGGCAAAGTAACCTGGGAAGATCCTGCCCCCCAGAAAGTTCCGAGAATGGGGGGTGTGTGACGACACGGGTGGACTGTGACCGAGGCCAAAATAAATAGTTATTATCATAAGATAAAATGTGATTAAGATGACTCATGTCTGGGGAATTCCGACGCGTACCCTGGTGATCTACCCAATTCTGTTAGCTACAATACCCGAGCCTGCTCAATGACCAACACCTGTTACATATTCTATTATATTGTGACAGATTTCTTCAGTGAAACCTCAGGTTCTTTTAGTTGAATGAGGCAGGTTCCTTACACTTAAGCAGTTTATTAAGATAGAATGAAGATGTTACAGAAAGATGTTTCACACGGCCGGTTCAGAGTCTGTCTGTATCTGTCTCTGCCCCCACTGAGGGAAGCAGGCCCTTTATCTATGGTCTTCGTACAGACTCCTGGAGCCAGGGGGTCAGACGGCCTTGGTGAGAGTAAGTTGTATGAGAGGCAAAGAACATGATGAGCAAGTAGCAAGGACAGAAAGAAATATAAAAATAAGAAATATGAAAGCTATAAATGAATGAACTAAATGAACATAATTAAATAACTACAAATTAACTAGGGAAATCCCTCAAATGATAGTAGCAAAGCAAACAATAGGCTGTTTGTTTTCAGTTTGCCATCTTGACTGGCAACTCCGAGCAGCCTATCTCCCACGATCGTAAGCAAAATAAAGCATTTTTTCGGCAAAACGGGATGTGAAACACATGCCCGGAACACCCCGTGGGCCGCTTCCATTATAGCCTCTTGACGCCTCTTTCGAGCAGATAGGAATAGCGACAGAGGGCATCATGGAACTCATTGGGTGCGGTGTGGCCGTCTCCTGCGTGTCATCATCACAGTGACAGAAGTCCGTCACTCTCTGTTCTTGTTTTTACTTGCGTCAAGCTCTGCATGGACTTCTGCTTTTGCCCCGATCAGAGCCATTAAGCCCCAGCGTGTCTCTCTGGACACTCGTGTGGGCGGCTGAACAACGGCCAGAATGTATAAGACTGATTTTTTTTTTTTCAATCGGAAGGGCCCCTGATTTTCCAGTGACTCATTTCCGAAAGACTGGTATTTTTTATCCTTCGACATTTAAGTGTAAGTTTTAGCACCAGAAAAACATTCAGTTTAGGAAAACCCTTTTCTGAAATGCCAAGCAGAACAAGAAATCTCAGGAAAATCCCTTAATTTACGAAGGAATTAATTCGGGCCTCCATAACATGCAACCCCTCCTACCTGGGTCCTCAGCTGCCCCCCCCCCCCCCAATTGTCATTGTTAGACAGTGGTCTGCCTTCAGTTATATTCTATAATTCAACAAGCTTAGGTATATCTAACCTTTAGTGATGGACAAAATGATGCTTCATGAACCATTTGCTGTATTTTTTTACTCCACTAGGTGGTGCTCTATGTTCAAAAATGGGCACAAAGCAAACCAAGGACGCCATCTAGTGGGGTCAAAAAAAAAAAAAAGGTTCATGAAGCATCATTTTCTTTCCTTCATTACTAACCATCAACCAATCAAATGCTGTAGAGCAGTTGAATAAGGTAAAACAGTGTTTTTGCATTCCTATTTTTGGGTCCTCACTCCCTATCTCTTGATTACATGCAGGATGCATGATTCTGCTGGTCCAAGGTGAAGAAAACTACATTTACAATGCGACGGTCAATGTGCAGGTGGGTGACAACGTCATGTTGGACTGCTCTACCTCAGCCACCTATCAGGAAATGGACCTGCGCGTCTTCTGGCAGCGAGAGCAGTCGCAAGGAAGCTCCTCTACAGACGTGGTGTTGACTTTCAAGAAGGGCTACTTCCCTGACGTGAACCAAAAGGACAGCTACCGTGGTCGAGTAGAAGTCTCTCGCGACGAACTGCTCAGGGGGAACTTCAGTCTGTTACTGAAATCGGTGCAGTATGAGGACGGCGGCCAGTATGAAACAATTATCGTGTCTGAGAAAAACAACAACAGACCTCGCTGCAGGATTCAGCTCAATGTTGGAGGTGAGATCAGCAGAACTGCTACCTCTTCAGGCAGAAGCGAGAACCACATAGATCGCCACTCGTCACAGATCATAGATCAGGGTGCGATGTACACAAAGGTCCCTGTACTGTCAAAACCAATAGAATACTTTCAATTCAAACTCTGACTGTAAAATTTTCTTACATTCAAATGATACAAAATCTGCGTTCATTAGCCTGCTGTCAGAGGAGCACCACTGCGCGTTCCACACACTGATAGCAAATTATAAACTATAATAAAATCATATTTAAAATGCAAAGTGCATTTAAAAATATAGGTCCACTACATACATGGAAATTTCTTGCATATCTCACAGCCTTAATATGGCTGGAAATGTACTTTCCACAGCAGTCGGCCCTGGGGGGATTTGCGATGCGTTTAGCATCAGAAAAGTAACTGCACTTTTAAGGCAGGCCGCGGAAGTAACCATGCAACATGCTGATGGGATTAAGGAACAACGTGGGTGAGCAAGATCAGGGACTGAAAGACAGCAGTTTCGGTTTCAGCACTGGGAATGCACACATAATGATCCTTCACTTTGGTTATAGAAACATACGTTTTTTCTGCAAAAGGAAACCCGTAAGGAAACGACTTCAGCTACATCTCTGTCGTTCGATAATCATCAGCATCTAAGCCATCCCACACTTCTCATTTGTTGGGTTTAACCTGTCCCTGAGAAATCAGATCAGTGGGGTAATGAACCAAAATTAGGTTAGTGTTTCTTCCCGAATTTTTGTTTATTTAATTTCTCCCCTGATAGGAGGGACCATTGGCCTTTTCTGTAGTTTCCTCTCTGGGAAACACCTTTAGACGGCTTACGTGAACTTAATAGCTGGAAGTTTATTCTAGCGAAATCTCCAGACAGTTTCCTGGAACATTTTACACATAACCCCCCCCACTGATTTCCACTGCCTGTCTGCTGGTCTTTCAGCCCCCTTCAGCAGGCCTCGGTTGACCATGGAAGGCTGTAAGGAGTCCGCGTGGCCCTCACAGGTCCGCTGCGAGACTCGGGGCGGATTCCCAGAGCCTATCATCCACTGGATTGTGGGGAGTCAGACGATCAACTCAGACCAAGTGAAGACCAATAGCAGCATCACCAACGGGAGCATCTCTGTGACGAGTGTTCTGCACCTCTGGCCTCAGGAAGAAATGCCGGTTACCTGCATCGTAGAAAACCCAACTCTGCTGACCAATGAGAGCAACACACAGACAATCCGTAACTGTAAGCATGTCCTTCTTACATTATTATGAAACATCATGCAGCAAAGAAATACTTAAATACATGTGTTATTAAAAATAGTTTATTTTTTCCAGAGCTATGTACTCACTTTGTAATTTTGTACCATTTTTTGTCCAAAATGTGGTCTGAAAAGTGGTTTTGTGCAAACTCAGTGCCCCCACTGCTAGGCCACCTGCTGGCCATTTCTCAGCCTGTGGAAACACACGTTGTGGAAGGAAAGTTGGACGTTGGTAGGCGTGGGAGGGGAGGCATATTGGGTCTGTTATGTCTTAGGCCTTAGGCAAGAAGAGATTGTTTTGAATACTGTGTGACCTCGCATTGTGATAGCTGCCTGCGTTTAGTTCCGCAGACCCTGAAGAGAGCTCGGACCTTGGAGAGGCAGACAGCGGAGCAAGGGGGGAGGAGACTCTTGGCTGCCCCAACTGGTGCACAAAGAGTTATAGTTATAAAATAGTCGCAGTAGACAATATACAATATGTTACCCGGTAGTGCAAATGTATAAGTAATTGTTATATTAATCATACTAATCATATGTTTACCATGTATTTGCAGTGATTCGATGACAATACGTCAATGTGTTAATCATTAATCAAAGGAACACCCAAACATTAACAGTGATTCAATGTCATACAATCAATATCTATATACATATCTCAAGTAGAGTCTAGAAGTCGGATTTTAAATATCAGAAGTGGATTTTACCTCGCTACCAAGGTGAACCAATAGAGGAGGAGAATTGTGTTTGTTGTACGTTTAAGCTCGGTTTGTTGGTGTTTTGTGACCAATCAGCTATCAACTGGTTACTCTTTGCGCTCGGGGTGACTTGGTAGCGCTTTGCTGGATTGCCCGAATAAAAGAGATTACTTTACTCATCAACTGAGAGGTCCAGAGTCTTATTATCAGAGAGGTTGATTTATAATTTTTCTACCACAAAGTCACAGCAGCTCAATCCACACTATCCTCTCTCCTCTTCTGCAGGTGGGGGTTCTGCTGTCAATTTGTACGGACTGGTTCTGGTGCCGATTCTGCTTATCCCGGCGATTCTTGTTTATCTCTTTTGCTTCTCCCAAAAAAGTACATATAGCAATTTTCTTATACATTTTTTTTGTGGCTAAATTGATGAACCTGCTTTTCTCTTGCTTTTGTAAATGATGCTGACCCCACACAATCTGATCTTGGTTTATCTCACTGCTCCTTCTTCCCTGTTTTAGAATCTGCCTGTAGATCGAACCAGGAACATCCACAAGGTAAGGAGCAGCGTGTGTCTGTACAGCCTCTCGTCTTTATTTAAAGGTCCGACCTGACACTCTTCGTCAGCCCTGATCTGATATCCCTTTTTTGTCCTGCAGAGAGTACTACTGCACCCCCTGGTGGGCAGGGATCACAGGACAACGCTAATGTTACCATACATCTCTTAGACATCAAGTAAGGTAAGATATTTGGGGGGGGGGGGGGGTTGCATGGTGTGGGATTTTGCTGGTTCAGATTTGTGGTTTAATGTACGAAAGATGAAACAGTACAACTCTGAAACAAAAGGAAATGAGAAGATGCGTGTGCTTGGATCTGTGAGAAATGTGTGTGTCTCTGTGTGTGTGTGTGTCGCAGCCCATCTGAGGCCTCCACAAAGATTAGGACCCCTTAGCTCCTACAGGCCAGGACACGCACCCGTGCTTCTCCTGAAAAATCAGTCTAACGAACCTGATGGCACCATATTAAAAAAACTCTCCCTGTCAGTCCCAGTGAAAGGGCACAGAGCGTCCCCACGAGGCAGGAAAGCAGGGCGCCAAACACGTACAAGTAGCGCAACGACATACTGGTTAGACGAAATATATGACTAAAAGTACATGATTTCCCACAGTGGGTAGATGTTCAGAACTTTACATCCAGAAGCTGCTTGGCATTTTTCAGCAGAAGCCTCTGCCTGAAAAGTCATTAAGTTTAATGCTTCAGGCGTTTGAGTCATACTGGGAGTTTTGGAAAATAACAAATAATGCTAAGAATAAACCATAACACAACGCATCATACGATCTCTCTGTATTCTCTTCTTCTGTCCCAGAATGCAGCTGTATGGAAGCTTCCTTGCTCCGCCCACAGATCGAGTGGATCCCCCAGGCACAGCTAGGGTGACTCGCCCGCACGTTTGGTACCTCCGTCACAGCCACCGATGAACCACTGATCTTCTAAAACGCCAGGGATGTCCCAAGGAAAGTCGGCGAGTTTCCACACTGAGGGGGGGGGCGAGGCATTTTCACCGATATGGCAGCTGGGAGGCGCTTGGTGCTGGATCGTAACGACATGGTCTTCCTGGGGGAGTGAGCACTCAGGCCGGCGACAGGGAGATCTCACTTTGTGCTGCTTCTTCATGAAGCAGTGAGCACTGAAGATCACCATGGTCTGGGCTCATTGACTTACTGTGACGCTGCTCACCAACTACCTCTTCACGTGTATAATTTATTCCTGTCTCTCACACTGTTATACTTAACCCTACTAATCCGTGTTGTCGTTTTGGCCACAGCATATTGTATTCATTATTTCCCTCCTGATGCGGGCATTGAGTGCTTTACGGCCGATTTTTTTTGTGCTGGGTCTTAATGACGTCGAGGTGTTACTGAACTCTCGCTGCTACTGAAAACATCTCAGAATTTCTCATTTTTAAAGTGATCAAAAGGAGGCATTTTGTTAAAAAAGGTGAAAGTAAAGGTAACCCCCCCTTTTTTTTACACATGTCAGTCCTAAACGCAGCGATGGGAGACACAAGTTGACTGGTTTGCTCTTTCTCGGGGAATCCCAGACTGCCAAGGGCTTACAACGTGGATAGGCGAGTGGATGGAAGATCGAAGCATATTTCTCATTTTGTTCAGTGACAATTACATCCATCTCAGTCAGTCTAATCGCTGTAAAATAAGAGACCAGCCAACACGACGAGAATGTGAACGGCACTTACTGGATGACTTTGCTTTAAAATACTGAAAATCAGCTAACAGAGAGACACATGGCACTTTTAAAATATAATGTTCTCTTGTATCCTTAGAGTAGGAATTATATTGTAAATTTTAACTACCGTTGCGTTCTGTATTTACAGAATCCATTTTAAACTTGACTGTACGAGTTGGACTTATTAAACATTCAGGGCGACGTAAAAAAGCAATTTGACTTGCAATGAACGAAACGATCAAAACACGCCGTTTCTTGTACGTACAGACAATGCTGTGGTGTGACGGACGGACGTATCTGAATCGTGACTTTGTCAGGGTGCGTTTGATGCCACGCTTTCCAGAAAGAAGAATACTTACATGGGTGTTATATCTGCATGCACTGATGTCTGAGAAATGAGTCGTACTCACTGCACACGGCTGCAATGATTTATGCGTCGCCTGTCTGCTGCTAAACCGCAGCCTGATTCTGCTGGGCTTGCATTCCTGCAATTTCCCAGAAACAAATGTATTTTATAACATGTCAGTAGACTGAAACATTCATATTTAACTTTATGTAAAGAGGCAACGAAAAAAATAAACGTTATATTATTTAAATCTGCGAGATTTGTGCTGACGTAGTGATCTGGATGTAATGCCTCACTTTTTGCACGAAATGAAGGGAATTTTATATCTTTTGTTATATATATTTTTACATTTATATATGGCTGTCATCAGAGAACATGTAAAGACGTGTTATAAATATCGTACAAGCAATTTGTATACCAGCGTGAATTATAGCTATATCCTGCCAGCAACTAAAACTGTAAATATGAAGCAAGACATATATAAACTATGTACAACAAGTACTCGTAATCATGGGATGTCAAATGTCTTATTTACAATATATTAGTTTTGTTGTCTAACATCGCCCTCTATCGGACAGTTATAAAACGTCAAATGAAAACGTATAGTTGAGTGTGCGGCTTTCGCGCGTTGTGCTACGGAAGAAGATTCCTGATAGTAGTAATGAACTGTAGGGGAAATGCTACACCTGCAGCCACGACAAAGACGGGCAAATATTGTTTACCAATAAAATATTAAGACAAGACCTGTTGTTTGTGCACCAAAAATAAAAAGAAATTAAAAATAGCTATTTTTAAATAACAGGAATAGGCGTCACTAGACATCAAACTGTACTCTTCCTGGAAGACATTTGTTTAGAGCTTCTATTTTTGGTCTGTTGCTATGAAATACAGGAAATGCAACTGGTTCATCAGTTTTGCAACAGTAGGCAGGGTGACAGTACACTCGATGTTCTTGAAATAAAACAAAGAAATGATAAGAAAGGTCAAAAATATTCCATCCATTTTCTATATTTCCTTGTCCTATGCATGATCGTGGGGGGGTCTGGAGCCTATCCCAGAAGATATGGATGCAAGGGCAAAAACCCAAGATGGATCACCAAGCCATCGCAGCATCACACTCAGGGACCATGGCACCTCAGTTCTCAGTTTGATCCTGTTTTTGGCCTGTGGATGGAACCCAGAGTCAAGCCCACGATGACACGGGGAGAACATGCAAACTCCACACATGCTGTGCCGGGGCAGAGACTTGAACCCTGGTCCCAGAGGTGCGGCGCCCCTCTATGGATGTTTCATATTTTCAGAGTTTTAATGACAGTAGATACAGACACATTTAACACTTGAATGAACTATAGTGACATTTGCAGTCGAACAAAAAAAGCGAGGAGAGTCTAGGGCCAGAGAACAAGGTCAGCCAGCATCCCTGAAGTGGCTGGGGGCTCGACAGGGTTTAGGACTCAAACACACAACCTTCTGGACAAGGGCCCAGATCCCTAAGGTGCTGAGTTGCACAAATATGCAACTGCAAGCTTGCAAAATGCGCATTTAGCCAGATTGAGCCCATGTGGGCTGTCGCTGCTGCCGGGGGCATGTGAGGCGAGGGTGGGCTTAGCTGGAACACGATGGAAAACATTGAAATTTACAGAGTAATGATCCAATCCTGCCACCTAGGCAACAATAACACCCATTCACCATATTTGTTTCTTGAATGAGGACTGAAAGTTATTAAATGTGTTATTTACAATAAATAAATAAACCTCTGACACAGTCAGTCACAGGAGCAGTGGCGTCTCTGACACAGTCAGTCACTGGAGCAGTGGCGTCTCTGTCACAGTCAGTCACTGGAGCAGTGGCGTCTCTGGCACAGTCAGTCACAGGAGCAGTAGTGTCTCTGTCACAGTCAGTCACTGGAGCAGTGGCGTCTCTGGCACAGTCAGTCACAGGAGCAGTGGCGTCTCTGTCACAGTCAGTCACAGGAGCAGTGGCGTCTCTGTCACAGTCAGTC
>JAODJU010000035.1:21324236-21335014 GCA_026776725.1 Gnathonemus echidnorhynchus | reverse complement strand
GGGGGGGGGCAGTTCAAAGAAACTGGGGGTATTAGATGGTGGAGGGGGGTCAGAGCAATCCTTAGTGAGCGAGTGGGGGGCAGTGCTGTTCTAGAGAGCTAGGGGGGAGGATGCAGGGGGGGTCACGCCAATCCTGGGACTTGGGGATCAGAGTAACACTGGGGTTTAGGGCATAGGGTAATGCAGGGTTCTGGGTACCAGAGGGGGCCAGAGCAATGGTCAGTGCTGGGCTCAGAGGGGGTCAGAGCAATGGTCAGTGCTGGGCTTAGAGGGAGTTCAGGGCAGTTAATCATGGGGAAAGCCCTAGCCCCCACTCGGCCATGGGGAACCCTAAAAGACAGGACAGATTTTAACCCCAGTCCAGCCCCAGTACTGAGGCTTGGGGAGGTTTCTGGGGCTTAAGGCCGGTCCTTGGAGACGAGCTATAGGCAGCATCAGCAAGCCCTTGGTGCTGGTGTTAGGGAAGCCCCCAGAGGCCGCCTGGCCACCCCCAGAGGCCCAGCAGGGTGAGTGCAGCCGTGGTGGCAGAGCAGAGGTCTCCAGCCTGTCCTGCTGAGCTGGGTCTCCCTGCGCCTGGTCTGAGCTGTAAGGATCCTCCTGCTAGGGCTCCGATTCCACTGGGGACTTTCCATCACTTTTATATCTCATCATCCTCCTACACACAGGCGTAAACACTCACAGGCCTGCGTTTATGCCCACATGCACACAAGCGAACAATGCACGCCTCAAAATAGCCGCTGTCTGTCCAAATGAAGACTCTAATGAGCAATATGCAAGCAAACCACTTTTGGAGGAAGAGTGGTGAAGACCTCGGGGTGAGATTCACTCCAGGGGTCACGCGAAGCTCTCCAAGCACTTTAAATATCGCAGATTGAAAATGATACCTATTCTGGTCTTCTGCGCTTTCCTCTTCCGAATAAAGTCGTCAGACATTTTTTTATGTTTCAGGGTCACGGGCCAAGTTGAGGATGAGACAAGGTTTGCGATAAATGTCCCACAATGCTGTGGCCTTTGTGTGGCGCACAGGAAGCTTCAGGCTGGGTGGGACGCTCCTTCTCCGAGGTGGACGGTCAGTCTCTGCTCTTTTTCCCAGAGGTTGCTAATTTTGTGGCCATTGTCTTGAGTGGAGCGCTGCTTCACTGTGTGAGTGTGTGTGAGTGTGTGTGTGTGTGTGTGTGTGCGCGTGTGGCCCTCGCTGGAGCGCCTCCAGTCACGAAAATAACATCTTGACCAAAGGATGACGACAAGGATGACAGTGGTACCGCCTTCTGTGTCTCGTGTCTTTGTGTATGAAGATTCCCAGCATGGATCACAGGGCTCTGGTAAACAAGGTCTCTTGGCCAAAATAGTTGCTGGGAGAGTGTGTGTGTGTGTGTGTCTGTGTGTATGTCTGTGTTTGTGTATATATGCATGTGAGTGTGCAATTCTGGATTTAGAAAATGTCCTAAAATTCAGTTGTTTATCATTTTATTTTGGGCTTCAACCCCTAACCTTGTAAATTTGGTACCATGTTCGGCTATTTGGATTAGTTTGCACGTGGGCATCAGGCGCTGTGTAGTGTGACATCCCAGATTGACACAGAAAGACCAGTTCTGATAAATACAAAGTGACCAGGCTGCCAGTTTTTTTCTGACGACAGGTGTTCTGGTAATTAGAATATGGTACTTTAGAACCACAAATTTTCAGGCGTGGTTCCAGAAGAGTTGTTTTATTCCAGTTTTATTCCATAGTGCTAAACATGAATGCTAAGTGTACAGAATATTCTTCGTTTATTCAAAAGGATTTACAATGTGTAAAATGTGAAATCATTGTTCTTGTTGCCATGGCGATCACCCGACACAGCCCTGTATTCCTGCTGCCTGATAAATGCTGTAGATTTTGCTTGGCACCTCTGTTAAGACCTGTTTGCCCCGGGGGAGCCTGAGAGGAAGCCTTGCTCTCAGCCTCCTTGATGCACTCAAGACTGTTCTACGAGTCAGACTGGGGTATTTAGCTATCAGAGGTAATGCAAGATTTATGTAGACTTCAGGGAACTGAGGATGCCCAGACAACATCAGGCAGGTAATTCGATTGTACTTTAAGACTGATTGAGCCTGTTGGTCTAATGTGAAACATTCCATCAATCAAGCCAGGCGTCTGATGGAGGGATGGGCAGTAGTCCATTGTTCCTTAAGAATAAATGTGTGTGTGTGTGTATCCGTATGCCAGTCTTCATTGTCTCATTTACTGTTTCTCTTTTCTCATCCTGTTGACAATGGAGTCGCCTCAGGTCACGACCCCCTTGCTAGGAGTCTAAGTTCTGCAGCGATTCCACATCCCCACTGGTTCTCCGAGACAAGACGGCACAGAAAGGAGCAGAACCGGGCTCCGCAGCCGCCCAGAAAACTTTCATTTGTTAGATCCTTTTGAATTCAGGTCATAAATGTTTCAATGAAGACATTCAGATTTTCTGTGTTTCGCAGGAGCACAAATTCCAGAAACTGCAAGGGTGTTCCTCAATACCAAGAACACAACGGTCATATTTGTGGTCTTGGCAAGACCGGTCTTGCTAGCTTGCTTCCCACAAACAATCTTGGAGTGCAATGAATCATATGATTGGTCTCATTTGGCGAGGATACAACCAATGTTTCCTTCATATTTGGGGCAGGGCAAGAATGACGTCCTGGGATTTTTACCATCTTCTGTGCTTCTGTACTTGAGAATTGGAACTGGTTTTTGGCAATGGAAGATCACATAAAACGAGAATCCAAGTACAGTCAAGTATGCATATTGAGAAAGACCCCAGTTGCCTCTCTGACTGGTGGGTGAGGAATGGTACTTCTATGTTTGCACAGATATTTCAATACGTAGATCATAAACAGGGTGTGTTTTACAATATTCACTGAAAAACAGCTTTTCTGGTGAAGATATTCCAACGAGCCTGGTGCCCTTCAGTGCTGCATAGGTGGCTTCAGTTATCTGTCAGCTGTCCCGTGGTCGAGCTAAAGTGACCCACACATCTTATAAAACCAAAGAGAGCAGACTTAACAACGCTGTTCCAGGGTCACAGCAGCCTGCGGGGCACTTAAGAGATGCATGAATATGCAAATAATGAAGCATAAGGAAAGTGCTTAATAATGCGTCCGAGAGGGAATTGGCGAGTCGGAGTCCACAGACACTAGTCTGCATCCTTTCCAGGTAACAGTGCCAGACAGGATGTTTTTGAGCCTGCAGTGGGTCTTTTCGGGGTGGGGGGGCGGTGGCAAGATGAGACCCACTGCCAGATGGGACGGGGGCTGAGCAACTCCTCCCCCCGCCTACTCCTCCCGCAAGGTGAGCCCTAACCTCCGGTGATGTAATGCCCAATGCACGGCAATGCTACTGTGCACTAGCCGGCCAGGGGGGAATGTGGACCTTGACGTCGCCTCTTAACTGGCACGGCATCCACGGGCTCCGCATCGACCGTCCGCGCTCCCCACGGGTGTCTAATGACAGACGGATGCCTCTTCCTGCCTTTTGGCTTCAGCACCATGTGGCGCTTTGAGCAGCAGGTGGTGTAGCAGTTAAGGACATGAAGGTTGCGGGATACCAGTCCTGGCAGGAGTCCTGAGATTTTTAACCTGAGCAGCTCCAGTAAAAATAAGGGGCAATATGAATGTGCACAGTGGGGTGACTGAAGGGGTAGAGCAACAACTAGGTCAGACTCCACAGGTGGGGCTCTCCCTGGTCTAACTTATCATGAGCCTGGCCTACCCAATCATGAAGCTGTCTCCCACAATTATGAACCTGATCCACCCAATCATGAGCATGTCGTACTTAATCATCAGCCTAAAAACCTAATCATGAGCCTGGCCTACCCAATAATGTGCCTCTCCCACCCAATCATAAGCCTGTCCCATCCAATCATTAGTCCATCCACCCAATAATGAGCTTCATTCACCCAATCATGAGCTTGTCCCACCCAATCATCAGTCTATCCACCCAATCATGAGCCTGATCCACCCAATCATGAGGCTATCCTACTCAATCATGAGCCTGCTTCATCAAATCATGAGCTTGTTCCACCCAATAATCAGTATATCCCCTAATCATTAGACTGTCCTATTCCATCATGAGCCTGATCCACCCAATCATGAGCCTGATTCATCCAATGGTGAGTCTAATCATGAGCCTGAGCCACCCAATCATCAGTATATCCACCCAATTATGAGGCTGTCCTACTCAGTCATAAGCCTATCCCACTCAATCATCAGTCTATCATGAGCCTGATCCACCTAATCATGAGCCTGTCCCAACCAATCATGAGCCTGATCCACCCAATGATCAGTATATCCACCGAATAATGAGGCTGTCCTACTCAATCATAAGCCTGATCCACCCCATCATGAGCCTATTCCACCCAATCAACAGTCTATCCATCCAATCATAAGGCTGTCTTACTTGATCGTGAGCCTGATCCACCCAATCATGAGCCTGATTCATCCCAATCATGAGTCTGGCTCACTAAAGGACAAGTAAATGCCAACCAATCACAGATTTTTTTCTTGATTATTGTAAATACAAAGAAATTGAATTTTGAATTTTTTCACAAAAAAAACCCAAATCTGCAAAACAATCCTGCAATGCAGAATCATCTGCTGGATGGAGGCCAATCAAAAACACCAACATAAAACATGCTGTCGGTCATGAAACGAAAGAAAAATACCAAGCAGAAGGTTGGTATTGAATTGCCTGCCGCTTACTGAGTCTGGAAAAGGTAAGAAAGGCAATGGATTGTTTATTTCAGCAGCTATGACTCAAAGGCTGTTTTTTGATGCGGATGGCAGGGGTACTTTTGATAGGAATCGAATTTGGGAGCAATTCATCAGCGGCGAGTCATGCGGCTCCAGTGCAGCCGTCCTGTTTGCGTGCTGTTAGCGTGCGTTTGCTGTGATGCCCTGTCTGCTGGATTTGGAGGGCAGGGCAGTTCCTGCCTCCTGGGCTCGTCATACACTGCAGGGCTTTGGCTACACAGAACCGAGAATTATCTGTTAACTGGATGGACAAGTACCCAGAAAAGGCCAGAGACACAGACGTTAGCAAGCACACGGACGACGGCACGCACACATTCACACGCTGAGTTCAGCTTGTGCTGCCTGCAGCTTCTTAAAGGGAGTTCCCACTGAGCCCTTTCCAGCTTCTGTGGGCTGTTAATCCATCCATCCATCCATCCATCCATCCATCCATCCATCCATCCATCCATCTATCCATCCATCCATCTATCTATCCATCCATCCATCCATCCATCCATCCATCCATCAACACTAAAACAGTAAACAATGCTTCCCAGAATTCCCAGTCCCTCCCAGCTCCCAGCTCCCTGCCACACAGTCCACATTTTTGCTCTAGTAGGGAGCTGGGCGGGAGCAAAATCGTGCACTGTCTGCAAGTCCTGAAGGATTGGGTTGGGAAACACTGCAGTAAAGGGTCACAGTGAGCCTGAAAAGCACAGGACTGCCATGACTCACACACTACAGGAAATTCACCAACTGCCACATGTGCGTGGACTGTAGGAGGACCTGAAGGAAACCTACACACGAAGAAACAAACTGCATGCACACACAGGGATTGGGGTGGGACTGAAACCCAGATCCCGAGAGGCATGAGGCCGCAGTGCATCCCAGTGAGGCACCACACTCTCCCAGGACACTAACAACTTCAAAATTTCAGCTCCTAATCTAAGACCAAAGTCTGGTGCAGCTGCATCAGCGAAGACGTCCCGTGAGGTTACCAAGGCCCGGATGAGCTCTTTGTGAGGGACGGTGAGGCTGAATTGGGACAGATAAGACCCAGGAAAAAGGTTGAGGCGTCGCAACAAGTGGCAAGTCTTGTGCAGTGGAAGCCTTTGGGTGGTGAGCGGCTCAGCAGTCTAAGCCTCTCTGCCCATGATTGGAAACGTGCCGGTTTGATCCCCGACCTCAGCAGAACAGTCACATATCCATGGGCCATCGATCAAGGCCCCTAACCGACTAGGTCCAGGGGTACCATGTGCAACGCCCAGTGCTGTGACCCTCAGGCTATGGAGAGCAAGATGGGGTCGGCAAAGAAAAGAATTTCAGTATACCCGTATGACTGGCAAATAAAGGATTTATCATTTTATCAAGTCAGGGGTGACCCAGCTGGCTGAGAGATTCACCGACTAGACGCGAAAGGTCGCTGCATCCTGGGCTGGCTATAAACACCATAAACCGTGGCGATCTGAAAGCGGAGGATTAATCATCATAGGGCTGAGAGAAAACAACTGAGACTGAAGGCTGCGCTACAAGGTCTGCTGTCAAGGCTTTAGGGTCCCTGTGTCTTCATTTAGCGTGACTGGCTGAAAGGTGATAGGCCTGTCTGAATCTGCCGGGGGGTGTGGGAATGTAGGCCTGGGTGGAATCCCTCTGTAGAGGGGTCACTAAGCCGGATGACCCATGGTAAGGACAGTGGAGGGTCACTGAGGAATCTCCATCACCCTTCATGGAGGAAGGAGACGGGTAGGAGGAATCTTCTCTCTGATCATGTTGTTTGTTTATTATTCACAGCATACAAAAGTCTTAGGCAGTCAAAACAAGTGTTTAAAGCTACTTTTCTGGCCAGGAAAATGTATATTAGCTGATAAAAGCACAACTTAACATATAAGAATAGATGCAAATGAATATATACAAATAAACTGCAAAACTATAAAAAAATATTCTTTCGTTCTCCAAAAAGTTACTGATATCTAGTTGGATGGCTAGATGAACACTGCTTTGGTTCCCAAACCTCTCCTCAGGGCCCCCCAGCCATTCCAGGATATTATACATTTTCCCCGCCAGCTCTTTTAATTAATAAACTTATTAATGAAAAAACTTGATGCGGTATTCATTAATCAGACAAGGTGTGCTTGCGATCGAGTCAACAAATATATGGGTGTATTGGATAGCAACTATAGGTGACTATAGAAGAAGTTTTGAAATGACTAAACTGACACAATTTGACATTCATAATGTCATCATTTTACATCAACATGAAGATCATTTAAACAATTTTCTCTAAGGTTATTGCAAGGTGCAGTACGTCATACAATACAGCATGTGAAGTGAGGTCTGCAGTTCAGTGGGTTGAGACCCCATCTGGAATCGTAAAGTTGCTGGTTCAAATCCCTTGAGGGAGGTCCTTCAGTCCTAGAGAGTCCAGGGTGCTGAACATTGACTGGCCCAGTACTGTGACCCCCAAGTTTGCTCTCATCTGTTTGTGTACCTCATGGAGAACAAGATTGGACAGATAAAAGGACAATTTCCCCACAGGGATAAACAAAGTCTCTCTATTCTAATGACATAATGATTAAGTATTGAGTGTGTTCCTCCAGAAGTGATGACACTGTTGACATTATTTCTGTCACAGGCATCTACACACCCAGATGTTTTATGTTCTCCCAGCTTTTCTGTTAAATATCCAGATCAAAGGTGCTTGATCCTCCAGCTAACAAACACCTTACCTACTACTCAACCTGTTACCACGACTGTAACGTAATCTCCACCGTGGCAATCAATCCTGAAAGACGCGTCAGCCTGACACGTGAGCCAGGGAGGGAAAATGCGACCGCGGAGCCTGTGCTTTTGTCAACCCCCTGTCCCCCCCGGCAGGGTGGCGACGTGCCATTTGAAAAATCCAGCTCCATAACCTGAAAAGCTAACGGCCGTGATTCTGTCACCTCTGCGGCTGTCACAGATGCTGCGCCTTCACATCGAGTGACTCGCAAAGTGAGGAGAGACGGTTCCCACTCTGTCTCCGCGGGATAGACGGGTCGTGAATATCCGCGTGCGTTCTGACATGGCTTCCTGCAAGGCTCAGCGCTATGCTGCACATTTCTGCTTCAGTAATGTGTCACGCTGAGGAAAACGACATCATCCCACTTGTGGTTACACTTGCAACGGAGCTGACACCCCTCCCGTCCAAAAGTACCCCCCCAGCACCACATCTCTGTTCAGAACACAGCAAGAGTGTCAAAGGTCTCTCCACTGCGTCTGATCACGACGCCGTTTTCCGTTTTGTCTTTTGCTCACCTTGCAGTGACGCCAGGGTTCCTTGCCAGTGGAATACATCCGTCCATCATCTCCCCAGAGCTTATTCCATACAGGGCTGTGTAAAGGGGGGGGTGCCTATCCCAGGTGGCACAGGGCAAAGGATGGCAGTCTAATGCAAGGCAAACACACACACATGCAAACACACACACAGTACGCTATTCATATCTTTGTGGGGACTCTCCATTCAATTCTATGGGCAAAACCCTAATCCCAATAATGAGAAACTTAACCCCTACCCAGCCCTAATCTAGCCCTTTTTATCACCTTGTGGGGACAATGTATATCTGACCCACACACACACACACACACACACACTATGGAGATTGGATATCAGTTCACCTAACTGCATGTCTTTGGACTGTGTGTGGATAGAAAACGGAGTTATTAAAACACAATGTATTTTAATTTTTAACTGTGCCCTTGAGGAAGGGCTTAAACTATAGAAATGTTAATACCACAAAATCCACATTAAGTGCTTGAATAAAACAGCCAATTTGTTGTTGTTTTTTCCCCTCAACAGCCTGCAGGGTGTGTGTGTGGAGCGCGGGGCCCTGTGTTTGCATTATGGGCTGTGGCACATGCATAGATGCCAAGGTGATGGGTTGGTGGTTGATCCCAAGGAGGGAGGCTGTGATAGGCTAGGAAATGGCATAGCTGGGCGCCATGCGGGAGCCAATAGCGGCCTGAGGAAGAGGAGGAATATGAAGAGTAGAACATGCGGGAAACTTCCGGCCTGCTGCTGTTAAGGTCTACAAAAGGGGATCTTCTAGATCAGTGGATCTCAACTGGTTTAACTTTGTGACCCACAATTTAAAAAAATTTGAACCAAATTTATTTCACAGAAAGACAGTAGTAGTTAACAGTACAGATTGCAGTCACAATAGCACAATGCCTTCATTCCCTGTTAAAAAACAACCAAAATCTGAAAAAAACAAATATCATTTTTTAAGCACACACTCTGCGACCCAGTGAAAATGGCCCTGTGACCCACTTTAGGGCTGCGACCCGCCAGTGTTCTGGATCTTTTGCAGCTTTGTGGGCTGTGAACACCTTGTGCAGATCCACTCAGAACACCCTGCCCAGATTCTCTGTGAAGGAGCACTGCTTTCTGAACGATGCCCCCACAAATGCAGCCCAGAACTGGCGAGGAGCTTGTTTGAAGAAAGAGGCCCAGGGTTACAAAACTGCAGCCGTCGGTTAGTATTTGTGCTTTTTCATGATACCTCCTCAGGGGGAGTGACACCCCTGGGGTACAGTAGCACAGGGGCGGCTCCCCCCCCCGCCTCGCACCGGGGGCCGGGCTCCATCGCCAAGCTGATGTTAATCCTCATTGTGCCTTACCTGCTGCTTCTTTGGGGGGGCGAGGGCAATGTGGGACTCGTGGATGCTGATAAGAGGCCTTCTTCATCTCAGTTGCCCTCTATCTTCTGAACACGGTGAAATCAGGATGAATCTGATGCCTGTCTCCCCCAACCACTTCTGTGCTCGTAACTGTGGTTTAATGGGGGGGGGCATAATAAATAGGTATGTTCTGGCTACTGGTGCACATCTTCATCACCCACCCGCCGCCACACACACACACTGAAACACCACGCCCTCTGGGAGAAGCCTGTCACATTTACCACTGGGGGGGGGTCGGTGACACGTTCAAGCTTGAGAGATGGACGAGGAGGCAGGGGGGTGGAGGGAGAGCCCCTGGGATGCCGGCGTGGGCCGTTTATCATGATGGAGAGCGTGCCTGATCCCCAACCCCCGGTCCGTGCACAGGGGCCTGCAGGCATGGGCTGGGGGGGCAGCAGAGGGGCCAGAAGGAGGGATAAGAGGCACGCTTGATGGATTCCCAATATCAATCAGGGGAGCTGCCATAACCGGGTGAATCAATCAAGCCTGTTTGGGACGGGGGGGGGCATTTTGCTGCCTGATGACCATGTGACTGCCTGAGAGAAGAGCGTACAGCATGGTGAAGGGGGAGTGCGCCAACAGGCACACAGCAACCCCCCCAAACTGCAGTCACATCCTTTAAGAGCCTCTGAAAGACTTTTCATGAAGTTTGGGGGAGGGGCGATAAAACGTATTATATATACATGTAGAAAAATATCTGTACAGGTCATTCTTTATTGAATATCCATCCATCCATCCATCTTCCAAATTCGCTTGTCCTATGTGGGATTGTGGGCGCAAGGGAGGGATTAATGTTAATTTTCTCAAAAGGAGAATTCACCTCAATTCATTAGAGTGTGTTTGACTCCGGGAAAAACCTTCCATTACCTTAAGATACACAAAATACAGCATATAAAGACAAATAAAGGCAATAAATTTTAAAGAATTTTAATTAAACGTATAAAACATCAGCTTTCAATAGTTTAAAATATCAAATAGTTTTTAATGGTTTAAACTACAATCTTCTTAGCAGTATGTGATTAGAAGAGGGACTCAGAGATGTTTATCTTGAAGTGAACGCTGCAGCCAGGGATGACATGGGGGGTGGGGGGGGAGTTAACGCAGGTTTTGGAACCTTCTTCAGCGTAGAGGGGATGGAGGAGACCACAGACCACACAGAGGGCTGAGCTTTCATGGACGCAGGTGTGGATCGGCTGTGAGCAGGGTGGGGGCAGAGAGAGGGGCCGCTCCTGTCATTGCCGTGTTTGGCATTTCTCCTTTTAGTGGGGGCTTGAAGGACACCAGCTGCCTCCCCCCCCCTCCCGCCGCGCC
>JAODJU010000035.1:21251394-21270395 GCA_026776725.1 Gnathonemus echidnorhynchus | reverse complement strand
TCAGCGGGGGGGGGGGCCGGGGGTTATTAATGGTGCAGGTAAGCGTCCCAGGTGACCCACACTTCCCGTTCTAAGTGACTTATTCCTCTCCCATTCAACCTTGGCTCACTACCTGGACAGGAACCTGCACCGTACTGGCGCGCCACTTAAAGAAGGCCCCAGGCTATTATCTCCACAATGGGCTTCTGGGGGTGTGAGATCCATGCATGTGCCACTCTGATATACTCTTTTTTTCCCACCACCACTCGATTCTATTCATGTCTTCCGCACTCTGGCGTCTCTTGATTTGATGGGATCATTATGTTTGTCCACACGACAACAATGTTCACAATTATAGGCATATTATGGGATATAGACTGACTGTGGAGAGCGACTGAGCACGATCGCATCTGGCGCAAACCGAAGGGAGAGATAGCTTTGCATTTACAGTATACTTCTGTCTCAAACAGATGTTACAAATGAATATTTGTATTGCTACATTCATAGTTTTTTAGAAATGCACTTCAGTCGCAATATTTTACACTTGGTTGCCTTTCATATCATAAGAGTGGGGATTATTTATTGTCGTTCCATTGTCTGTGGATTGTATTTTTTTTTGCGCTTGTTGATTACCTCTGAAAAATTGCCTGTACCCGCGAACAAAATCACCTCCGCAGAAATGTGCTGGATTGAATAATATTCATTGACAGATTTAAACAAGTCTGGATCAATACCTTTGGGGCTTCCAGCTTTCTTGCTTATTGAAGTGCTGCAGGATTTTCTCAAAGGTAATTTGGACTCTCAGACAGGGATTCTTGTACCATCGGAGAGGGGCTGAACCGGAGAATGATTTTCCCACATACAACATTTCCACGAGTGTCAGGTCTCTCAGATGTGTCCCCAGGCCTGTCCTCACAGGGAGGGGGAGTGACACCTGGCTGTGTGTGTTTGAGCCTGGCACCAGTGACTGTCACTTCCACTGGAGGAGTGGGTTACAGTTACCGCTGACAGCTCTGTAACTGGACCCCCCCCTCCCCGGGACTCCCCCAGCTCTGGCTCGATTGACAGGTTCCCAAGCTCCCGTTACTACCCCAGATCACAGACTGCTTTTACATGATCCATTCCTAGCCTACCTTGGTCTCTGCCTTCCTGAAGGCCATCGGAGCCAAACCCCCCAGGGGGTAGAATGGAAGCCCTTGCTCGTGTTTCCTGGCTGTGGTCCGGGCGCAGTCGTGCATGCATGGCTGTGACCTGCCAGTCTGGCGATGGCATAATGCCCACGAGCGGCACAGGTTCACGCCAGCATGAAAGGGGCAGTAAAATGGACCTAGCACTGAGCCCTGAGGCACTCCCGTGGAGAGGTGCTGGAAGCAGGTGATTAGCCTGAGTCTGTCCAAGGTACCTCGCAAGACTAACCCTGGGAGACCAGAACTGATTCTCATTGCAGACTCACTGATCAGGGGCTGCTTTCATCTCATGATAAAATCGGGCATTTGTGCTGGTCTTAATTTGCTTGATTGGAAAAATAAATAAACACAATGACTTGCTATTTGAGTCCTCAGTTGACCTGTGGCAGCAGAAGGAATGCCTTGGCAGAACACGTCACCTCCCTGTCCTCTAACTGGCAAGCTGTCCTGATACTCTCACGGTCATGTGACCACTCCAACACAGGCCACACCAGAATGGCAGCTTCTGATATGTGTTGCACGATGCACCAAGGCCTGTTGCTGATGTTACTTTTGAGAGAATGATCCCACAGCCCGAGCGATTAAAATGTTCCCCCGATGTCCACATGAGGCGCTTCAGCTCCAGAAAAGGTTCAGAGACCATCTGTAAAACTTTGACAGCTTTCTGACTTTTACTGTGTGTTTTAATTTTTTCACTATGCTGGACGGTGGGGAAAAAAACACTGTTAATCCATTCTGCCATGTCAGGAAAAGTATAAATGACCTTCAGCTTTAAGTACTTAAGCATCATAGATGTAATACGCTTTGTTGCCCCAGTTATCATCAAAATTAAAAGCACAGAAGTGCAGAAGGATTAAACACAGTTATGTTAAGGTAATTTAAGAAAGAGGAGCATCCTTTCGTCCTTGTGGCTCCTCTATAACAGTTTAGAAATGTTTTTGTTACTTTCTGGCTTCAGTGCAACACCCATTAAGTGTGACGCTGGAAAAAATGTCGAGATCCTAGAATCAAAGGGATTCAGATGAGCAGAAAACGCGGCATTCTCCCTGAAGTGCAGTTCGTTAGATCTTAGGGATGTAGCGTATTTGTGCGCATTTAAATATTAAAGCTCGTGTGTGTGAACGCCGAGACGCAGCAGTGAAATAGTAGTAAACCTCTGAAATCATTTAAAACCCTGCAGCTGAACTGAAATTATGTTTAAACTCTGAAAGCAGGACTGAAATTATGCTACAACTGCAGCAGGATTGAAATCGCCCTGACCAGCAGTATGTGTTTAACTCAAGGGTGACCAGGCGTGGAAATTTTAGCACTAATATCATTTATTTGAATTAATTTCTGTTCGTTTAATTAATCATTTTCAAAGGCAGAGTCAGGCTTTTGCCCCGGAGCTGGTGAATCAGCGTTTGTGTGCTTAAGGCCCTGGACGAATGCCGGTGTCTCCATTCTCTTTTATCCACGGCAACTGTGGTCAGACCGGGGTTTGGACCGGGGTTTGGACAAAGCCGTGTGGCTCACTTCCAGCTTGGAGTCAAGAGTCGATCTTGTTTATCGTTTTAAGTATGCTTTTTTGAACCGTCTGAATGTTTAAACATATGCAATTAGCGTAAGCATCCTAATAATCAAACAAGCACCGTACATGAATCAGAGAGTGGCTATTAATTAGGCTGGAGCTCTAGTGTTGTGTGTGTGTGTGGGGGGGCGGGTATGCATTTGTCTATTTTGATTAGCGTGTCTCACGTTGGACATAAACGCAGACCGCGCACCTCTCTCTTTGCAGACGAGAACGAGGGCCCCCCAGAGAGTAATCGGAGCAGGAAGATCGGTCTCTGGGTGAAAATTCAGCGATCATGCATGTGTGAGGTTAAGGGGGGGGATGGTCTTAATTAGAACATTGCTGTACCACGAGTCCTCGGGGCTTTGGTGTGGTGACATCACCCCAGTGCCATAAGCCTTCACTGTGGCGCCACTTGGACCTTCTCTGAAACTTAAGACCGAAATATGTCTCAGATATTCCCAAAGCTCATTAAACATCATTTTACTAAATGATTTATTTTGCCTGAGACCAACGTATGATGATATGATTTAATTGACAGTGTAACAGTGTGTCCAGTTCCATATTTGATTATCAGTTGAAACAATGTGGATTAAGTGGATTTACATGTATTTTATTTAGCAGAACCCTTTGTCCAAGGCGACATAGAAGCAATACAGACTGTGCATCATAAGCATTCAGCTGTCAATGAGCCATATAGGTGTAATTGCAGCCAGACTAAGTTTCTCTTGAATGATCAATAAATGTATGTTTCTAAGGTGTCCATCCATCCATCCATCTTGACTGCTGCTTCTCCAGTACAGGGGTGACCCTGGATGTCTGAGGCTACAGCATCACTTCCTGAGCCACCGTATTGCCTGATAGTGTTAACACAGGGGCAGAGGTGGAAAGTTCACGTCCAGAACTTAAAAATCCAGACCAATGTTTTGTTTCAACCAGGCAGTTGAGCGTAAAGAGTCACAGTCACAGAGTACTCAGCTGGTTGGTTAAAACAAAACCTTGGTCTGGATTTTGAAGTTCTGGACCTGAAATATCCACCTCTGCACAGGGGTGGTGTGGGGATCGGGGGGGTGCTGCTTCAAATCCCGCGGTTAAATTTGATTTCACTGTCGGGCCCTTGAGCCAGGCCCTTAACCCCAGCTGCTCCTGGGCCTCTCTGACCTGCACTCTCATAGTCTCCCGTATCTCTGCTAAATAAATAGTTAGCATTGCTGGAATGTGAATCCGCTGCCATCTTCCGCGGTGCTTCACACATTACCGACACTGCAGCTCACTGCACCTCCCCGCGCTGCTCCTGCCTGTGAGCTTGGCCGTGGAGAAATAACGAGCCCTTCTCCCTTTCCCTGTAAGGTGAACGGCTGCGAGTCTGGCTCTCATTGTTTGCGGTCTCGCTCTCTGCTAGGTGTGTCGCGGCCCAGGGTGTGACTGTGAGGGCAGAGAACAGGTGGCGATGCCGGTGCCTAAGCCGTAAGGTAGGGATCGAGCCGAAACGAGGCGCGTTT
This sequence comes from Gnathonemus echidnorhynchus, assembly GCA_026776725.1. Classification (NCBI taxonomy): domain Eukaryota; kingdom Metazoa; phylum Chordata; class Actinopteri; order Osteoglossiformes; family Mormyridae; genus Gnathonemus; species Gnathonemus echidnorhynchus. The sequence continues at coordinate 21,266,175 of JAODJU010000035.1, read as the reverse complement.
GCTAATCCAGCGAGACGCACGTGCCGCCCTCTCCCCCCTCCAGGAGGAGGGACAAGCGAGGTACCAGGCAGGCACTAAAGCCACACCGGATCGCAGAAGCTCCAGGCCCGGTTCCTTGTTTTCTCTCTCAGTGGCACTGCTCAGGTATGTGGACGTGGATGGGTTTAATCCCATTTCCCAGACCCGCTTCTGAGATTCTTCTCACAATCTCTTTATGTGGTGTCAGGCATTAATTAGTTTTTCCAGAGCAGAGAACATCGGCAAGTCTATGAGATATCGACGACGATAGCTAACGTTATGCTTCTTGCAACTCACTCTCTCTCTTTCTCTGCCCCCCCGCCCCCATCTATTTTCTTGGTCCCTCCTACTCAGCCCTTCTGGGTGGCGACCTGAGCACGACGCGTGAGTAGATAACTTTCCGGAAAGATCAAAGCCCCTGGCGAACCTCCAGCGCCCCACCCTCAGCCGTGTTAAACACACAAGCTTCTGTTTTTAATTATAAGCACCCGACTTTGCTTTATTGTGCATCAGCGTGAGCGATGAGATTACGATTTTATTCATGGAGGATGAGGAAACATCTCTACTCTTCGCTGATTTGCATAGCAGCGCTGTTCCTCTCTCTGTATGTGAGCATGTACCACTTCCAAATTCATGCTCCAAAACACATGGTCATTAAAACACCCAGATTAAGAGGCAAGTCAAGTGCAAACAGTCGTAAAATAAAGTTTAAGAAGATTTAATTCTGTTTGAGTCTTTTCTAGAATGATGCTTGCCTACGCCGAAGGAATGTATGATGGTGAGGATGTGGGGGCCCATTTTGGGGTCACAGGAATGAGCAAGCCCCCCCCCCCCCCCATGTCACCTGATTAGAGCCAGGTGATCCAACGAAATGCTCACAAAACACTTCCTATCAATGGACCCAATTAGCCAATTAATGTAGCGAGTTAAGGTTTCATTGAGGATATTGGGTTATTTCATATATAGTTTAATTTATTTCATAACAGTTCAAAAAACAACTCATTACAGGTGGATTTTTACTAAATGAACCACCAATAAAAGGAGGAAAAAAACACTAAACACAAAGACAGAGAATCGCAAGATTCAGGCCCTTCGCTCTGAGTCTGAATCTTTATGGGTTTTAACATACCGCTCTCTCAGCCGCTCTCATCGCTCCCTCCTCTCACTGCTCCTGTCTCCCGCCCTGCCGCAGTCTAGTTTCCAATTGCGATGCCCCTCGATTGTTTCTGGGCCGGGACGGCGGAGGTGTTCGCACAGGGAGCACCTAGCGGAGAGCAGCGTGTGCTGGGACCGTGGCTGCCCCTGGCCTTTGCTCCCCGGGAAAGACAGAGCGACAGTCCATTAATCAGCCGAGTCTCACGCAGCAGGTTCCAGACAGTTTACCTACCTGTCTGGAAAAAGTCGAATCGCGCCCGAGTCCCAGACGACGTCTGCTGTACACTCTCACACCTCTTCAGAGGGATGCGTTTTTCTTTGATCGACCCGAGTGCCTAAGGGTCAGTGGTGGCTCTTTTCAAGGATTTGAACAGACTACTCCTGACTAAATCTTCATGAACCAATACAGCACAAGTGTACATGTTAGAATTTATAAAACTTTAACGTGAAGGAGAAGAAAAGTAAGCTTTTCTTATTCCGTCTGTGAAGCCAAACCTGTTTTTTGGCTGGTGACTGATAGAGTGATAGAAACTTTATTCATTTGTTTTTCTCTTGTAATATTTATGCCCGCCTGGATCCTGCCCTGATTCCTGGGAAAGGTTCCAGGCTCTCTGTGAGTCAGCATTGGATAACAGGGATGGATGTCCTGTAATTAAAGATGCAGGATTGTTAAAAAATACAGTGATTACCGGCACATACTGTAGCGTGGTAATACTGGCAACCCCCCCCCCCCTGTTTGGAGAGGGTGCAGGAGCCCCCCAGCGAATCAGGCAGCGCTCCTTTCCATGCTGCTTTCTGCACGTGTACTTGACACTTCCCCAGCTCTATTCCCGTCTCCTGACTCCGGCGCCGACTCCCTTTGTGCGCCATATGAAAGACTTTTTTTTCCCCCTCTTTTCTTCAGCCAAACAAACACCTTTGTCTTTTCTGCGTTTTCAAAGCCGACAGCCGGTGCGTCGTGGCGTGAAAGCTGTGCTCCCGACCCGTCAATGCGCCTCTGGAAAGCGCTGCAGACCATCGCGCGCTTCCTGGCTGAAATTCCGGGGGACGCATGGAGACGTTCAGCTCCAGAGGCGTCTCAGCTGCGGCTGGATATCCACGCTCAAGCCAATTAGCGCTGCGTCACGCTTTCTAAGGGCTTAATGAACACCGAAAGGTCATGAGGCCTTCCATAAATACATGGCCCTAAAATGACCCCCCCCCCAATTCCCCCATCATGGTTTTGTGAGCCTTCATTTCCCCTGAATCGAGTGTTTTACATTCCTAACCCCCATCCATGAATGATCTGTGATCATTCAGCATCTGCTAAAGGAATGAAATGCAAATAAAACATGACAGAATCTCCCACTGGGAACCTTCTGGAATAACATAAATCACACAAGACAAACAGCACAGACCCCCCCCCCCCCCACACAAGCCTGGACCTGATAAGCCTTCGGCCCTCTATTGCCCTGTTTGCTGTTTTCAGTGTGTGTGGCGAGGGGGGGGATTGCTCGATTCTTCATCAGGCGTATAGTAGGTGTGATTGTCTTATAAGCCACTGGGCTGTTTGGTTATGCCAGGCCTTCAGGAATGTTCAAAGCAGCATGCAGGACCAGAGCAGAATAGTAACCACTTGTGTGTAAAGACAGAGCAAATGTTGAGAACAGGAGGAAGAGAAATTAGGTACAAGGACGATCCTGCTGGCCTAGTTTAGCTCAGGGATTTCCAGTAAGGGTGACACACTGGCCACTGTTCAGCCCAGTGGCCTCTCACCTTCAGGGTCTGTGTCGTGTGCTTCCTGAGACACTGCTCACCGTCACCCTGCACTGGAATATAGATGGCACCCAGTTAATCATGCTCCGGAATAAATCGGAAATCCGCACAAGGCCAAAGATCAGCAGAAATGCAACTTTGTTGTTCCTTGAGGGGCGTCACGGGCGTCTTTGCTGGGAAGGAGTCTGGCACCTTGACTGAGTATTACATCTGGATTGGTCACGTGGAAGCTGAAGTCACAGTCAAAGTCAAAGACAAAATCACAATAAGCATTTCTGCTGCCTTGCACTTGCCTGCGTTAAATTCCTAATCCCAGGTCAGACGTTAGCACAGAAAGTTTGGCATGTATAATATTCCATCAGGAGCAAGGAATTTATTAATAGGATGGAGGAGATTTTAAATTGAGAGGTATGACTTATAGGAATTATAGTGTCTCTTGGACGTGGTTAGATCTACGGTTATATATACTGGACCAACAGTACAAAAGAACAGCGGGGTTCTGTGATGGTGTTGTTCCCGGAGGTCACCCCCCCAGCCTGGCTCCCAGTATCCCCCTCCAAGGGCTTTTGAACCACTTCTCATTTCGCCAGCTGGCCAGGACTCAAACGCCTGCGGCTGCTCTACTGGAACGCTAGCATACGGCTAACTGACATTTTCCATACTGCGACAGATTAGCTCGAAAATCAGCCAATCAGAATAGACCTCCTGTTAGATCATTTCTGTATACTTCTTGCTTAAAATAGCGGACAGTTTTCAATTCCGCTCCCTGCGATTTCTCAGACTCTGCCAGGCAGCGGTTAAAATTCAACGTGAGCAGAATAATGCAGAACTAAAAAAGATTAAGTCTGCGTTGTATTATGTTTCACCATCCTGGTGTTAACAGCACTATTTACACACAACAAGCGACTCTAGTCAAAGTCAGAGGTGAGGTGCACTCACCTGCTCATGCTGACACCTGCATTTTCAAAGCAGCATCCTCCAGGGGGCACCGGAGAGCGTGTGGCAGGTGCCGGCTGTTGCCGAGAGGAGAAGGTGGAGGCGGGGAAGGGTGGATGAAGACAGGTATGATTCGTGTTAGAGGAGATAAGGCGAAGACGAGCGGATTCCACACACATTGTGCTGACAAAGAACCTTGTAATAACGGCGTCCCGCTCGTCACGTTGGCGCGCGGCTCCTGCTATCGCCACGGAAACATCTGCCGGAATGTCTGCTGTCAGGTGAATTAGCTTGACTCCTGCGGGAGAAAAGAAGGGAAAAGGAGGGCAAGGAAGACAAGGAGATAGAGGGAAGGAGCTCTGCAAGAAGATGGAGAAAAAGCAGAGCTAGAGGAGAATATGCCATACAGAACACGTGTATGATGAACACGTCACCCATCCATCGTATCAGGGGGGAGGTCATGGGGGCTCTGGAGACAGGGGGCACCAGGTAGGAGATACCAGCCTGTTTTAGGCCAGTATATCATATAGCTGACAAACTTTCCTTTTTGCACCGCTCATCGATCTTTATTGCAGGAAGAGCTCCCGAACGAGGGATCCTTCTCTCTGCTGGCCCTGTAACGTTCACACCACGTTGGTTAATAATGTCAGCTTCCCGAGGTGATGTGCCGTTTGCAAGCCGAGGCAGAAGGGGACAGCACTCCAGGCGGGTGCTGAGGGCGGTAACCTGGTACTCAACGCGGGGCAGCCGGAGTGAGACTGCTTGCTCAGCCCTTAATTAGAAGCGGGGGCAGTGACACGCCCCGTGATGCCTGGGTAATGAGAGAGCCAGGGTGAGTGGGTCGGGTCCCAGATTACAGCCCTGCCCGTCGCTGATGGACATTTGCTGGGGTGGGAGGAGAAGCCTCCAGGAAGACCTGCAGACTTGAGGTGGGGGGGGGGGGCGTCGGCGGACACACAGGGCCGGTCAGTCGAGGCCTGGCTGCCGCTCTGCCTTTCGACATTGGCGCTCTCCCTTAGCATCGGATTCCTGCAGAAATCAAGCCCCCCCACGCCTTTAAATGTCAAATAGTGGGGAGTTTACTGGGACTTCTAGCAACAATAAAGGAGCTCAAAAAAAGAAGGGATGGAAAGGTGCAGGTGGAGCCGGAAGAGGGAACGTCATATTTAGGGTTGTAATTACAGTCTTTGGCTTTGAGAATTACACATGGCTACAGTCTTGGGTCCGCCCATTTGTGAGAGAGTGCCACATGAAACGTGTGCCTTTGTCACCGTGGGTGCCGTTGCCGTGACAGCGGGGTGTTCAGCTCACGTGGTCGACAGTGATCATGGGTGGGAAGCATCGGAATGGGACAGCTCGCGAAAATGGCCCAAGTGACACACATCATAGCTGTTTAATCTTATTCAGGCATGTGTCAAGCCACCTAAGCCTCGCATCATACTTCACTGCCTTTCCTGCAACCTCACCATTCAAGGCCCTGAAAGCCGTCCGTCTCTGCTGCCTGTCAGTGCCCAGTGCATCGCTTTGAGCACATGGGAGGGAAAGAAAGGTTTTTTGAAAAATGTCAGGGAGGTAATATGGAGCACGAGGAGACAGCTGACTCTGAAAAAAGAACCTTTAGAATAATCAATGCTTCATTCTCATACTGAAATGTGTGCTGTATTGTTCAAGGCTAAAACTGTGAAATATGTGATGCACAACTTGAGATCCCTTTCATTTATATTAAACTGAATTAAAGCTAATTTCATTCATACAGGCGTGGATTTAGCACTGGTGAATGAAAGCTCAGTAAAAAACTGCATGACTGAATTTACCATAAAAGTTCTACAAAGCGTCTCATTTGCTAAAACAACGTGGGTCCTAGTGATGTCACGTGTGTGACCGATGTTGAGCAGCACCGGAGCCCAGCGCTATGAAAGGGGCCTTTCTTCTTCAAAGTGTGCAAGCGCTGACTCGGCACTTGGATGTGTCCAGCATGATTTGGATACGGGGGAGCAGAGCGGCGTGTTTTGGCTATCATGCTGGCCGATCTCGTTTCGGGATCGCCCTGGGCGGCTCAGACGGGGGGGGGGGGGGGGGGGCGAGCGCTGCACTGAGATCAGCCACTGCAAACCTAGTCTCAGCTTCTGCCTTTAAAATCCAACACGACAATCCTGTCAGCATGTCACTCGCATTACCTTTTATTTGACTCTTTCTCGAACCCTTTTTTTCATAATCGTTTCACCATGTCATCCCTGTGTAATCTGCGTCATAGATTCACGGCTCCTGTTAAAACAAGGACCGTGTTTTGAGCATCGTCATAGGCAACCAGAAAAAAAAATAAACCCGCCAAACACTGCCATCACATGGTAAAAGCAGCCCAGGAAATACCAGAGCAGTGCATTGTGGGTCTGAGATCCACACTTATAGCTGTGATGATGTCAGGGAATGGGGGGGGGGCAATGCTAGTTTGTAGTGAGAAGAGAAAGAGTGATATTAAAAACTACCTGTCAGTTATTCTCACAGTACCTGTCATTCACTTTTTAATGCGCAGGCTAGAATTCAAATCAAAACACGAGTGCTTAGCAGTAAAAGACAAGCTCAATATTTGTTTGAAAGTGAATTAATGACTTAGGCTGAAGTCATTAACAATTTTGTTTTACTGCTGTTATTAAGGTTTCCATCCTTTCAGGCACTCATTATGGAGAGGATTTAATCCGCCTTTGCTGTTTGCGGATTGTTTATTCTCAGCCATGTATGCGGCTTCAGGCCCCTGCTGCCCAGGGAACTCCGGAGAGGGAGACCCGCTTGGTAACCAGGTAAACACCTCTCGATGTTTTCAAAACAAAGGCGTGGTGAGCATGTCACTAACAGGAGATGAATGAGCGCTCTGACAACACCCAGAGACAGCATGCCAATCACAGATGGGAGATGAAAGAACTGACCATGGTCAGAGGGGCTGACTGGGATTTTATATTTCGGAGCAGCCAATGGGATTGTCTTTCACATTGGGTCCTATTCCCTTGCTGCCTGCAAAAATTCAGTAATGCTTTACTTAAAGCAGTCATCACAATGTCTTATAGATGCCTTCATAATGCATTATAATGCATTCATAAAGTATATAAACTCAAACACCTATATAAACAAGGATATAAATATTTATCAAAAGGCATAACACATTACAGCCATGTTAATTATGCATTATGAATGCTTTATGAAGCTCTCATCTATAATGTACTATAAATACCTTCATAATGCGGTACAAAGCATCCTTAATGCTTATACCGACCATCTACAGTACTTTATAGATGAAAGCTTCATAAGGCAGTCATAATACATAATACACATTGCTATGTTATGCCCTTTTATAAACATCTATAGCTGTGTTTATAATACTTCCTGAATGCATCATAATGCATTATGAAGGTATCTATAATGCATTATACATGACTACTTTAATCAAAGTGTTACCAAGTTTTGTAATTGTTGATTGGGCAATTTTACCTAGAAAAGACAATGGGACTCCACTTTACACTAGGCCCAGCCCTCTCTTCTTCTGCTCATAGCTTGCTAATTGCTGATTGAGTCATTCCAGCAGGGTTACCCAATGAGATTCTCTTTCTCTTTCACACCAGGCTCCGCCCCCTTGTTCAGTTTCTTCAGGCATGCAGTTAGACAAACAGCCGGTGAGGCAGGACTTCGAAAGCAGCTACGGATGTCTAATGAATGTAAACGTGACCCGTCAGAAGAGCCGCTGCCTTGAAACAATCACTTCTGAGCCCAGGGCTTAAAGCAGATACACCTCTCCATATCACTGATAGCACCTGCCCCTCTCCCCCCCAGTAAAGTTGGCGTGGCCACCATGAGCTGGATTGGAAAGATGACCGGGGCTTTGTTATGGATCAGCCCCCTTTTCAGGGCAAGTGTGGAAAGGAGGGTGCTGGGAGTGAGGGGTTGAAGGGGAGAAAAATCTCTCAGGAAATGAACAAATAATTGCTGGTTTAGCAGGAATGAAATGAGCTCCCCCCCTAGCTGCTTTGGTATTGGATTTTGGGTGGCAGGGCTCATACTGCATTTGTGCTGATTCTCTATACCTTAACAATAATATTACCCATTTAGCCAGAAACGTCTAATTATCATCCTTAATGCGAAACTTAACGTGGATGAAAAGATTCACGCTTTAATCTGTGACGTGAGGCCAAGGGTGCCGTTTAATGTTTGCACCGACGGCCGACCAATGGATTATGGCTGATGAAGTTATCACACCAGAGAAAATAATGAAGCGAAGTAAATGCACACAGAGAAATAAGGTGCCCCCTCCCTCATCGCCCCACTGTGAAGGTGCTTCCTCGTCTGGCTCCTCCCCAGCTCTGCTGTCTCTGGTACGGGCTGTTTTAATAACAGTCCAGATTGCCAAAATGGTTTGCGCGATCGTGCTCTTGAAAGGCAGAACCCCATCCAGACGGGTGTTTTGCCCCTACCCCCCAGCCTAGAGGCAGGTAGAGTCCCTATCGCTGTCGCAGACTCGCATGTGAGAGCGTGGCAGGTATTTGGGAGGCCCTGGTATCGTGTTTCGATCTTAAGCTCCCACAATCGCGCTGTTGTGACGAATTCCCCCCCCCCCCCGACCTTTCAGGGGTCTGTCAGACTCATTACCCTTGAGTGGCCCCCGTTTAGTGCCTGATGTTTCATTCATATTCATCCTGGAGATGAACCACCACCTGCATGCCTGACTGAGGCGTGCTGTTACCTCTGAAGACACGGCAGGCTGATGAACAGGATGAGCAATTCGTGAGGATCAGGTTACAGTCCAATCCAGCGGAGCTGCATACTAAACACCCCGAGTTATGGTCTCACCTCAGCATGCGGTAAAAAACTGTATATGTGTATGTCCAAGGCTGAGAAACTCTCCCTTAATGTATCCCCTGCAAAGACTTCTGGGATTTGAGCTGAGCAGACGGGGGGGAGGGGCTGCCAGAGAGATATGAGAATCCTTTAGTCTTCAATGGACTTGGGGTGGGTGGCAGGGGGTCTGTGAAAAATTTTGCTTCTCCTACCTGTTATTCTGCTCAGGCACCTTCAGAGCTGCTGTTGTGAAGCTCCCCTGTTAAAAATCGCGCTAGGGTACCAGGGACGAGCGGAAGGGTGATGAAGACACCGATGTTCTGCTTCTGCTTGGGATACGAGTGCAGCTGCAGGTCGGTGTAAAGGTTACGGCGGGAATCCACTGCTCTTGACGCTCCTCTGTTCAAGTGGCCAACCTAAGCCCTCGTCACCTGTGAAAAGAGCTGGGTGCAATGTGCCCATGTGATCAAACAGGCCGCCCGCTATTCCACAGCGGCACTGAACTCTTCCAGGCCAACACATGTGGGGGGAGTGTGTCGCCACTGGGTACCTGGGGGGGAGTCAGGTGATCAGGTTTGGTGGGTCTGTTCTACCTGTGCCTCCGTAACCATGTGCAGATGGCGGTGTGTGCTGATTGGATGGGTTCCAGTTGGTGTGGTCTGGTTGGTGTGTTCCAGTTGGTGTGCTCTCAGTAAACCTTACATGGTGGGGACCAAATGTCCTCACAATGTGATAAAACCCTGTTAAATTTGCCATTGTGGGGACCATTTTTCCTGTCTCCATAAGGATAACCTCAATTTTATAAAAATCTGTGACTGCAATAAAAAACTGAAAATGCCAGATGATTTGCATTTTGTTTGGTTACTTATGGTTAAGGTTAAGGCTGGGTAGGGGTTAAGGTTGTCATTGTTGTGATTAGGGTTTTGCCCATAGAATTGAATGGATGATCCCCAAAAGATCTGGTTGGTGTGGTCCGGTTTGGTGTGGCCACCCCCCACCCTGGATGCCACATGAGGTTTTCTTCTATGTCACTTCTGCTGAGTGACGCTTTCCTCAGGTCTGCTGCTGGTATCAGTCTTGTGTTAGTTTTCTTATCTGGGAGTGCAGTTCTTTGTTTTGTTGCTTCTGTTTATGTTTCCTCAACTTCAACGCCACCATATCCAACCCTGAGAAAGGGAAAACATCCAGACTGGTCCAGACTGGAGACCACTTTGCGGCAGAAGCCTTGGTGCCCAGAACACAGAAAAGCCTAAGAACCTGGGTTAAGCAAAATATCCAGCTCTGGGAGCAAGATGATAGTATGAATTTGAGCAAAAAGCAACATCTTGGAGGTCTTTCAGGAAAGTGATGAGAAGGAAGATAGCATCAGGCCCCTCTGGTGTTCACCAGGGAACTCCTCAATGCTGGGGTAGAAACCTGGACAGCTGAACTCCTGATCTCTTCGTGGTTCCTGAGCAAAAGTTACAAGGTCTAGAACAGAGCGAACGGGGGTCAAACGAAAGGTGCATTTTCCCAAAACTGAATTAAGAACTGACACCACTAAACTGGACCTAAACTATAGTTCACCAGTGGAAACTGGGGAATGGCAGACTGACAATTAAGAAGGAGACGGTATAGGGAAGTTCTGAAGGAAGACGTTCTCAAAGCCATGTCAGCAGAAGGTATCCAGGAAACCTTCTGATAGCTCTTTTAGACCCGAGGATGAGCTCTTGTGAAGTAAAAGCCTCATAGACGATATAAGTTGCTACATCCCTGGTCGCTTTGATTCAGCTGTCTAAACGTCTCCATTTGGTTGTTTTCAGACCCAGCTGACAGCAGGTTCTGCTGCTTTCAACCTTTTGTAAGGTCTAACAGGCGGGGCTCTTCAGAAGGTTTCTGAGCTGTCAGGTGCCTTAAACTGTCTCTGTACCAGTGAGTGCATGTGATCGGGGTTTAGCTGGGTCTTCCACGTGTGTCGCACATGCGTGTGCGTGTGGGTCGGCACGTGAGTGTATCTGCAAGTGAATCACCGAGGTGACGGACCCAGGAGTGAGCACACGTGCGGGGAAGCTGCTTCGCATTGTACACTGAGCCGTACAAAGTGGGGCAACTTGGGGAAGGATTGGAAATTGATCTTTATTAATTTCCCCTTTCCAGGTGGGCAGGAGGAGATAATAAACACTGCAAGAAAGTGGTGAAAAGACAAAAAAAATTGCAGTTCAGCAGGAACTCTAAAACTTATACAATATAAGTAATAAGTACTGATGATCCAATTGGATCGAGTTGGACGTAAATGGGATTGGGTCTGGGGTTTCCAAAAAAAGGCAACACTTAGAAAGTCTGTGCACATGAATCAGGTGAGTCCCAACCAGGCAGTCACCTGACCCGAAATGAATCATGTCCCACCCACTAGTTCTCTGGAACGTGTCTGGGCAAATTCTCATGTGACAGTCTACATATGTATATGTATATGTTTCTGTTGATGATGATCATGTGATCATGAGACTTTGTGTGTGCCCATTAGTTGGTGTGTCCTGCATGTGTTTGTGCATATATGTGCTTGATACCCAAGGGCATGTGGCGAGCTGTTAGTAACAGTGCAGCTGACATTTTCCAGGGCAGGAGGAGAGGAGAGTGCAATGCGAGATACACATGCAACACACTACAAAACATGCAACACAGTGCATGCATGCAACATGCCAAAGACATGCGACACACTGCATGCATGCAGGATGCTATAGACATGCGCGACGGTGCACACATGTCAAGACATGTGATGTGCACAATTGCATGCAACACTGGGTATGCGTGCAACACACCGTAAGACATGCGATGTGTGGCATGCATGCAACACTCAAATACATGCAACATGGGGCACGAATGCAGGATTGCACAAGGCGATTTCTTCCAAGATCGTCCCGAATGCAAAACCTCAAATCCATGCAAACGTAAGGTAAAGGGTGACTCGTATACTCGTCACAGTTAAATGTAATCTGCTTTCCTGCTCACTGCTGTCTTCATCTGTGACTCACATGACACTGAGACTGAACCAATGGTAAGAATTTCAGTACTAGCTGTATAAAATTCCCATGTCACCTTCTTGTTCACACACTCATTGTCCACTCACACTCACCCCACTGCAGCTTGGCAGTCAGGCCACAGAGTGGCCAGCTTTCTTGGAGCGCTGTGTGCGTGTGTGTGTGTGTGGGTGCTGTCACTCGTCAATATGTTTATCTCAGTGCCAGGGGCCATGCTGAATCTGCTTTAGCCGTCTCACTTCTTCCTTCTCTCCCTAAACTTCTCCAGATGGTTGAGGCGGCGCAAAGCTAACGCAGGGGGTAGCAGCCACCGACGCCAGTGGCATGAAGCTAATGCAGGGCTAGCAGCCGCAGAAGTCGGTAGCACACAGCTAATGCAGGGCTAGCAGCCATAGTCACTGGTGATGCAAAGCTAATGCAGGGCTAGCAGATGCTGGGGACATGAAGGTAACTCAGGGCTAACAGCTGCAGACGCTGGGGGCACGAAGCTAACACAGGGCTAACAGACGCAGATTCCAGGGCCGCAATGCTAACGCAGGGCTAGCAGCTGCAGGTGCCGGGGGTGCAAAGCTAACGAAGGGCTAGCAGCCGCAGATGTCGGTGACACAAAGCTAACGCAGGGCTAACAGCTGCAGACGCCGGAGGCACAAAGCTAATGCAGGGCTAGCAGACGCCGGGGGCACAAAGCTAACGCAGGGCTAACAGCTGCAGACGCTGGTGGCACAAAGCTAACGCAGGGCTAGCAGCCACAGATGCTGGCAGCACGTGGGTGGAAATGGGAGGGGGGGCTCATGGCAAAGGACGCCAGAGCTGCGCCTCCGAGTGAAAGGGCCACGGGGCCCTGGGGCCCCTGTACTAGCACTTCACCACAGAAACTGGTTCCCAAAAGCTTCATTGCAACAACGACAATAAATTAAACGTCTGCCACTATGGAAAGCAGGCCGAACAAAGGAAGTCGGGCAGCTGAGGTATATCCCTGGCAGGGCGCCCGGATCATCGGAGGGGCGACGGTGAGAACGATGACGGGAGCCTCGTCCCGCTTAGCAGTAGGAGTGCTGAGCCAGCAGAGCTTCCTGGGGCAGACGCGCGCGCACATGCACGTCCGAAGCGTGGCGCTGCAGGGAGGAGTGTGCGGGGCTGCTCCCCCATGGGTGTGAACCTGAGTGTGCACACGAGTGTGAAAGGGGCACATGTCTATGTTTGGGTGTGTGCAGGAGAAGGAGCTGTATACCGTTGATGCTTTCTGTGAGTGAGGATGTGCATGGAGGGGGGGGGGGGGGCAGCCCCACTGGTGGGGGTCGGTTGAGATTTTCAGAGGGTATGAGGGCAGCAAAGCCTCTTTCTGCATGACTCAGGTTGGGGAGAGGGGGCATCCAGGCCAGACCAACCACCCACATGCAGTAAGCAGCCCCCAGGGTAGACCAAGAGAAGATGCGTGCCCGAGATCTAGCTATGGGCAGAAAGCGCTGGGGGGTAAATATCTGGGGGGGTGATATTTGGAGAACATGAAGGACCCGCTCCATAAAGCAGTTTACATTTCCTACATTCCATTCCTCTCTGTTTCTCCATCTACAGTGGATCAAGCTACCCCCCCCCTCCCCCAGTGCACCCCCCCCGGGCTACACAGGTGAGGCTGGGGGGCCAGCTGACGGATGGGGAGATTAATGACCAGCAACAGCAGCTCTCACAGACCACGCCGAGCTGTGCCCCACCCCCCCCCCACCGAGGCCCTTGTCTCCCGGGTAAATAAACGAACCTGAAAGAGCAGCAGCAACACAAATAAACAGCCCAACCCCCTCCCCCCCAAAAAAAATAAAAATAACACAGACACATAAACAGACTGCGGCCTACTGACAGGGGGGGCCTGGAAAAGCATGGAGGCAGAGGGAGCCATGTGTCCCGAGAACAGATAACTTTACATGCTGACACGCAGGAGCATGCAGAGAGGAGGCGCAGTCACGCAGCACACGCGCAGAAGCGTGTTGTTGCCGTCTGGGTGAGAACGACTGCTACTGCGATTTGGAGATAGAGGGCAGATCTGCCCACCCTACAATATGTTCGCTGTCTTCCAGTTATCCAAGATCAACTTCCTCCTACACACACACACACAAACACAAACACACACGCAGGTTTGTAATCATATCTTTGTGGGGACTCTCCATTCATTTCTATGGGGAAAACCCTGATCTCGACAACAACCTTAACCCTAACCTTAACCATCTCATTTTGAGTTTTTTTCACAGATTTTAATAAAATTGAGTTTCCCCTTGTGCGGATCGGAAAGGTGGTCCCCACCATGTCAAAATAACAGGTTTTTTATAACATTGTGGGGAGATATGGTCCCCACAAAGTAATGAATACATGAGTCACACAGACACACACAGACACACACACATGACCCCTCACCCCAGCCAGAGGTCATGGCAGACATCGTTATGGTCCCCGTCTCACAGTGCTGCGTGTGGGCCCTTTCATCTCATCGCTGCCAGGTCAGCCAGGGCGCCGGTGATGTGTTTACTCCGTGCCGAAAGACGGGGAATTGACTTTAAATGCGGTGAGGTGACAGGGTGACACGGTGACACGGTGGGCGAGTGCGAGGACAGAGGGCGGTCACCGCTTAACAACCAGGTGTAAAAAGGTGTGACCGCTTAGTCCGTCGTTACTGGGAATCGTATTGCTCGCTTTAACGACCTATTAAGATAACAGCCTCACATATCTGTACTACTTGTCAAACACATTACGGTGAGACACATTCTGCGGCCTGACGATGAGTGACACATAAATGCATTTCACAATCGCTCATGAGGTTACTGAAACAGGATGTTGGTGCATTATTCTCTGCAGATTGTCAAAACCAGTTCTGGCTGGGAATTTTTTTTCCATTTTTGTTTTTTATTTTATTTTTCTGAACTGTTTCTCTTATGTTTGCTCTGAGCTGTGACGAGCCGGTCGGGGGGGCTGGGGGGGGGCATTGAACATGGGAACCACAAATAGCCATAAACAAAGGCGCGTTTGTTTCTGTGTGATTCAGCCCGGCGACGACGGTGAATCATCGGGTTACACTGTCTCTGACACT
>JAODJU010000035.1:21239661-21251339 GCA_026776725.1 Gnathonemus echidnorhynchus | reverse complement strand
CTGTTTAGCTGAAAGACCAGGACAAGGATGGGATCTTGCGTGCCCCCCCATGTGGACCCTCTTGACGGGATTATAAACACACCTCTGGTGTAGGCAAAGGAACATGGTAAATATTTTGGGTAGAAATAGGATCTCCTGAATGAGTCAGGGTGGGGTGGGGGGCGGGGGGCACAGAAGAATCGGTAGCTGCCAGAGCACCAGAAGGACAGAAGCAGTCCCTCTGCCCTGGGGGGAGATGATACAGGATAGGGCGAGGATGGCTGATTACAGTCTGACCCCCAAAGTCATAGCACATCAAGGGCCTCATTTGATTCTGACTGAGCACCAGGGCAGGGTGACACTGCCTGTGCTCTGCTGGGGTGTGACACGGCCGTGCACGGTGACACAGTGACACTCACCGGTGGCAGCTACACTCCCTGCACACAGAGAGCGGGTGGAGAACACTGGAGTCCCCGCCCAGCACGTGTGGCATGCTTAGTGACTAACACCTGAAAGAGAGAATAAGCCATTTGTCTTTTCACACGCTGGTGACAAAGTGTGTTTTGTACCAATCTGAGATCTTTCATCATACTAACTGCACATGGTTGAGGAAGGTTGGGATGCAAAACAGAACCACGGTCCATTGTCTCCCTTTGCACTGACAGAGACTCAAGCTACGTTTCCTCTGTCATCAAGACCTACGTAAATGTGCGAAAAACCTGCTGCAATTAGCAGGGTGCTTTTATTGGACTTCAAGTCACTGACGTGGCCCATCCTGTCGATTATTTAAACAGCTGCTACTGGTCTGTTTTCACTTTGCGCTCCCTGAGACAGATGCCGACCGACGTGCCTCTGGCGGAGAATCGGGGGTCGACACACGTTTAGAAAAAGTCTTTGATACGAAAAGATGGAGCAGCGGCTTCTCATCACCGTGCTCTGGGAGCTCAGGGGTCGGGGCACGCAAAGACCAGGAGTTTAGTTAAGGGGCTTCACAAACGAGGAGATTAAGGCAACGCCCCCGAAATGCAGATTAAATTAAGCATCTGTACACATGCAAAGACGTACAAGAACAATGCCTTCATTTATTCTCGATAATCGTACAGCCTGACGTTTGTTAAGACAGGACAGCATTGGGCTGTCTACTTTTCAAACAGCAGCCAGGAGAGGATTAAGCATTTCTGGAGCGTGCACCATGCGCAAATAACACCTGCTTGGATGATTCAGTAATTACTGCGTCTCAGGAAGCTGGCCTTTGCGAGAGACGGTTCCCTGTTCTCCGAGGTCTACACGGCTGACTCTTGTCGCACGAGTGCCTCTCACTCCCCGCATATCTGCCCAAAACAGGCCCTTTCACCTCAGAGAGGCTGGAAGAACAGAACTGAAATTGAAAACAAGAAAAGGACTCAGAGAATCAGAGTAGCCAGTGGAGGGTTTATGAACCTTGGTTATCTTCTCAGATATTGTTCCTTATTTCGATTCCATGAGAATGAAATGAAGTCCCAGATAGAGTAAGTAACTTGGAAACGGAGATCCCCCATTCATGTTTACTCAGAGCAGAGTGCTTGTAGAGTTTCCGCTCTGTCTTCCTGCCACTCTTATTCCCGGTGCCGATTTTGACAGATTTCAGACGGAAATTTTTATGGGGCAATGGGCGGAATCTCAGCGTGTCGTCTGTCACCAAAACTTCCCGTTCCCCTGCTTTGACTCGTCATCTCCTCCCATTCCAGCTCTGACCCCGGAATTAAAACCTGACCTCCTGCTTTCCCAGTGGGAAACGACGTCCCTTGAGGGGGTGGGGGTTGTTCATGTTCCCCAGTTTTAAAAAGAGGCTAAAAGAAGAGGAAAACAGTTCTGAAAAACCCTGGGGAATGAACGAGAGAAAAAAAGAAAGCGAGTCAGTAACCTGGATCTTTTTGGCGGGACAGGCCAACAGCCAACATGGTGGACACTGACATCCTGTTGCTTTAAGTAGGGGGTGCCATTTCCATTGCAGCAGAGTGGGGGGGGGAGGTTCTGTTCTGCATTCATCTCTCCAAACAAACTGAACCACTTATAAAAAGTTAAACACTCTGCTGTTGGCCCTGTACTGAAAACACAACAGTTCCCATCTATCCCTGGGGGAGTGGGATGTAACCCCAGCACCCGTCAGCAGTCAGGTTGGGAGGCAGATGGGGCCCAGGGGCTGACGACTGCGTCGATCCCCAGCCACTCAGAGCCGCGGATCCTCTGCAAGGGCAGGCGGCCATTCAGACGAGCTCCGGGGATTGGGGTTAGTGCAAGGGGACTTTTAGAGAATCTCCACAAGGGAGTCCTGATGAAGAAGGCCTACCTACAGGCGGCATAAGGAGGCCTGCTCTGCACAGGTGGGAGAGCGAAGCAGGAACAATTAAATTGTCTAGGAGTGGAGTTAAATGGGGGGGGGGTGCAGATTAGCAGACAATATATAATAATTTGTCTGGCTTTGCAGATTCATTAAATTGCATCACTTAGACGCCATTACCTGCCAATCATTAAAACCATTATATATATGTATGTATAACTATAAGTATATATAACTATATATATATATATATATTCTACTATTCTTATGTAAATATAAATGAGAATTCACTTTGTAGTTATCTCTAAAAAAACTTTTTTGTTCATTAATTTGAATCAAAAATGACTTTAATTACCTGAAATGTATTAAGTATATTCTAGAACAGAATGAATGTTTTATAAACCATTTGACATATACATTTGCATGTGTATGCAACGGCAGTCATACGAAATTAATGATTATATAATGTAAAAAAGAAAAAAAAAACATGTAACAATATGTCAGCTACTAATGGATAGGTTTTAAATATGTAGGTTATTTAATATATATATATTAATTCAAAATACAATGTATATGTACGCACATATAATAACACTTATTAAAAGGCTGGTCTTGCATTGCTTCTCCTGTAAAGCCTTTGGCGGCGTGAAATGTATTGACCTAAGTAAACCTGTTTAATTCTGCACAGATAAAAAGCTTTACGCCTCTTACTGCGTCTGGCTGCCCGCATGTCTGAACTGAAAGCGCCTCGTCTTGAATTACAGCTCCGCGTTTGTGATGACATTCATCTGGGAGCCCGTTCGAGCCTCACAACTTCTGTTAACCCTATGCAGCCTAACCGGTGAGCACATCCAGGTCCTCGGCCACAGTGCATCAAGATGCGTGGAGGGTTTCTGCTGGGGGGCGTCATCAGCATCCTCCGTAATGAGAAGCAATCGGCCCAGAGCGACAGATGGTTAATGAAATGTTTAAACCGATGGGGTGTGTAGGCACGGAGCTGGACCCGCACGCTAGGCGATCACCACTAATCACTAACAGTACAGCACTGGTCAAAATATTGAGAGGTGAAAGCCTCGTGACACCCAGTGACACCCACTCCTCCACAGCACAGCCGCAAGCTTAATGAGTTTTTAAAGTGCTTTCCGATAACCCAGCGTACTGTGAAACTTAAAAAGCCAGATTTACCCAGAAAAAAAACTGCAATTGCGAAGTGAGACTTTGATATATAAATAATTAAGAGAGGCACACGTAGTCACTGGCTTTCATGAATATTTCGTGCGCATCGGCACCTCGGATCCTCTCATACCCCGGGTGCGACGACTCGCCCCATATTTATCTTAGAGATTTAAAGTTTAATCTCCGTAAAAGTAAACCGAAGATTTACACACGCCACCGCCATTTGGGCAAAGGAAACCCATACATTTTGTTAAACAAACACGTCCGGGGCTATTGTTACTTCTTGAAACGTTATGCTTTGTTCATCTGATATATAATATTAATAGGAACAGGCTATATATTTTTAAGCGTGACTTCAGGCAGTACAGTTCCGGTATGTAATCTTAGTTTCATGGAGGGGGGGGGGGGGGGGGTGGCATATGGGGCATTACTCTCCTGTCCCCTTGAAAAGAAGCCGGTGTTGTGACGAGTTGAGCTACTTTGTCGAATTAGGCTTCCGTAGCGCTAATCGATAGCCCTAACCGTAACCGTAACCCTAACCCCAAACCCTAAAACCTAACCCTAACCCCAAGACGGTGGAATTGCACATGCGCAGAAAGCCTCGGTGGCACGTCTCGATAGGTAGCACTGGTCGATAGGACACCTGTTGGCGCAGGTCAGCCCGCTCCACACCGTCTCGATGCTTCAACCATCTTCAGCTGCGCTCCTTTTCAAATACCGAAAATCTCGTATCTCTGTTTCAATCAGGGAAACTGAACTTAAAACAGCACCGATCGAAGCTACCTCTTTTTTATTAGTTATGTATTTATTTATTTTAGTTTTACCGTGTGTGTATATGCAGCCTTCTTTACTTTCTACATGTCTTATTATACGATATGGGTTTTCTGTCTGTCTTTATTTATTTATTTATTTATTTATTTATTTAAAAAACCGACATTAGTTTGTAATAAGTTTAAAATTGCACGCTCTAGAGAAATCGATCAGCAGCAGTTATTCAAAGAAGTTAGAAATGCGGGCTACATTTGTTTTAGAGGGGCCGTGACCCTGGCCTTCCTCAAAATAGCGGGCAGTCCAATTTATTTGTTTATTCCCATTTATTGGTTAAGCTTTGGACGAGTGCGAAAATGTAGGCCTAGTTCAAGAAGCAACTCTGGCTTGCCACGCATATTTTAATTTGAATTACAAATGACCTGACTAAATAAATCTTATTTTGGACACGCATTGGAGAATAAGCCTATACCATAACGGACATCCAGTAACGTGGAGGCTGGAAACTACTACAGCCTAATAAACATGCGTGACAAAGACCTGGGTTTCTGGAGGACAGCGTCTACGTAAAGTCGCCAGGAGTAGGCCTATACATCGATTTGATGGCACCAAAAAATATTATTATTATAATAGTGGGTCTCTGCGCTACATTATTATTAATTAATAATAATAATAATAATAATAATAGTAATAATAATAATAATGTTGTTAATAAGGAATATAAACGAATGGGTTTGAATCTTTACACTGCGTAGCAGCATACATTTAACTCGCAAATAATTCGAGAAAAGACGCAAATAACTAAAAATGTTACTCAATACACTCTTAATAGCATTACAATGACTATGAATAACCGCAAAATGTTGTATTGTTAGGAAATAAGGGCACGCGGAAACTATGAATAGCTACTGACACAGCACTAAAACGCCAAGTAAAAAAACGACACGACTAAAAGGTTAATTACGATATTGCGGATAGATGACTCCCCCATTTGTGCAATAAATTACTTCATGGAGAAGGACATAGTTTCATTGCTGCTCCACACAGAGGCTTGTGCTGACGTGAGTGCATTTTTCGTCCTCCCTCGGTGGAAAGTCCCTCAACATCCCATAAAGGGCTGTTTAACACTGACAATTAACTGTCTCCGATACAAGATAAGCGCGCGGTTATGTTGCACGTATTGCTATGTGAGGTTTCGTCTGCGCTCAGATTTTTGCCTCGAGTGTTTTGCAGGCAGGCTTAGGAATTCGCAAGTCGACCCTGGGGTTCACTGCACATGTCTAGAAAGCATCAAACTGTCAACCGTGAACCCATTTCTCAGAAAGAAGCTCTCGCCCATTGATCCAAAAACACTTCATCTTTAGATGATCACTTTCACTTTTTATTCTCATTCACGATCGCTGGTTTGAGTCCATCGCGCACTGAACTTTGACCAACTGTTAGCTGCGGTCCAAAGATTGCACGAATGACAATCTAGGTTACGACAAGTACAGTTAAACAAATATTACCTTATCACTCGACTAGTCTCTCGGAAATGCACAAAGTCGTACCCTAACGTTAGAAAATCTCTTAAAACATGTTATTAATGTTATATGTGTACGAAATCTTTATTTGAAGTTTTATTGAGAACTTCAGAGGCAAAATATATACCTAGGCCCATACTTTCTGTATTAATATGCAAGTAATATTTTGTATTACAGTCCATAATATATCATTTTCTGTGAATAAAAAGTGATCTCATTCCCGTTGACTTGAAAACACGTTCAATACGATTAACATACGGAATAAGTGACATTTTGCTATTTTAATGTGCAAAATAGATGCACTGAGAAGCGAGACATTCCAATTAAAGGAACAAACGCATTTCACGGCTAACAAGGGTAAGGGTAAAAACGCGACCGTCTCTGTAAGTGTGCGTGCCTTCTTGCCCCCAAGTGTGAAATTCACAGGGGAGAATGGAATTTAAAGCCTTAATTTAGAGCATTAATTTTGCCTAACAGGAAAATGACGAGAGCTGGCATAAAAAAAAATAAATATATGCAACAAGTAACCTATCCCCCGTGGGAATTATGGAGAGAAAACACAGTAAACAACTGAATTCAAATGACCCCAATCTGCGCTTATAATTTGGGCACTCCGGGGCTGAGCTGCGCTTGCGGTCTGGACTATACCTTACATTATAAGACTGTGAAACGCTTTGCTGGATTTTCAGCATGAGTTGCACCATTCCCAGTCACAACATACTGCATTATTAGAGCATTATGCTATATATATATGCCTATTTTTTTTAAAAAAAAAAACTTGTAACGTGTAGGCCTATTTACTGGCTTGGTTTCTCACTTGTTGCCAATGTTTATCTGTGTTGCGAAAGGAAGAATGATGTTTCTGACACTATCGAGAAATCTATTGCTTAGTCATTTATGAAGAATGCAGGTTTCTGGAGCTTAGTTAAATGTTGTAAAATGAAATGCAAACACGAGCGGCTCTGGGAGCTGGAACCAGGCTCCGTCTGGACGTGCACTTTGCTGCCGTCTGTCCTCGTCTGCAGCGAAACCCGCAAAATCGCGGAATGATCGCCGTCCCCAGACACTGTGCCCAGTTACGGTAAACAGACCATTACCGACGTGAGCAAAGGTGCCGCTGTGTTTGCTTTAAACGGGAAACTATATATATTCATTATTAAGAAAAGTTCGTATCACTCGATTAATCAATTCTGTGCGCCAGACATGATGGTATACCAGCAAGAGTTTTCATGGTTTTTGAAAGAGCATAATAATCCCAATGAGCCATGAATTTTTCTTAAAGGTTATAAAAATATATATTTTAAAGCTTAGTCTAGGTCTATTATGACTATATTTGTAACAGAACAACACATAGCACCCATAAATCAGGCAAACTAAATAAATTATTTTTTAAATTTCAGTTCAACAGCTGGGGCTCATTATGTGACCAGTTGTTTTATTGTGTTTTCCTGTTAGCTTCTGTTTTGTTTTTGCTGAAATGCGTTTTAGATTCTTAGCACATGGCACAGAGGCATCATCGCGCCAGTTCCCAGCGAGGCCCCCGTTAGCTTGACACCCGTCTCGGCTCGCAGCGGAGTCCGGGGCAGCCTCTTTCCAGGTGGCTTTATCCGTTTTGCTTTATCGCCGGTCTCTCACGGTGTGGAGCACGTGCTTTCCGTGTGCGTGACGCATTCCTTTTGTGGTTGTTTTATTTTCTTCAACAAACCACATGCAACATTCATCGGCGGTAGTGATTTAGTGCCCTTTCCTTTGATTTCGCGTCAGTTTTGTTATTCTGCATGCTTCTTGTTCATATCTTGTTGTGAATCATTGTTGGTTAAATATATGCAATATGACTATGTGTGGAATAACGAAGGAATATTTACAGCGTTAAAGCCCTGCCACAGTATTGTTCCCACAGCTACAAACAACATAAAACATTAATATACCCCCAACAGTACGAAAAACGTTCCCCAGAATCCATTTCTGTATCTTAAATTAGGCTAAAAGGTACATTTACCTACAGCTAGGATACGATTGGCAGACCCTTGAGGGTACAGCTCCAGCGACAAGTAATAGTACCTCAAAAGTACAAACTGGTACTTTTTTCTGACAGTGCAGAATAACTACAAATTTTAAACTTTTTAAATTAAACTATTCTGTATCTCTGGTACCTTTGATTTCGACATCATTGCATATTTAAACTGTTTAAAAACATGTGGCAGCAGATGCAGTGTTTTACGTGTGTGAAGGAGAAAGAGTGAAAAATGTAAATGATCTCCAATGGATGGTCAAGTGACTCACTAAGAATTTAATTGCCTGTATTTGAATCAATGAAAAACTGCCTGCTGGGGGGCCAATGAATCAGTCACATTTTATTCCCAAGCAATTTAACCAATTTGCAGAAAGTAATTTAGAAAAAAAAAAACCCAGAAAGGCAGACACTGGTTTTATTGGAGTCAAACGTGTAAGTGTGGCGTGCAAAAACTTGCAGAGGAATTCAGAATTAATCCCCACACTCATCTGCAATTTAGATGTCAAGACTTTCCTGTCTCCGTTTGATTGGATTGTTTGACAACACTGCAGGCTTCATCGCCGCGTCTGGATTGGAGTGACGGTTTCCGTGACGTCCTGTATGACCAATCACTGATAGATGGGGATTTGGGGGGGGGGATGGGCAGGACACAGGGGTGAGGAAGCCCCCCTTAATTTTTTTTGAGTAAAGCACGACAGGTGGTTCAAAGAAGGCTTTGCACCTGAGTGGTGGTTTAGGCAGAAAGGCCCCCCCCCCCCCCCAACACGGTCCCCATCAATCTTTAGGTCAGGGAGGCTTTCATCTGACAGGTTTAACTCTAGGGTTAAACTGCAGCCCGTCTGACTATGAACAGCCACCCGGTAGGGTCAAGAACTGTCCCGGAAGGGCAAAAAATAAAATAAATATGTTCTTACAGTACTGCACGCCTGGAGTCTAAATTTGCAACCTGCAAGTGCCGAAGGAACAAATGAAAAGACTAAAAGGAGTTTCACTTTAAGAGAAGCATGATGTGATTGAGGTCATTCTTTTGTTTTTCCAGTAATGTTCATTTGTTCAGATGTTCAAATGACCGCTGACGAATCACTCAGCAGACGTCTTTATGCAAAGTGACGTGCACCCCCTCACATGTCTTTTGCACAATGTTGTCAAAGTCTGCTTCCTTAGCCACTCCAAACCTGAAACAGATGTTCGTATTGCAAAATAATTAATGTTCTAAATAAAATAAAATAGAATGAAGACAAACAGGTACAGAGGCCCTCATGTTGGCTCTGAGAGTGTGTGGCCACATCAAACAGCGACTTGCGGATGCTTTGTCACCTCCATCCCTGCCATCTGAATGGTCTGCTCTCACCCTTTGCCTCAAAGGCCTACAACTGAAAACCAATGCTACCTGTACGGTAATGCTAACAGAAAACCAATGCTAACTGTACGGTAATGCTAACTAAAAAGCAGTGCTAACTGCATAACAATATTAACTAGGGTAAGGCCAGTGCTAAGTGTATATAAAACTAACTATAGTAATGCTAACTGAAAACCAATGCTAACTGTATAGTTATATTACCTAAATGACAAAGCTAACTGTATTCCAGTGTCCTTGTTCCACTGTATATGCAGGCTTTCTGGTAGTCTAACTACTTACTTCCGGTCTGTACTGGCAAATTCACAGTTTCATTCTAAGCAGCCAAACAGAAGTTTATACTGACTAGCTAGGTTGTAGCTCCCAGTATATAAGAATATTTTCTGTATATATACAGCACTGTGCAAAAGTCTCAGGCCCTCAAAGAAAGTGATGTATAAATGATCTTGATGTTGGTATAAAGCTCTCATATTATGTCTGTCAAAGTGTGTCAGCTTTCAAAACCTCTCCTTAAGTCACACCAGCACCCACCCAGTACACCTATGCATTGTTTGACTCGACCATTTCCCCACCTTGTATAGCTAACTGATACCTCATTGACTATTTTTACTAATTTAATTCATTAAGAGTGCTGGTTGTGGAAATTTAATAAACACATGGAATGGCTGGGGTGCCACGGAGGAGAGTTTTGGGAACTGAAGTGGTGTTCATCCAGTTCTCCAACTAGATGTCAGTAGCTTTGCGCAGAACAGAATAAATCCTTGTTAGCTTTTATTGTGTTACTCTTAATATGCATAATGTGAAATTGTTTTTTTGTTCTAAGCACATACACATGTATTTTTTTTCAGGGAGGGTAACTTGCTCCGTTCTTAAACATTGGACGGATCAGAGAGGCCGTTTTTCTAGTCACGCTCGTGAAGTGCTTTCGTTAACGAACAAGTTCGTTCAGATGTTCTTGATGCTGGTGGGCTAAGCCTTGTGTCCTGAGGCTAAGCTAACCGCGGCCCGTACCACCTCACTGTGACGGCGGGTCCTTGTCAAACTGCACATTACTGCAGTGATGTTATGCATAATGCTTTCAGGCTGCCTGCTGTACATCCTTTTCTGAACCTTTGACAAATACAGTGACTTTTTTTTGTAGATGGTAATTATTTCACAAAGAAAGATAAATGGTTTGGGTGCGAGTCTCATTATGTAACATAACTGCATGTTGAGCGGCTTGCTTGTTTTATAAATTAAATTGTACAAACCAGGAAACAGCCGACCTAAGCTGAAAATGCCATTATCTTTCGGCAAAGCTTTTGAAAGCTGGTTCATCTTGTACAAATGCGGCTGTCTGGACGCTTCCTGTGCCACGCGATTCAGGTGACGCTGAAGCATAGAACAAACGCATTTAAAGAGAAACACATTACTGTCTTTCGGGTAGGATAAAGCGAAGCGATGCTTCTGCTGCTGTTTACTCAAAATTAATAGGTAGAACAGCAAAATATGGCTGTTTTTTTCCACGTGACACGAGCTTCTAGTTTTTTCTACAACGGTGAGCCTCCAAAACACAACTGTGTTACAACCTCTGCAAATTTCTACTAGATGTACTCTGCGTATTAGAAGTCAAGTACGGTAAACAACATGTTTCTTACACACTGCCAAATTACTCATAAATTTTATGTGATTTCAGAGATTACTATCCAAGTATATAATCAGGAATGTGCCCTCGGGGAAGAGACTGGCCTCTTTGAAAGTAAAGGGAAAATTACTTAAATACTAGTTTCCTGCCTCGTAAATTTAACTTTTTGTGTCTGCTGCTTTCAGGAGAAGATAATGTGGGGTAGCAGGAGTCCAATTGATCTGCACCTAAAGCTCAGCGTGTGGGATTTATGAGAGCCGTCCTTTTAATAGAAACCGTAGCGATGCCAGACGCGGGTGCGAGGGAGGGGGCCTTTGGCGTCAGTGTCGTCGGCGAGCTTGGGGCAATTGATTGGCCGGGATTTTTCATGGATGGGGGCTCGTCCACCTTGTTCCCTCTGCGCTCAGTGAAATCTGCCGTCCAATCAGATGGTTTAATGGATCAGCTGCACACTGTTCACCTTTCAGGGAATTCTGAGCTATTTCAAACCTTGCATGCAGCACTCGAATCATATACAAATACTAGAAAATGATGTATGTCAAGGCATACAATATACACATAATACACAATATACACTTCAAATGTAAATGCCCTTTTTCAGCCTCAATAATGTAAATAAAAAGCAAGAGCAATATGTAGGGCCCCACACTGTGAAATATAAACCAAAAAGTTAAGATTGCATTTATTCATGAGGCCTTTGGCTTATTTTATGAAGAGGCCTCAACATTTGGGGCTTTGCATTGAGCTGCCAGTCCCAACATTATAAACTCTTGGGAACCTCTGGAACCTGGCGGAATTTCCAGGCTCTCAGCAATGGGAGAGGGACCCGCATCAATTGCTTTGCCCCTTCAATTTAGGCCCTATGAGAAGCTAAAAAGATTTTTTATTTGTTGTTTTTTGAATCGGCCATATTTTTT
>JAODJU010000035.1:21206901-21219848 GCA_026776725.1 Gnathonemus echidnorhynchus | reverse complement strand
CAGTTAATTTGTGAGATTAAAATTCCAGAATTAGGTATACATCATAGTCCTGTTGTCCCAAAACTATTTCTTTATGCATTTTATAATTAACGCTGATTTAAAGGAAGAGGGAAGTGTACGCCCACGAAGAACATTTTCAAAGCTGGGTTTTCAAAGCCGCTGAGCTCCAGAGAGAATTCGACAATCAGCTTTTCCTCACAACATATATATGCTCCATGCGCTGCTTTTCACAAAATATTGTGTGCTGTTTACTTATTCAGCTTTTAATAAAATGTTTCTATTGGGGCATCGTTCAGGATTGCACATATCTGAGGCGGATGGGTGACGTGCTCTGAGAACTGCTTTAAATATTTGAACATAAGGCCACAAGTGGATGGACAGACAGTGAGGTGCCCAGTTCTGAAAGAAACTGTAGAAGACATCTCAAAGCAAAGGGTGGATTGTGGAATATGCTTCATAATAGTCAAGTAGAGGCGTGATATTTCATCATAGGTTGGATAACGTAAAACTGCAGTTTGGATAATTTATTAATTAACTCGTGAATAATCTAATATGTGAGGTCTGACGAGGTTGCTTGTTGTCTTGTCTCCACTGTGTCTTGTGACCACATATGTGTCCCAGGCTCTGCTCAGCTCACCTGACAACTGTCTATGTGGGTGTCCACACCCCCATACTCCATCCAGTCTTGACAGTCAGTTATGTCATGGGCGGGGGGCAGGCTGCATAATTCAGTGAACACAGATATGCTCTTGGACATGGATGGATATAAGCTGAGGATGGAATGGCACCTCTAGACACCTCTCATGCACTGATCACATGACGGTCCATTAGACCGCCGGACCGCGAGGTCTATGGGGCCAGTGGTGGTCTGTGGGTGACGCCAACAGCACAGGTGTTAACTGCAGCATTTTAGCTGTAATCCATTGAGACCATTAAAGCTAAGTACTCAGCTCAAGGGTACAACAGCCTTCTTCTCTCTGGAGGAGTTCTGAGGTGCTGTCTGGAATTTTTAAACAGCTGTAGGAATATGTGGCTGGCTGGGCTGTTTGGGAGGGGAACCGGCTTATTAAATCATCATAATTATGAAAAGCAGAGTCTAGAAAATCCCTCTGTGTTTATTCAGGTTAGGGTTGCTGACAGTGCCGCATAAGGTATGACATAAGAGTAACTGAAAAAATGAAGTAGAATGTTGTTATTGCCTTAAATGTTCTGAGTGATTGAGATTAAGTGTGTGAACAGAGTGAATTTGAGCTTAATGGATTATTCCGGGCATGTCTATTCTGGAGAAGTGCATCTTTGAACCAGTGTTCCCAGTGATTTCCTGAGGTCACTGCGGGACCCCTGACTGGAGCCAGTTCTGATCCAGGTGCCAGTGATGAATCAGAGGCGGATGTGGATGTTCACATCTACGTGTCTGTGTGGATGTAACATGTCCGACGTTACCTGGGGCTGCATTGCTGGTCAGGAATCGTCAGTGGTCGCAGGTTTTTATTTGAATGTCTACCTACCCATCATGGCTGCCCAGTAACATTACAGAAGGGTTGGGAATGCAGATCTATGAAGCAGATACCATTATGTCTGTAGATCTGTGTTTTCCAGTCTGGTCCTCGAGGACCCGCAGACAGTCCATGTTTTTTCTTCCTCCTGGGAGCTGGGAGGGAGCAAAAACGTGGACTGTCTGGGGGTCCCTGAGAACCGGATTGGGAAACAGTGCTGTAGAAAATTCAGGAGGTGATGATCCGCAACTCCTGATATATGAAAGAAATAATCTAGGCCATCTTAGTTTAGAAAATGCATGTGAGTGTCGCGTCAGAGGACGGACTATTGTTGAACATGGACACCGTGGATAATTAATGGCTATAGGCTTCGGAAGCTGAGCCAGGTCTGTGACCCAGCAGTCTGTAGTGCTACAGACCGGAATCCGCAATGGGATGTGGTAGCTGTGTATGTTCCTTAGTCTCAGTACCACCTACTGTTTATGGAAAGGCTGCTGCAACACCATTAACACAATGGGCATATCATAAAGCAATTCTGTCCTCTCATTCACACACACATTCATCAGTTACTGCTGTACAAAGAAGAAAGTGTATATACTTTTCAAATTAGCACTTATACAATAAAGTAAAGCTTGGAAATCTACAAAAAAATCCATTATTCACTTGTAATAGGTGAAGTATGCTGAAATATTACATGGTTTTGCCTCTTTTTAGTGATTTATAGACATCCCTGGGTGCACAGTCACTTTATTAAGGTTTATTCCTCTGAGAAGGACCACCACATATCACACTCTAAAGATTATTTTTGCTTCTTTCCTGTAAAAGAAATATGAGAGGACAAAAAAGGCAAATACAGCATTTACTGAAGGGAATCAATGAGTAAAATGCTGCCGTTTTTTTCACAGGTGAGCCCCAGTGCAGAAAAATAAGCCCATTTCAGTGCAGCACAGAGTTAATTGAGGACAAACCTGATGTTTTGGCCCCAACACGCACAGGGGAGGCAGGTTTAAGGACCTTCAACCACGGACACTATGCAAATATCTGACTATAATTCTTTTATTTATAGATTTGTAGTCAGCAGTGTTAAAAAAGCTGTGAAGATGCACGGGCCATGTTGTGGGGGATGGCCTGACACACACACAGCACACGACGCCATGTCACCCTCCGTGACAAAGCATCCAGCCTGTAAACCCTACATGAGAACTCTCAGGTCGCAGAGGAGCCGTGGCTCGGTCAGTAACACTCTGGTCTCACCCCTCCAGGGCTGAGGGTTTGACCCCCCCAAGCTTTGTTGCTTCATGTTTGCCTGCGTTTGCTCCTTCAGGCCAAAGCTGGTTCGCCATCTCTGAGTTTCCTGGAGAGTGTCATTATGCGGGGGCGGGGGGGGGGGGGGGGGGGGGGGGGGGTGCTGTGTGGTTCGGTGCCTTGAGGCCTCACTGCCTGTTATCAGACAGTTACTGGTTCGAGCCTCGCCCCAAATGGCCGGATAAATGGCCTGATCCTGTCCTTGAACCCCAAGCTTTGCTTCCCATATATATGTGTATACCTGTCTCAAAAGGGTAAGAAGGGGTGTGTGTATAAAGAAGCACCCCAATGTTGCTGTAATTGTGGAAATAAAGCATTGCTTCATTATTATGTGTGGCAGATAAAGCATTGCTTCACTGTTATGTGTGGCAGAAAAAGCATTGCTTTACTTTTATGTGTGCCCTTTGATGACTAGGTGTCCCATTCAGGGTGTTCTGCTGCCCTGTGCTTCCTGGGCTAGGCTCTAAGCTCAACGTAACTCAGCACTGGTTTTGGAAAATGGATGGAATCTCATAGCATTAACAGAATGAGTGGGATAACCTGATTAGTAAAGATGTTCTGCATTGCGGGCCAGGCTGAGCGCGCTGGAGATTGAGCGGTGAGGAATTTAATTCCCCTTTCCTGTCGATTGCGTACGTCTTGACTGCCTGCTCGTGCAGCGCGTGCCGGTGCCAAGGAAATCTCGAAATCATCACAACGTCAAATCACAATTCGGCTAATGAAATGACCTCTTTCACAATACTTTCCAGTCATTAATTAACAGCCTTTTTCAGATTTACAGTATGCTGTACGTCAGGTCATATATTTTACAAGACGTCACCCTTGCTGAAAGAAAACGCGTTTAATAATAGATTGGAGACCGGCTCCGTTTCATACAGTATAAAATCAGCCGGCAGGTCTCTGTAGACACACTCGTGTTAGTTATGGTTGGTCTGTCAGTGATGGCTTCCTCCATCTCCCATTACACCTGCGGATTCTCACACTAAAATATCTACTAATTAGCTTTCTTTACCAGTCATTCCATTTAATTACAGCCACATTTTTCCACCTGTAATTTGAGCGTTTCTTTCCTTTTTAAACATCGACCAGGAGGTTTGGTGGGTCTCCAGTTACCACTTCTGCCGTGAAGCGGGAATTTGGGCTGGCACTTGTATCTATCTTTGGGTTTTATTAGCCGAAAAATGACGTGAAAGGTAGAGAGAGTCAAGTGGATTGTGTTTGCCGGTCTCAGGTCTGGAATTAGAGTCTGTGTTAGCATTGGCTATAATGACAAAACCTCTCCGTTCTCGTGTTAAAGAGCTGAAAATATGCCCATAATTAAGCGCAATTTGTTTTCTTTAAGGGAAGTATGGATGAGGGTAAACTGATAAACTTCAAAGCCATCAGGAGCATTAAAATGTGTTATAGTCACTTAGGGCCCAGTAAGGCCTTGGCTGTAGAGTTTTTGTGATCCTGCTGTCGTCAAAGCCTCTTTGTAGGGCTGAATGATGATACAGCGGCACCGACCGGGGCCTAAATTGCGGGCGTCCTCACAGATGCCTGTTCCCAACCCCAGAACGGCACCCTGAGCTGCCTGCCTGGTTGGTCTGTCTGAGTCTGGCTTGCTGGG
Organism: Gnathonemus echidnorhynchus; assembly: GCA_026776725.1. Classification (NCBI taxonomy): domain Eukaryota; kingdom Metazoa; phylum Chordata; class Actinopteri; order Osteoglossiformes; family Mormyridae; genus Gnathonemus; species Gnathonemus echidnorhynchus. Next base: position 21,215,438 of record JAODJU010000035.1, on the reverse strand, counting down.
GAGGAGTGTAAAGGCGTTGGCCTGCATAAACGTGAATGCGACCTGCAGATATGCACGAGGACCTTAAACATCTCCCCTCGTGAGAACTTGAGAGTTTGCGAAACCAACTGCAAAATATCTGGGGGGTTGTTATTCTCGGCGGACTCTGGAAGCAATTACTCAGCAGCAAAGCTAGCCAAAGCGCGGGCCTCATTGTCACCCTCTGCACACACATGCAGCCGCCTTCCAGGCACATTCACATTGTTCTGCTTACATTTTGTAAAGTGACAGCATGTGTGCATCTCTGACAGCGTGAGCTTGTACTTTATACCGTACACTAATGCACACGTATGTGCATGCGGTTATGGATGCTTTGGATGTAGATATCACCTAATTTCCCCGTTACCATGTTACACTTGGGGAGTGACAGGAGTGAGCTGGGTGATGCGGCTGCTGCAGAGAGCGGGTGCTGAGCAGTGTGCGGCGTGCGTCTCGAGCTCTGGCCTGCAGTGGGCGCTGTGCACGGTGAGGGCGGGGTCTTCTTTTTGGACATTTGGGCCCATATTTCTAGCCGTGTTTTGTGATGTCACAGAGGGAAGGAGAAGACTGGATGGGAAGGAATGCACACTTCAGGGGGTGCGACGAAGTTGTTGGTGCCCCCTGTCTGGCTACAGGGTTAACTATGGGTGCACCAACTGCTGGGCACCAACCAAGGGACACTGGCCGCGGGACATGAACTGGGAGGCACTGGCCACAGGACACCGACCGGGGTGGGGCTGACTGCTGACTGCAGGAGACTGACTGCAGGAGACTGACTGAGGGACACCGATTGGGGACACTGACCAGGGGACACTGACCAGGGGACACTGACTGAGGGACACCGATTGGGGTCATTGACCAGGGGACACTGACCAGGGGACACTGACCAGGGGACACTGACTGAGGGACACCGATTGGGGTCACTGACCAGGGGACACTGACCGCAGGGCACCAACTGCAGTACACTGACCAGGGGACACTGACCAGGGGACACTGACCAGGGGACACCGACTGAGGGACACCGATTGGGGTCACTGACCAGGGGACACTGACCGTGGGACATTGACCGCAGGGCACCAACTGCAGTACACTGACCGCTCAGTCCAGTTGGTTAACTCATGGGTCACCTGGCCAGACTTCCTGATCTGCTTTCTCTCAGCCACTCTCACTTCAGCCAGTTCCCTAATATTAACACCCCCCCCCCCCCCCCCCCCCTCGCTTAGCCAATTATCCCCCATCTCCTGAAAATGGTGAAGCTTTTGTGTGGCAGTCAGGCTGGATGCTGAGCTGTGGCCCTGGGCTGACAGGTAAAAAGGAGAGAGAGGTTAAATCACGATGTGGTAATTCCCTCCCCCCTGCTCCCCCCGCTCACCTCCTGCCTGTTTTTCACCACAATAGTAAAAAAAACTACTATCACACAGGCATGCGATTGTTTGCTCTCTCATCACTGCACTGAAGTCTTTCCCCTTATTTCATCCCATTCTTTCAGGAGTGGATCCCTTTTTCAAAAATAAAAAGTCACGCTTACGTTAATAGCAAATGTTCCATCTTCCATCTCCTCTGTGTACAGCAGGAAACTCAGCTCGTCGTATAAACCTGGGGGTCTGAGCGATAGCGCGTAATCCTGCAGCAGGAAGTGACATCACTCAGCCCATTGTGATGATGAGAGCTTGGCCACTTTGCACTGGCCAGTGGATGAGTCAGGCCCCTATTCTCCAGCGTAAGCTCATCTGAGGGCTTCCAGCCATGGGACATCGACACCAAGCAAACTGCCAGACTGACTCAGAGATTAGCCCCCAGGAAATAGCGCCTGCCCACCTCAGAAAGTGACTGGAGCATCTGCTGGGATGCACGGTGGCAGGCCCCCCCGAGTTCCTGGCACGTCCGTGAGCTCGTGACGCAACCCCCACGGCAGCGTCGAGCTGGGGGTGACAGCAGCGTGTCTACGTCCAGCTCCACTTCTCCAGACCCAGGAACATTCCTCCGCGTTTTCGCTGTCAGGCATTCTGCGGCGGTGCCCGGGTTTATTGTGTTAACCCCTTCACACTAATTAAAGCCTCCAGAATTCTCTTTGCACTGATAATTGCGGATCCTTATAAATAAACAGTGACCTTGCCAGCTGACATCTTTTTCCCAAGCTTCCCCTTCACAAAATATACATTTTTTGTGGTTAAATTGGAACCTTGTGCATAAAAGCAGTTAAACACCATGGCTTTGAATGAAATTACTGACTATATAAACGTCTCGTATGCCTAGGACTGAATAAAATGCGACGATGGCTGCTAATGCTAAATGCTGCACGTGTGCAGGATGCGGCACCTATCCCTGCATGCTGGCGCCTATCCCTGCTTGCGCGTGTGCCTTTGAGCATGCTCAAATACTTCAGATGGGTCACATGAACTAGGGACAAGAAAATGCATGAGATAGGAATGCATTTCTTTTATTTCCCTTTATTTCTAAGAGAAGACAGTGTGAGTCAGCGGAGGGCCAGCAGAAGCAGCCGGAGCCATCCAGAGCTGTGACCTTCACTCCTCCCCGGCCCTCTCAAGGTCACCAGGCGAGTCTTTATTGTGAAACGGACATGGGATCAGATTATCTCCATCTACCTGCTTAATGGCCTGTTACTCAGGTCCGACACAATCCATTACCCTCCATTTACAGCTTCTGGGCTGGGTGGTGGAGGAACGGATGGGGGGGGGGGGGGTGCTTGACTAAACCACACTACTGTGAGTAGACTTCGGGGGATGCTTGCTGTATTCATAATAACATTAATAATAATAAACAGCTACATGCGCGACAAAGCGTTCACATGCTTTCTCATCTGTCTTCATTTTATGTTGTAATAATGTAGCATCATTGCCACATGGATCCAAGTTCTGCAACACTCGAGTGTTGTGGGTCATGCAGTGACATACAGCGACAAGTGACACGCAGTGATATACAGTGACACGCAGTGACAAGTGACATGCAGTGTCAAACAGTGACAAATGACACGCAGTGACACGCAGTGACAAGCAGTGACAGGCTAAGCTGAGACAGAAAGGTGAGGCGGGATGAGCACGCTTAATAATCAGGCTCTGAAACAGGCAGAAAAAGTGATTTAACCTCATTGGCTTTGCAAACGCTCTGTGCCAAGGCTTTGCCAGGCAGAGTCACTGTTCGGTGGCTCGCAGCACTGCCTCTCATTTCATGGTACCTGTGATCGCCATAACTTACTCTGCCACCTAATTTCTACCTGATGCTTCGATCTCAGACATGCTTTGGCCCAGCGGCTGGATGAAGAATGCTTTAGCAAATCTGTTGTCCTGGAGCCAAATCGGAGATGGTCCCCATCGCTGTTGTGTCCAGATGTCGCTACGGGCTGCCTGCCCTCCTAATCCCTCTTAAATCAGCAGTTTGACAATTTGAAAACCTTCGCTTTCACAGGGGAAAACACAATATGGTCTTCGCACCAGAGGTATTTCCCGCTCGTATGCCGCCTTTGTTAATACTATTACGCCAGTGGGTGATGATTAAGGGACATGGTCTTGAAACTGGAGCTGCTGGTTTGCGTCCCAGGAGACGCCTTGAGCCTGGCTCTTAACCCAGAGTCCTCTTGTTATATGTTGTTCGCCCCTTGGGATGGAAACATACAGCTAAGTATCTGCATTGTAAGATAAACGGTTAATGTCAGCAGAGGAGGATTTCCAGCCTTATGGCTGCTGGGTGTAGGGATGATATTTCGGGGGTCTGATGTTTCCGAGCAACACTGTAGGCTGTGTGGCTGATCTTCTGAGGGCGGGGGCCTGGGTGCGAGGCCCCAGGTGGGCATGGTGGACATGTTAGAGCAGCCTATTGTCCCAGAAAGCACGACGAGGGTCTGTCCTTCATCAGCGGCTGGCCTGTTCCTTCCATGGAAGGCAAATAAGGCCAGAGGACCCTGGAAGCCCCGCTAAATGAAAGGCAGAAGGTGCAAGGCCACTGTTGTACCTTGGATGGAGATTGAGGGCCCTGTTGCCAAACGAGAGGAGCCGTCCGGCAGGGCAGCTGCGGCTACAGAGATGGAGAAATGAAGTCAAGAAATACTGAGGCTCCAAGGAGCCCTTGGCTGGGGTTCTTTAATCGCACGCACACAGGCTCAGCGTGGTGGGGCACCTGCATACACCATGACGGGGTCTTTTCACCCGCCAGAACGCAGCATGATAAATAGTCCTGAGGTGGCCGTTTGTCGCCTTAAACAATGGCGCCATAAGTCATCTGTAGAAACGCGTGGATTTAGCAGTGGCTGCAGTAAAGTATTGTTTTAAGTTAAAGGGATTTAAAGGGCTTCTGGGTTTCTGTAAGAGGCGGGTTATGAGGCTCTTCTTCCTCAGACTGCGTCTTCATCAAAAGGACAGAATACTTATTCGACACACAAAGGTATTGGGCAAAACACCAATGAAAGCAAACAAGGAAATAATGAAATAAACAAACAAAAAACACTAAACTTTACAAACAACCCATCCATTTTATCTTCATTTAACCCAATTAAAATTCCTGTCCTTTGTTATCCTCGTAAGGCTGGGAATTAGGAATCGATTCCAGTGTGACGAGATTGTGGCTGTTTGTTCACGTGAGTAAAACCTGGAAGGTATATTACAGGGCGGCCTGCTTGTGCTCCAGTGACTCCTAAATCTCATTTTATGAATTTCACGGACTCTGGAAATGTGGGAAATTAAGTTCCAGGAGAGGGTCAGTTATGTCTCAATGAACATCTGAAGCGTCGGCTTTTTAATGCAGACGAGTAGGTAGAAAAACCACATTCCCAGCCCGGCCATAACAGAGAGCGGCGGCCGATGTTACCCAGGACACGTGCACTTCCCTGCCTCGTCTTCTGTGCCGTGTCACTGTTCCGGAGCCTCCTGAGCGGGATGGCCCAGGTGATTAAGAAATCCCTGCGAGTTGGGCGAAGCAGATGACAAATAAGATTACCGTCGGGAGACAATGATCAGTTTACAGCGAGAAAGCTGCAGATCGGAAAGAGAAGCCCGGAAGAGATGCAGAGCCAGCGGGAGTCAGCTGAGGGCCGTCAGCACAGACTCCCACCTTGATCACCCAAATTCCTTGTGGCAACCATTACGTCACTGCAGGTCATGTGACATTTCTGAAACAGAGTCTGATTGGCCGACAGTAGGCGTCACCATGGTGCTGCTGAAAAGGTTCTGATCTTTACCCTGCAGTGGGGTACCAAGCCCGACCCGCTTTGCTAAGCATATATGGAAAAAAAATACTGGTCACTTTGGACAAAATTGAAGCGTCACGGTAACATCTGAATAACATAACAGTGGGAGGTTTGCTTGTTGGGGCACAGTGCCCTGGAAGCAGCGACTCACAGGTGTTGAAACCACAAATTGACTTTTTAGACGAACGATGCGATTTGCAGGGAAGAGGTGAATCAGCGTTCTCCTTATCAGTGGGGATATTAACTAAAGATACACGCCTCATTATAAACAGCGCAAGCTAAGAGGAATATGAAGGTAATCAGATCAGGTGTTGGATAATCAGCAAACCCTCAAATTATAGACTATGGCTGAGAAACAGAATTTTAAAAAAGTAGGTTTAGAAAGAAAGGCAGCTATGAATAGACCTGGAGTGAGTCACCCGGGCATCACATTTTTATCATGCTGTTTCTTAAAAAAAATGCATAGCGGCAATGGGCAGCATAATAGCGAATGCTGTGCAGCACCAGGTGATTGTTGGTTCTAATCCTGGGAGGAAGATAAAATACCCAAACTACTACAAATATCGGGCTTTAGGAATAGGCAGCAATCTGTAAGGGACTGCTACTGATGACGCACTAAGGCTGCACATTGCACTGCACGCTGCACTGGCAGTGCTGCGGAAGTCACCGGAACAGTGCCACTGTGGTGCCACTGGACAGGATACTGATTAACCATTAGTGAAATATTTAGCAGGATGGAAAAAGATAGGTGTTATTGGCTGTAACAATTAAAGAAAAAAATTAAATGTCTATCAATTCTTCTATGCATCCATCCACATCCATCCATTCATCCCTCACTCCATCCCTCTGTCATCTGTCTATGCATGCATGCAGGTATCCATCCATCCATCCATCCATCTTCTAACTGCCTATCCTGGTCAGGCTTGCTGTGAATCAACACCCTGACTGCAGAGCTGTTTGGTACTTGGAGAGGACAGGACAGGTACCCCTTTGAAGGCGGCTCTGTGAACCTGCGCATAAACAGGACAGCAAGGGCCGCTTTGCACAGAGGACGCAGAGACGGGACGCCTGTGACTCGAATGTGCTGCGTTATCGCAGCTGCACAGCTGTCAGATTCGGGCTCTGATCGCTTAATTTCTACCCTGGAATAAAGAAGAATGTGAAAAATAAATCTGCAGAACTGAGCCGCTCGAATCCAGGAAGCAATTTCCCTCAATTCGCGTTCCCCTTTAAAAGCCTTTTTGTCATTTTGGCAAAGACACAAAACCAAAAGATCGAGCAGCAGGAAACAAAAAAAAAATCTTTAATTATTATCATTATTAAACATTTTTTTTTCCAGTTGAATGCAGAAGGCCCCAGCTTCCCCACCCAGCACTAGCTGTCAGTGCCCCCCCCCAGTGTCTGCTGGAGCATCTGTCTTTGGGAGCCGCACCCCCCCTCAGTGCTTTGTGTGCACTGCCCCCGCTTTGGCCCCCCCCGTAAGCCGCTTTACCCTATTTACTGTACGGCCTGTAGGTCGGGGACTGTATACTATTTACCGTGCAGAGCTCAGAGCCGAGCGCTTCATCTCACCATGTACTTCACAGATCAGGGGTTATGCATTACAGGCGGGGTGATCCTGATAAGATTATGCGCTGTCTCTGTTCTCAGATCAGAGATAGCAGGCCGTACACTGTACACCCCTGCAGATAGATCATGGTTTGTTGCTTGGCTATTATGTGGCCCCTAGATCACACAGATTTTATAGCGCTGTAAAAATGAGGGAGTGTGGACGTCCTGAGGGGTTGGCGGGGTGGGGAGATATGGGCACCTGTACTGACAGATTTCTCTGTTTTTTTCTCTCGTGACCCCAGGCCTGCTGGCCAATCCCACAATTCTCTGTAGGCCTTATCCCAGCCCCAAGCTCTGTCTTTCTTCTGAAGCTGACACAGCAGTTTTTTATTCTTACTATCCCGCCATTTCGTTAAACTCCTCACCCCTTAGTCCCCCCCCACCCCCCACCATCCCTGTGTCAGTCGTCTCTGCCCCCCATCCTTCCCGGAGCGAGGCTTTCATGTACATACTGTACGTGCCTCTCAGTTAAGGGATTACACACTGTGTATTACAGGGTGGGAATGGTGAGTAAGCGGGACTCCAGGTAAGCCGTGCAGGCCTATTGCCCCCCCCTCCCCCCCCACCCTCCATCTCCATTGCCTCCCACGGCTGCTCCAAATCTAATTCTGTCAATCTCACTGACCCATGAAACGGTCCCTGGAAAGAAAGTCCTTGCCTGCTTGCCGTATAAAGATATAAATTGCCTCATTCAAAATCCAATATTAACCCTCATCACACTCCTCCACGTGCCCCTGGGGGGGGGCGGCTGCTGTTTTTTCTAATATTATTTATTTCCCATCATCGCTTCTACATCACGTGCGACATGCCGTGGCCATGCTAACTAACAAAACAGTACCTGTGATGATGTAAGCAGAGCCCGACGCCTCACTTGCCCCCCCCCGAGGCCTGGCTGCCTCTTGTCGTGCCCCCGCTATGACTTGGGGCTGTAAAGCCAAGGGCGAGCGGATCTCATCAGCGCCATGACACGGCCCGACGGCGGTGAGCGTGAGCAAGGCTGGCCCGGAAAGATGCGGGATGTAACCGGAAACACCGCGAAAGTCTCGGCTGGGTTACTACGCGCCTGTGAAGCGTTTCGGCGTCGCTGATCGGCCCGTTGGTGACGTGCCGTAGGATGAATGTGCCAGCACCTTGGCAGAGGAGCCTGGGTGGCCCAGCTGTGCTGGCCATAATTATTATTCGTCAGCGGCTTAAAATATTTAATTAGGAATTATTTTGCTATTCATATGTCTTCATAATGACAGTCTTGTTTGCTTGCTGGCACCTGTCCAACTTCCTGGTGCAGAGAAGAAAAAAATACTTTAAAAAAGGGATAAAATTAACAGAATAGCCAATGCTAGCAATCCATCGATATTTTTTAACAATTGTTAAAGGTTAAGGCAGCAGGAAATTGTTAAGTCCTACCGCTTCTTGTAATGACGGCGGGGGCAGAGCCTGGCGGGTACTGATCGAGGGCCTGAACGGCCCCTACTGCACGGGAATCCACATTCAGGGCGAGGCGACACGACGGGGGATAGAAGTGTAAAAGACGGAAATAGTGAAAGTATAAAACGTGGGGAAATGGTGAAAGTGCAAAGGATGGGGAAATAATGAAAGTGCAAAAGATGGGGAAATAATGAAAGTGTAAAAGTTGGGGAAATAATGAAAGTGTAAAAGTTGGGGAAATAATGAAAGTGTAAAAGTTGGGGAAATAATGAAAGTGTAAAAG
>JAODJU010000035.1:21161800-21178980 GCA_026776725.1 Gnathonemus echidnorhynchus | reverse complement strand
CCCCCCCCCCCCCCCCCCCCCCAACAAGGCTACTTTTTTGTACCTGAAAAGCTCAGATGAACAGAGAAACATCAGAATTGCAAATTGGGAGTGGGATGTTTATTTACCCCCTCCTGAAGGTGGCGACGATGAGCATTTCTTCATCTGAAGGCATATTTCACAAAAGTTTTACACAAAAGTGTAACTTTCTATTCTGTTGATATTCTTAGTATGGGTGATCTCCACTGGGGCGTGTCATGTCTGTTTATGGTTTGCTGAACACCCTTTTTACACTACATCAGACAATGGCCCTCAATCATCGATCAAAGCAACAAAATTAAAGCACCTTTTATTCCCATGAATTAGTTCATTTCCGTCTGGCATCCAAACAAAAATATTTGCCGGTTTATCCTACAGCGTTCCAGACTTGTGTAGAGGGATTGTTAAACTCGGATTTAATTAAATGTTACATAATGAGTATATTAGAAGATTGGCAATGTCAGAAATGAATTGTGAGACAAGAAGCAGCTTTATTCACAACAGTATTTGCTTCTATGGGGAAAAAATATTTGAGAATTACAGAGGCTGGACTTTGAGAAATACCTACAATTTTCCAACAAGTCAAGGAGCAAGAGTCAGATGAAAGATGAAATCTATTTAGGACATATTTCAATGTTGCAAATGAGCAGGATTTTGAAGTGCAGGTGATGTCACATGCAAGTTAGCTTTGAGTTATGATAAGAGAAATGCCCAGAAACCACAGGCAGCCAATCAGGGGTGCTTATGTCAGATCGGGACTTCACTTCCTGCCGGGAGGAAACCCAGTCCTGAGATCAAAAGGGAAAAAAAACATGTTCGGCCTTGTGTTTTTGGAGAGGCTGGTGACCTAACCTTCCTCATACATGAAAATCACCTAGCGGGACTGTTGAATTAGTTACGTCGGTTGTTCTGCTACCATGAAGCATGGTGTGCCCCCCCCCTCCAAAACCAGGGAAGACTATTTCATCCTACGTGGACCCAGAGCCTACACATGGACTGTCGTGGGTCAGTCCCATCCATAAAAAGATTCAAACATCTGCTCAAGCATAAGTTAGGGTTAATCTCAGCGTTTGCTAAAGCAGATCAGCACCCATCCCTCTGTGGACATGGAAGTCCACTCCTTAACTGTCCAGTGGAGGTGTGTTTCCTACACCACGCTTCTGTTTTGATGGAGTATTCTGGTAGACCACATGGCGCGCTTGGACCGTAAACCCAGCTTGGCACGCGTGAGGCCCATCGGGGAGCCATTTCTGCCTGTCTCTGCTCAGCTGTCCCTCGCCAGAGCTTGTCCTGGCGCCATCTTCTCTGGTGCTGCCTGTCTCGGCAGCACGTGTGGGGGAAAAAATGCAGAAGGACTCCAGGGTGCCACTGAGGAAGAGCCGTCACTCTTCTACAGGCGTGTTAGAGGGGATAAAACACAGAGAGGAGCAAAAAAAAACAGAAACGTGATGTGGATGTTGCCGCTGGTGCCATGGTCATACATCCAGCTTGCTCGGACTTTCTGCTCAGAATTTGCCGCGGGAATGTTCCTCCGCAGAAAGCTACAGATGGCATCCTCCCCCAGAGCACCAAATCCACAAGGTGCAAATGTGCGAGTTTCCGGAAGTTGCCCCCGAGCCAGCGAGTAATCCAATTTTAAGGCCGTTTGCCCTCCCACAGTAGTGAAAAACGCAAATAAATGCGTACTTGTTAACTGACACGTTGGACCATTTATGCTCGGCCAGACCAGGCCATCGGCTCATGGTGCGCTGAGCTGATCCACCCTCAGCAGACAGAAATTCCTTGGAGGGCAGGCAGAGATTTTGGGAGGTTGAAACCCGATCGACTGGCCTGAGATCTGTGCACATAGCAGCGGTCAAAAATTCATCTGTGTTTTCATCTTCACTCAACACATGGAGCAAATCATTCACATCAGAGAAAATCAGATTGTTCCGATAAACGTGAACTGAGTTTATTTCTTCCTTTTTTGCTATATCATTTGTTTTGGCTTTTAAAAATGGAATATTGAAGCTGATTTTGGCACTTCGCACTCCCTACCTACCTATCCACTCGACAGCACCCCAAGCCATGCTTGAAAGCTTCAGTTGGTAATAAAGTCAACCGGAGAGGCAACACAACCTTCAAAGGACGAAGGGCTGTTTTGAAAAGTTCCGAATGCAATCACATTACAGTCGGTGCAGTTCGGGCCAGAAATATTTACATATCTGTCACCAAGGGCCCGCTTGAAGAGAAGGCAATGTTTAGAAGCATTTATTTCCATTCAGATGACATGTTCCACTGCTCCTTCTGAGAATGATTGGTACTCTTCAGCTCCCCTGCTTTGTAATCCGAGTTAAAGATATCGCTGTCGAGGCGCAGATGGGACCACACAAAGCTGTGCGCTGATTGGCTGGGATATCGAGGCAGAGCCCAGGCAGTGGTGTTAACCAGAGCCCACGCTAAGACACTAAAATACAGATTGCAGACCAGGCATAATTGCATGCCTCACCCGTAGCCCCTGATAAGAAACTAGAGCGAAAGGGAAGTCAAGCAACAACAAACATACGGTAACTATGTGATTGCTATTAAATCAGTGGAGTCACGTGGCGCCGAATTGAAAGTATCATGGACATGCAGGGCAGCGATACACAGCAGAAAGAGAGCAGCACACCTTCTGCTGAGCTGAGAGCAGGTCAGTCTGGCCTCCTGCAGTGTGGACAGGGTGGGTCAGTCATTCTGCTCCCCAGCCCGAGATTGATTGCTAGTCCCGGACGCTCCCTACGGTTACAAGGTCGTCACGAGTGACCGCAACTGAAGAAATTTCAGAGGCTGCTTCGTTGGCGTGTTAAAGATACCCTGCAGCAGTGAGATGCAGTGCGGGTGCCTCGGCCCCTGTCTGCGTGAGAGCTGGGGGGGGGCGATGGTTGGGTGTGGAGACTACGGTGGCCTCCCCCAAGTCATGATGCATGACTCAGCAATCTGGAGGCCATGCAAGACTGGCTCCAGCCATGGCTCTTGGAAGCACTTTTCTATTACGGGATGCTGAATGGAAAAGCATCATCGTTACCATAATCCTTAGCGTGGGGGAGAAATATGAGGCCAGCCTTCATTAAGCCTGGCGTGCTGCTCTGAGCTACAGGAACCCGCCATTATTTACAGGCTGCCACTGGCAGGAGCAGTGGCTGAGCGGTGATTGCTGGGCACTCGTACCCGCTGGTGGGGTCACTTTGTTGGCCCTGCCCCTGGGGAACATTTGTCAGTGGGAGGGCACTTTATCAATACCTAGGCCATTTTGCCAGAGACATATATAGGGGCAGAGTCACAGAGACACTGGCTCCAGCCTCTGTCACTCACCCATCAAAGCATATCATTGGCTAATGATAAGGTTGGCTCCTCTCCATGAATTATGGCCCCTCTCCCCCCCCCCCAACTTAAAAGATTTGAGAATCACCCCGGTTGCCCGAGGAATCTGCAGGTCTCCCTAACAAATCTGATTCCCACACTCAGATATGGTCGTGGGTTTGATGAGAGGAGCCATTTAATGCTGTGTCAGCAAACTGTGCATTTAATGATGGCTTCTGACGGCTAAGCGTTACAGTTACATGCTGCTTCCAGGAGGTACAAAATGCTTCTCATCAACATACTGATGCAAACCTTTTATTGTGTTATTGTGTTTTCACAATAAACGAAAGGGAACCTTTTGTTTTGTTACTTATTTTGGGAGGCTTCAGAACTAAAATTAATAATGTCCCAGTCGAATGCTAAAAGTCACTGGCTGTTATCATCTTCCCAGCCTGACCTCTGTGCCCTGTTTCATAAAGCACCGTCAAGATCAATGGAGGAAGATTAAATGGAATCCATTATTACTACCTTTAGTATTAAAAAATGACCCATGTCCATCTAAGCAGGAACTGTATGCAGGCTTTTGATTGGACAGACTAAGAAATCATCATCAGTTTAGGTGGGAATTAAGAGACCACAATACAACTTTTGCTTCACTCTGCGGCCTGGTTCTTCCCTGTTTCTCATTAATGAAGGGCTTCATCCATGCTTTATGGGACTTCAGTCATGCTTCTAGGAGCCTGATACGAACTGTCCTAGTAATGAACCTCACACCTGCACTTAATGTTTCCCATTCCTTCTGAAGGTCACTTGATGTCATCCTATGATTCATGAGTAACTGTTGGATAAGTTGATGGTCATCTCTGCCATTAGAAAGTCACTTCCACCCTCTACCTGGCTGGTTTTTGGTCACTCTCAGTGTCTCCTGTTTCACCTTATTCTTGTACTACTGTCTTGGAAATTTTGAACCTGGAATCAGCCTGCTGCTCAGTGTAGCCTTTTGCCAGAACAGCCAGGATTAACCAAGGTTTTAAAAATACAGTTTTTGTTTTTAAATACAGAGTGGTCACTTAGGTTTTTCCAGAGCTGTCTTTAAAAAAAAAAAAGTAAAGCTTTGTGCCTGAGTGTTTCGAAGACTGAACCCCTGACTCAGATCACCATATGAATTGGGGATCAGACTCAACTCAGTGTTTGATATTTAGATGTGATTGGGTTGGGGAGGAGATTCAGATCAGTGATTGTGAATCAGACTCAGATCACCATTTGAATTGAAAATCAGATTCAAATCAGTGATTAGATTGAGGATCAGACTCAAATCAGTTATTGTATTCGGGATCAGACATAGATTTCCATTTGAAATGGGGATCAGACTCATATCACCATTTGAATTTGGGATCAGACTCAAATCAGTGATTGAAGTGGGGATCAGACTCTGGTGATTCTACAATTGCTCCAAATTCTCTGCATTCTACGGGAGTTTTCCTGTGAGCGCGAGAGCAGCCTCAGTACATGTGTCTGATCAGAAAGGTTGTTTGGAAAACATGTACCTCACTTCAGTCAATCAAAATGCCTGGTGTGGCCAGCATCCAATCAGATGAGCTCATCTCAGATGGCATCAGTGGCACAGCAGCCATATAAGCGCATTGGAAGAGGAAGGGGTGTTTGGAAAATGCTTTGTGTTCCCTGACCCTTTTATTGGTGATGAAAAACTGAAACAAAATGCAGATGTCACAGCAGGACTGGGGGGGTCATATGACTGATGATGTCAGAGTGGACCTAGAGGTATAAGGACCCCTAGTGGTGTAACCCACACAGTGTAAAATGTAGCAGAATAATTTTGCTTCTCTTTATCACCGTGTCCCCAAAACCAAAGGCCTCGCTCAGCCTTTCCTACGTCTTGATGCCTGTTCTGTTTTCTTCCCTCTTGCAGACAGGATTGGCCTTGATCTGCGTTCCCTCACCTTGCCGGACCTTGTCGATTGAGCCATGGGGAGGTTGTCATGGGCAACTCACCCGCTAGCTATAAAAAAAAACCAGTGGAGTGACAGATTTGCCAGTGCAGCCGCTGGCATATGCTCCGCCAGCCCTGCATCCCAGTTAGCACTGAGGTGGAGGCCATGGGCGTACTGGTTAAAGCCAGAGGAGGGCGCCGCTGTTAGGACCCTTCAGCAAGGTTCATGACCTCAATTGCTCCCTCGGTAACAGATAAAATGCTAATTCATATTTAAAACTGAACTGCTCTGGCTGAAAAAGCCAACTGTTGATCAACAGGGAGCTGAACACAGCAAGATTTTAAATGCATGTGGAATTATAGCACGGTAAAGAGAAAATGGGTGTCTGTCAGGCCAACCCTCTTAAGAGAGCACAGTGAGTCCCTGCAGTAACAGCCAGTGAACTCCAGGTGAACCGAAGCCATTTCCATAGACACATTTTGTGATGTCATAATTGACTCTCCATGAAATTGGTCATTTAGCTCATGGTGGTTAATGTTATTGGATAAGCAGATCCTAAATCTGTTGTGTGGCTTTCATTGTTGTCTTGGCTCCATGAGCACCACTGCAAAATTCTTCCTACACTAGGTAGACTTTTCTAACTAGATTATGGAGTATTTAATTTGTTGGCAACGGATTCTGAATATTTATAATACTCCTAGTTTCTTTTTCTTGGAAAGTCCCGCTTCTGTGGGCTTCCGGGGTACGATGCTGTATGGGGTCCTGTCATCCCCAGGAACTAAGCAGTGTTTTTACTCCACAGAAAAAAATTCAGTTCTTCGCATTTTTTTCTGGCAGAACTTAAGAAGATATCAGTCGCATCGTGTGGATGCATCGCATGGGAGACAAACTTTAACTAGAAGCTGGTCAGTGTGCATGTATAATGTATTATGTAAGCATGAATGAATTTTGACCCCTAGGAATCAGTAAACTTTGACCCAAATACTTCTCATGAAACAAAATACATTTGACTGCAGAAACAAGACATAGCAGTGAACAAACAAGCTGCTCATCTTGTAACAGGATCTGGTCTAATTACACAATGCTTCAATATGACTGGAAAGGATTATCTCTTTAAGTTCATGCTGTTTCAAAAGACATAAAAACGGTACTGACTTTTCTCCTACAGAATATTCACAAAAATTAATAAAGTTGTAGGTCGATATTTCTAATTTATATATTCTGACAAGTAAATTTTTATTTATAAATTAACTTAGGGCAAACTTAAAGGTTCTACTGCTTTTGCAGCCTTTGTAGGAATTCTGTGAACTATTACAAAATCAGTAACATTGTCACTGTGATAAATAATAATAATAATAATAATAATAATAATAATGTGCCTTTGCTATCGGTTTCTCTGCCAGTCTTACGGCCCCCTCCTTTTTTCACTTTGCCATTTACTTCATATTTCAGCCCCATATATTAATTTACTTTTTATTTGAGCCCTATATATTACATTTGCAGATGTTTGCGGTGAATAAACACTCACGGGAACAGGAACTGCGAGCTGAGCCCAGACAGTCGCTTCTATTTATCTTGTGTTGAGAATGATACTGAAAAAACATGAACAGTTATGAGACTTTTTCCACGATGGACACACTCTCCTGGAGGCTGCTAGCTCACCTAACTTATAACGTGGGGGGTGGGGGGAGCTTGAGTATAGTGAGACCGAGAAGTACTCCTTTTCCCAAAGCGTGTTCATTCCCTTCTAAAATGCAAGCCAGGTTCTTTGAAAAAAGAACAAAAAAACCATGTCCAATTTCTCAGATGGAAGATTAAAGTCACATTAAAAACACTAAGAACCACAGACCCCCCCCCCGCCCAGATTTAGAGGCTGTTGCAGCCTTAGGAGCACAGAGAGAGGAGGCTCCACAGTAACAGCCTCCAGTCTTTAGCTCAACGTCTCTCTCTGTCCAATGAGCCACGACGCGTGGACACATGGGCATGAGAGAGCTAGAGAAGGGACCGCACATAGATCCACGCGGACAAAGGGCTGTGACCCTCAGACAGGGACAAACAGGCCTGGGGGTCCCCCCCAAACGAGCATCCCTGCAGGCCAGCGGCGGGTAATTACGCTGTCGGCTCCCTGCATCAGCTGCGGCCTGGTAAGAACATGTCGGGACAGCCGCCGTGACAGCCAGGGACACGCTCGCGCCGCTCTTTAGCGAGGACAGCATATGCGGCTTCGACACCTCCATCATCGCCAGGCGCCTGGGGACTGTAAACAAAGCCTCACGTAGCAACAGGGACAGACTCAAATGGGCCGCGGCCCCCTGACACCTCGTCCTGACGGCAGACGTGTGACGCCCCTTTGCCTCGCCCCTGGCATTGTCTGCTGGGGGGGGGTGGGGCAGCCCGCTCTTCTTGGCAGGCGATGGTTCCCTTCGGCAAGGCGACTTCCGATCCCCTTTCCTTCCGTCTCACGGAAAAATAGCTCCTGGTTTCGAAGGTATTCGGCAGCACAATGAAGTAACAAAGGATTTCAGAGAAAAAAACAAAGCCTCCATTTTCTCTCTAAAGACTCTTCTTCGTAAAGTAGCACCTTGAATCCCTTCCTGGGTGACATTTACCACGCCAGTAAAACGCAGATTCCCACTGGGTGAAACCTGACCCTGTATCTTAAAGCCAGGTTTGTCCCATCGGTAAACACTGCATTCATTTAGCCAAAGCTTACAACAGGCTCAGCTTTAGGAACTTAAATTAAAAGACGTCTTGCTATTTTTACCTTTTCTGTTTTGCATCGAGCTGGACGTTAGAGGAAGTCGACCTGGCAGAGTCTTTTTCTCGGGAAACCAAGAGAGTTTCCTTCCTTGGACCCGGAACCTGTGAAATGTGGCCACAGATCTACTCAAGACAAATAGGACTCTGGCTTTAACCCAAAGTCTCGCAGAGATGATAAATTATCACAGCGTGTGTCACATTATTACAGCGCAAATGGGTTTACAGACGCACCCTTTCTTGGGCTAACGGGACAGTGAGAGTTTGTGTGTGTGTGTGTGTGCATGTATGTGTGCGGAACTGCGTTTACGTGTGTGTATATCCAGAGGGGCAGTTAGGGTGGAACAAGGCTATGGTGGTGATATCAAGCTGTCAGGCAGCTACAGGGGGGCATAGTAATTAAGAAACTGGGATGGCAACTGGAAGGTTGTGCTTCTCCAAGTACTGGGAGCTTCACAACCAGTTCATCAAGTGTAAAAAAAAAAAATCCAAAAGCTGTTAACTCAATAAAAAAGCCCACTTCATGGGTGAGTGTGTCTGTTTGCCAGGTAAATATTCATGAGGCTTGTAGGCTCACGTCTGTGTGCTGCAGTGGTAAATGGGGAAATAAGAAAGTCACTCCGGAAATCCAGGCAGGACGGATCCACGTTATTGTTTTATTAGGATCCTACAATCTCCAGGGTGGAATCGGCAGGGGCTCTCATTCTCCCTGGGAAGAAGAGGAGGAAGAATGAAAAATCCCGAGATGAACCGCAAGCCAGAAGCCGGGAGACGATTCCAGTTCGATGGGCACGTTTCCTTCCCCATGCATAACATATTAGCAGCCATGCTGTCTTCATCCATCCTGCCTGTCGAAGGCAGTGGCCATCGAAAAAAGTCATATCCTGCAAATTGGGCCGGGCACTTAGACCTCTCCTCTACACTGCTTCACACAGCTAATCTAATACTGAGAAATGAAATAAGTGCCTCAGTAATTTCTGCTGCTGTTTATTTTTTTATTTATCTAGCCCTCTCTTTCAGAAGCCCATCAAATTGCTTCATAAATCTATGTGTGTGTGTGTGTGTGTGTGTGTGTATACACACGAATTTGTATACACACACACACATATAATCTGTATACACAGATTGACAGCAAGCCAACAGGTTGGAGCTGTAAAGGGGCTGTGGGCTTGTAGGACCTTGTACACATGTCTCTGGCCACTGCGGTAAGAGGAGAAGCTGTGATTTAATCAGGACTCTGATCAACGCAAAGGTCGGAAGATCTAAAGCCTTCTGTGCTCTGTACAGAGTAAGGGTTCAGGAGGACCTCCTTCATTGAATGGACCACTGGAATCAGTCTGTAACCATGGACAACATACCCAAATACAGGGGAACAGACCCTGATGTCAGATTTAAACTAGAAGGACTGTTAATTAAATAAAAAAGGTTTATATTATTACACTGTATAATCATCTCTAGCATGCCTAATGTCACATATTATCTCAAATGCAAAAGGCAAAATGTATTTAGACTGTCAGAACACAGACTGCTGGGAGGAGACCCACAGAAACACGAGCCAAACATGCGAAATACACCCACAGAGAGGGACTCGAACCCACAACCCAAGAGGAGTAACACCATGTGGTTATGTGTTGCTGTTTCGCTACACTCACATGATGAATCCAATTTGATACATCTAAGACTTTGTTAACTATAATTCTCAACGCTATTCTGCCCTTAACTCAATTAATTCCCGGGCATCCTGAGTTTATAAATTAAATCTTCCCGGTAACAAAAGCCATATGCTCTCACAGCAAATCTCTAAAAGTGTAACGATGCTGCTCACGTTTCCAAGGCAACATTTTGAAGTAATATTTCATATAAACCTTTCATTGGCTTCCTGTTCTTACACATCTTGGACCAGCTGGAGGGAACGAGGAAGCGTTTACTAGTCAAGGGAGCAATGAGACCGAAAACTCACACAGGCAGATACAATTTATTTTAACCCCATGGGAATTTGGCCAGTGTCGATTTCAAAGCTTCATTCCTCTGAGGCTATTTGCTGATGAGCAGCTTCAAGATCACACCCTCCTAATTACCATAAGTGGGTGTGGCCTATATGTGGACTTTACCATGAAGTATGTCGGGGGTGAGGGGTGGGAGGGTTAATGGACTTCAGGTGGCTCAGGCTTATCCACTTTCCTTTCCTGCTCCAGCGAGGATCAATTCCCTTCAAAGATACCTACTATTTGTTAGTTCAGCATGCTCTTCTTAATCAGGAAAGCTTTCATGTTTGGTGCATAGCCATATAAACATCTGGATATTAACTGGAAATCTTAGGGCTGGGGGTCTCGCTCCGGTGTGAAATTACTGGGAAAGCATGTGTGCGGTGACGTGTCGCTGAGCCACCGAGAGCTGACGCGTCGAGTCGCATTAGCGGTGAGCCGAAGCAGTTTGGTCTCGGTATGCCCCCAACAGCCAGCCCCTGCTTTTCATTTATAGCTGATTGTAATTAAGTTAATCTCTTGGGCTGGGGCGACAATCCCAGACTTTGTGATAAAAAAACAAAACTGGGTTCTGACATTAACTGGCGTGATTTAGGAGCTCAACCAGAGCGACCCGCAAGACGCAAAGGAACAAAGAGCCGCACTCCTATCAGGACTTCTGGAGAAATCAGATGACGCCTGACCACCGTCCGGTCTGAGAAGGGCTAGCGCGCTCAGCATGCCTGCCAGCGCGCAACGGCGGGTTTATGTAAAGGTCATAAAAAAGAGGTGGATTCGCCGCTACCCCTCAACATTGTGGCAAACAGAAAGCATTTTAATAACCTCATCTGTCTCTGTAGCACCGGGTTTCATAGAAAGCTTTGATTTTCCTCCAGAAATTAACACACAATATGTACCTCTCCTGCTGCTCACTCTTATTTTGTTTTTTATTTGCATTTTTAGGAGGCCAGAGGAGGGTTGGCAGCCTGGAGACTGCGACGTCGTTACGGACACCGGCTCCCAGTGTCGGGATTACCGGAGAGACGTACTGAACTTGAAACGTCTAGTAAAACATCCAGTTATGAATACAGACTGAATTTCACTTTGAATTAAACAACCCTGGGTAGTACTGTGTACTCATAAGTAGGTAGGGGTGGGGTTTGACTCCAGCCCAGAGATCAGCATATGGAGTGTTCATGTTCTCCCCATGTTTGTGGGGGGGTCCTGCATGCCTTCACCCTGCAGTTGGTTAGTGTTTGGATGGATGGATAAAGCAATCTGAGCTGGGAGCTGAAGCTGGGACTCCAGCTCCCTAACCGCTACCCCACCTGCTGGCTGACATTTTACTTACACTGGATATTAATGGCTCGCAGCTGGCTTTACCATCGTCAGAAGCGGCCGTTCATCGCCGTCCCCTTGCCTCCGGGGGGTGTGTAGCTGAGATGCGTATCGAGCGCTCCTTCCTCACGCTTGGCACGGGGATCTCGGATGGAAAATCTGGCCCAGTCGCTGCTTGCTCTCCGCGGCGAGGATGAAAAGTGTCTCCACACTCACCGCGGCTGCAGACCGTGCTAAATGAAATGCATTGACTTTCATTACCATGAGAGATCGGCTTTTCTGTTTGTATGGGGGGGGGTCTGGTGTTTTAAGCAAGGAAACTAAAGACTTGGGGTGCTTTCAGTTTTTTTTTTCTCTTCTAGGCCTGACAACGATTGACTGGAATTGGAAAAAAAAACAATAAACAAAGAAACATCTCAGGCCACGCTAGCAGGAACGTCTCCGCTCTTGGCTTTTCCTTTGGAGGATGTCCAACTCCTGCAACAGTTTTAGTTGGGAAACCGTATCAGCAGGGCTGGGGGCTGTTCTCCCATGACCTATGAGCCCCCCCCCCGCCCGCTTTCACGGATAACACCGCAACATGGTTTGGTTAAGCAGCGTTCTGCATTTAAAGGCAATGCTTCCCCCATCTTCATGACTTAATTATGTAGCCCGCTCCTCCGCAGGCGGTGTTTTGTGAGAGCAGGAAATGGCGGGGGGGGGGGGGGGTTGATAGCCAAACAGATAATACAGCATCGGGGTAGAAGGGGCAGGAAGGTGGGGGGGACCACCACTGGTAAATCTGGAGATATTACCATACTGATGCAGTGAGCCAGAGATTGGCTAAGCTGAAGGCCCTTGGAGGCACCAGCCAATCACCAGCAAGCTTGTGTGGCAACTTAAACGTATGGAGTCAGAGCCAAAGAAGCTCAGGTTAATGCAGGTCGTCAGTCACACGGTGCTTAAAGCAAGCCCACGCATGCCGGAGCACGGAGCCGCCGCACCAGACCGGACGGCGAACAAAACGCTTGGCAGGGCTGGGAGAATTCCACGCAGGAGATTGGAGATGAGTGTGTCTCTGTGCCAAATGGGAAGCGGATGATTGGACACTGATTCATTATGGGGCGGGGCTTAGAGACTCGCCTCCCAGGCTCTGACTGATATGGTAATGAATCAAAAGATGTACTGTTGTCTCAAAGATCATTGTGAACATTATAAAAACATAAATATCCAAACAGGTTCTATGAGTGCGTGAGATCAAAGGGCAGAAATCAATGATGCAGAAATGCTGTAAGATGAAGTATGAAGAACTGGGGATATTCTTATTTAGTAAAGGGTTGGTGCAGTGGTTGGTACTGTTGGTGCAGTGGTTGGTACTGTTGGTGCAGTGGTTGGTACTGTTGGTGCAGTGGTTGGTACCGTTGTCTCACACTTCTGGGAACAAGCTGCGAGTCTCCGCTAAGGCTCCCATTGCGTTGAGTTTGCATGTTCTCCTCATATATCCATGGGCTTTCCTCCAGGTTCTCAGTTCCGCCCCCCACAGTCATGTACTGGTGTTGCCAAAATGCCAATAGGTGTGAATGGTGTTGGCACTCCTGCCTTGCACCTGTAGCTTCCAGGACTGGCTCCGGGACCCCCAGTTCCCCTTCTGCGTGACAGGCCTTGCTGGCCTCCTTCCTTTTAAGGAACAGATAAAGAAATACAAAGCAGCAAAAAAGCACAATTCTCCTGCCTCCCCCCTCCGCAATGCCACAGCAGGACTTAAACAGCTCTTGTTAATTGTTCCCACCTGGGTGTGATTGGTCTAATGATCTTACAATCAGGTACGACCGCTGGCAGCCACCAGGATGCTGGATGCTCTGCAGACTGCCGCTGGTTATGGGCATGACATCGGGATGTGGGCCCCCAGCCCTCTTGGGGAGTCCTCAGTCCTCTGCGTGTCCCCCCACCCCTCCGGGGGAGTCTTCAGTCCTCTGTGTGGGCCCTCAGTCCTCCGGGGGAGACCTTAGTCCTCTGTGTGGGCCCTCAGTCCTCCGGGGGAGACCCCCGAGCTGCACTCATGCTGCAGGAGTGTGGGGGAAGATGAGAGCTGGCAGGCGTATGGCTTGCATTTGATGTTGTTGTCATTCCTCTTTCTCCAGCCGTGAAATATGAAGGTGTGTTTAAAGCTACGACCTGCCCTGACAGCTCTGCTGTTTCTCTCACGTTCACCACCTTAACTGGGGGGGGGGGGCAGCCGGACGCCACTGGCCACAGTGGTGAGAACAATAAAGCCAGTGTGGAAGAACCCGCACGTCGTCAATCAATGACTGCTTTAACTCGTCCCATGAGTCACTTTATCGGCACCCATTAAGTTAATCTAGACATTAATTGACCGCTCATTGAAACCCCCCCCCCCCACTCCTTAGCAATTTCCCCCACCACCGCCCAGCTATACGTTAGAGATGTTGTTCCACCAATTCTGCTCAGTTTCCATAAAGCTAGTAGGAAGTTTTCCCTGTGAGTTTAACTCACTCCCCCATCTCCACCAGGAGCAGGAGGAGAACCTGGCTGGAGACCCGCACAGATATAAGGAGAACGTGAGAACCTGATCACCTTGCGGATGCAGGGTTCCATGACCAGACTGACGTGTGTGTGTGGGGGGGGGGGGGCGGGCTGGTGACCCTGCTTTGTCAAACGTATGTTGCCTTGGGTAAAATCTGATCAATCTGATAAATATATATATATATATAACGTTTGGAGGACAGAGATCCCTACGCACCGAAAGCCAGCAGCCTTGTCTGTGAGCTGCTCGTGCTGCGGTCTACCCCCCCATCGGCACCGTACGCCACATCAGCCCCCCCCCCCCCCTTTCCAGTCATCCATCTTTCACTGGAGACCCTCCTGTCCCCTGGCAGAGGCCTAGGCAGCCACTAGCTCCCCCCAGTTCTCCATTTACAGCATGAAATAGTAATAAAGCTCTGAATAGGGCGTGATTGATCATTCCTATGTCTTGCCTGTACATGTTTAAGCAGATAACTATCACAGCTGGCTTATTTTGCTCCTACTTCATGGCAGCTGATTGTCCTGAAAGATCACTCCGTGAAATGCTGATTTTTGTGTTTTTTCCCCCATTTTCTTTTTTTTTTTTTTTTGAATGTTGCGTGGGCACGTCACTCATAAAATTAAACGTGGAAATGCATCTAGGGGCAAGCAGAGAGCCAAAACGGGGAGCGGAAGGTTTGGCCCTGAATGCGACGTAATGAAAGCGGCTGTAACGTGCGGCGCATTGGGGAAGCGTGTCACACACCCCCCCCCCCTGTGAAATACACCCCAGACTCATTTCCATGGCCATTCATTGACTTTACTTAAAGTCATTCCTACACTTGCATTTAGAGCATCAGAATAACAAAATTCAAACACTGGACAGCAGGAGATACTACCAGGTGCTGTAAAATTACTCTGCATATACTGCCATAGTATGAATCTAAATACATAAGACAGTCGCATTCTTAACCTGTTAGTGCTGCACATAGGACTGCTGACTTTAGTCAGTTGGCTAGAGTGAGATTTCCAGTTCGAGACATTTACATGTATATAACAGTTTTATTACCTTGTAAATAATTTGTAGGGTTTGCAAACTACCCCGATGCTGTTCATGTAGATCATTTTAGGTTTATAATGGAATAATATAGGTCTGCCGTGAGATTTCTTGCGTGACCGTGAGAGTCTGAATGCGCCCCCATGCGTGAGAGTTGGCAACACCGCAAATGTTATGTTACAATTAGGTTATTAGCAAGCTCACAGACAACTTGCATGCTACGCTATTTTTTGTTTGTTTGTTTCTGTAGTCTATGACAAACTCGCCCCTTTACCTGCATCCTATCGGCCAAACAGCAGTTCATGGTGCAGTTGCACCACTGGCGCATGGAAAGGTCATTTTCTTGAGCCTTGTTGCAGTAGCCATGTTGCATTTAGCAGTGCGGCTAAAAGCTGCAGCCTTCTTTCCCTCGGCCTTTGACTTATACCGTCTTCATTACCAAGTCACCCGGCCTAGTTTCCCACCCCAGCCATGATGCGTCAGGCAGCTATACATCTTATCTACTTACAATAATGTCTGGTGCTATCTGCTCTTTAACATCTAAAACAGTATTTTCTTTTCAGGTTATTGTGTTTGTGTGCTGTGTACTCCTTTAATTTGTTTTCACCGCATTTACTTGTTTGCACAATTTACTTCACTTGTTTGCCGACCTTTTTTCCATGTTGTCTGTTTTGCACAATTCATGTTCATCCGAGTCCCACATTCTCCTGGCTGTATGCACCAGAATTTCCCCTTGGGATCAATAAAATCCATCTTAATCTTAACCTTAATCTTAATCTTAATCGCTAGCTGTGTCTCTTGCCAACAAGCATTAAGTTTCACCAAAGGCCAACTTGAGTTGTTTTTTTTTGTTTACCTTTCGGACCTTTATTTGTTTGTCTGCTTGTTTGTTTATTTGATTGACAAATGCAGGGTCCCCAGCTGCTTGCCGTAGTTTTATCCTCCTGTGGGGAGCCCGCCGTTCACAGACTTCCCCTCCCGAGGCCATGCGCTGACGCCCAGCCATCGAGCTCCGTCATGGCACGCTTTCCGCTGCCCCACCACCCCCCCCACTGCCGTTTCGGGCCTAAGATGACATAGCCACTGGAAGAGGCATGTAGCGTGACATATAATGATGCGGTCTGGGACACTATGGAGGAGAGATTACGGGATCTAGTTGCGAAATGAGCTGAACCGCCTCCCCGGATGCTTAACCCGCATGGCATCAGCGGGTCAGACAAGGAAGCGTGAAAGTGAGACCGCCAAAGCCGCTTCAGGCCGAGAGTATCAGCTACACTCATAAATAATGCAGAGCGGGCAAGACTCACGGCTTACAGTCACTCGCACTTTGCCGCAAATTAAAGAGCCTAATTACGCACCGAGCCATAACAGCTGCGTTTGTACTTCCCTGGCGCCCTGATTGGCATCTGCGTAAAGTGCTCGCTGCGGGCTGTTTAACCGCGTTGAGGACACAGTCACACGTGGAGTCTCAGTGACGTCAACGGCTGAGATCGTCCTGCGTTTCAGAAAGGGTCCTGACGGAATCTCAGCGGCCTTGGAAGGTCCGGTACCCAAAGGATGCACAAAGGTGGATTAATGACTCGTCAGTAATATAAACAAGAGCTTTACTGTTTTAACGTTTACTGTGCACATCACATGCTATTTGACTCTATACGTGTTTAACTGTCCGTTTTTGAAGAGCAAGCCTTTAATCTCCAGATCAGATATTTCACCCCCGTTGGGTGCAAATCAGATGTCCTTTTGAAACATGCACTAAAATAACCTCTCTGGATGTAGATCATAGATCATATCTGAATGAGTGACTCCTGTTTGTGGTCCAGTCTCGTCATGGTGTGCCGGCCGTGATACGACTGTTCGCTTAGGTCTTCCGAAGAACATCCAGTGATCCGTTGGCCGATTCTACAAACATGACAGATGTGACCTGCATTCCTGCAGATGAATGAATGGTGTTTCTCCACACGGGAGGCCGTGTGCAGCTTAAAAATCAGGAATCATTTAAGTATGATTAACCGTGCCTTTTTGGGAAAATAAAATCCGAGTAAATTAATCAGAGAGGACTGCTTTTTAATCACCATAAGCAGCTGCCCATTTTAGGCACAAACAAAGATGAAGGACACCTGGCAGGGGGGGGGGTGCTTCCAACCTGGTGAATTCCTCTGAGGATTTGATTTTATTTAACATGTGAGCTGTGCATAACCCCTCCCTCGCCGGTCGAGCTACAGGGTGGTTATGGGTTTTTTTTTTTTTTTTTTTTGGGGGGGGGGAGCTTTA
>JAODJU010000035.1:21149085-21159158 GCA_026776725.1 Gnathonemus echidnorhynchus | reverse complement strand
GAATGCCAAGCCCCGCCCCCCGGTAGCTGCATTTTGGGAAGCCATGGAGAATGATCGGAGGAGGAGGAGAAGGAAAACTCTCCAGGCTTAGGAGGCAGTGAGGCCTGTCAGGCCATTTTCTCATTAACTCTTCCATCAGCAAAGAGAAGTGCCCACCTCACGAGACCCCTCCTCCTCTGCCAACAACCGCCCCCCCTTTATGAGTACAGCAAACACTTACCAAAAGCTTAGAAAGTCACGCTCACTCTCTCTTCAACCTGAATGATTTGGCAGGGGGTGCCGTTAGATAGTCAGTGATGAGGAGGGATGAGGATGAAGGGTGTGACTGTCAAACCTCACTGCTTGGAGTCCGATGTTAGCTGGGGGGGGCTGTGATGTAACCGGGGAGGTCCTCACCCAGAAAGCCAGGGGGAGGGGCTTCAGGGGGAGAGGGGTGATTATTCTGCTACACCCCCCTCACTGCTACATGCAGGAGGACTGAAGTTAATAATAATACCTGAGCAAGCCAGGTACCTGCAGCAGACACCCTTCACCTCTCTTCTACCTGCACGTCTGGTACCTGCAGCAGACACCTTTCACCTCTCTGCTACCTGCACGCCAGGTACCTGCAACAGACACCCTTCACCTCTCTGCTACCTGCACGCCAGGTACCTGCAGCAGACACCCTTCACCTCTCTGCTACCTGCACGCCAGGTACCTGCAACAGACACCCTTCACCTCTCTGCTACCTGCACGCCTGGTACCTGCAGCAGACACCCTTCACCTCTCTGCTACCTGCACGCCTGGTACCTGCAGCAGACACCCTTCACCTCACTTCCTCTGCCTCTCATCCTGTTTTATGTCCTCGTTCCTTTTTCTGTCATGTGAGGAACAAAGGAATCCCTGGCTCTCCCAGCCTTCACTGTCCGTGACGAAGAGACTGATCATCAGCTGCTTTGCTGTCTAATCTGCCAGGCAGAAGCTCACTCTGTGTTGCTCTCTAACTCCCTCCCTGTGTCATGCCTTCTCCTCTGCCCTCTCTCTTCCTCCCTCTCTTACTTTCTCTCTCTATCCCTCTCCATACCTCTCCTCCCTCTTCCTTTGTGCCGCTCTCTTTCTTCTCCTCACCCACACTCCCTCCATCCCACCATCCCTCCCCCCCTGCTGCTCCCGTCTTGCCTCCCCTTGTTCTCTGCCACCCCCTCTCCCTCGCTCTGCCCCATGGTCCTTCTCCATGTCTCATCTCCTTTCCGTATTTTCACTTCCCTGTCGCTCTCTTCCTTTCTTTCTCCTAATGGGGAACCCGACTCTCTCATTTTGTTTTTACTCTGGTCACTAACAGTGACCATGTGCCACCCAGGACCGGAAATGTCAGCCCCCATTAGCTCACTACTGTCCATTTTTGGAAGAAAAAAACCCTAATCTCAAAATATTACAAACTGTAAAAATGGTTTGTAATGCATTCACAAAACAGACAGAATATGGTCGTAAAAGGTCATGTTAAAAAACATAATGATTAGACTTTTTATTGCCATTGGAGAAGCAGTTTCTGAAGCATTATGCAGTAGAAAATGGCTTTAAAACAATCCTGCGCTTTTGTTTATTGTTTTCGCGATTGTGCTTATTCCCTAATGCCTTCTCCCCCACCCCCCCCCATCTTAAAAAGGCCGCTGTTTCTTCTCTCTCGCCGTCTGTGGCTCAGTCCTCCAGTGCTCTTCCTCCTTGATGTTCACCAGTCTTTTCAGGGAGAAATCTCCTTTATTCATTTATTCTCCTTAAATCAACATGAATCACCATCAGGGCAGGTTAACGCATAAGGGGACATAGGCAGCTGCCTAGGGCGCCATCTTCTGAGGGGTGCCAGGCAATTTCACGCTACCTCAGATGGTGCGTGCCAGCCCTGAAGCTTGCTTGGGGGGTGTAGGAGCCAAATTCTGTGAACTATTTTCTGAACATCGATAATATTTTGCATTATATTATTTTTGTTATTAGTACCTGTTGCATATTGTATTATATTTCATATGTGTCGTAGAGATAATTGTGGAATTTATGTTAAATATGTCGATATTGTGTTTGTTATTGTAGGTTCTCTACTGCACATGTGTATTGATATGAAGAAACCTAAGGAAGTGGTTTAGAGACTTTAGACACATGTGCCTTTTAAAGAAAACTGCATTTTGACCATCTTCTATAACCTTATAGTCTGATTCTGTTTACCTAATGATTTCAACGAGAATAAACCACAGCAGCATTGATCAGGATCTGCTCTCATAAGTACCATGCATTCTAATTGAGCTGGGTGATAAAATTAACATTAGTTACGGACACACGTCAAAAACTACCCCTTTACTGTGGCCCATGACAGAAGTGGCTTTATTATATTCAAACCCAGATCTGAAATTTTGCCACTGAAGGTGGTGAAGATTGCCTAACCTTCTTCCGGAACCGATCGCCATCCTCTTCCAGCATTTTGGCATCACCTAGAAGGTGCCGAGTGCATCATGAGGTTTGTTTTGGGAGTAAATTAATTAAGTTT
Source organism: Gnathonemus echidnorhynchus (assembly GCA_026776725.1). Taxonomy (NCBI): domain Eukaryota; kingdom Metazoa; phylum Chordata; class Actinopteri; order Osteoglossiformes; family Mormyridae; genus Gnathonemus; species Gnathonemus echidnorhynchus. The sequence goes on along the minus strand of JAODJU010000035.1, from coordinate 21,156,643 downwards.
AATTAAAAGTAGCTGGTTTGTTTTACCTTCATGAATTCCCTTATAAAAATGTCAGCTAGCAAATTCTGGAGGGAGTGCTTCAAAGCACCTAGTTACCCTCTAAACATCGACACACCTCTCTCCATTCCACTGAAATTTAGGGTATAAACCTGTCACACAGAAGCCAGTGTCATGAAGAGTTAAGGAAAACACCATTAAGCGCCGCTGTCTCTTAATGGTTTCACATTAACATCACGCTTCTGTCACTTTTATTCTGGGCCTAATGGATATTTTTTTTTCCTATAAAATGGCACTTTTCTTTAGTAGACAATAGTTAAATTATCCGGATCTCGCCTTCCTAAATTTATGGAGGCTGCTTACATCCGCTGTCCTGAATAAGTGTCCTTAGAAGATGATAGAAAAAAAATCATATACGGACCCCTTTGTTTATGGAGCTTAAGTTGTTTCTGAATTATTTTTCTGGCCGACATGACAGCTTAGTTAAATATTTATGCTGGAATTGTGTTCCTCTTGTGGACATTTCTGTTATAGTCCTACATGTCTGTATATTATATAAATGACCCTCCATGCATGAGCTTAATGCTGCCACTGTAATAATTAATCTTTTGTTTTGCCAACAGCTTGCCGTGTTACGAACACTAAAAAAGACGTGTGTCCAGCCCCACCCTGGCTCCGCCCCACCGCCGTCCTCCTGTTTTCTCCATGTTTGTCAGGTCGGCCCCCGCATTCCCATAGACGGCCCCCCACAGGTGACTCGCTCACACTGTGGCCCCTGTGCGCCGGCCAGAAGACGCCTTATATGGTCATGCCTCACAGCGGGAGTCGCGCGGTACCTTCCCAGTGCATCGGCGACGTTTATCAACATACTGTTGTTCTGCTGCAAAGGAACAATAAATATCATTTTAAAAATCCGCTCATTGCACCAAACTACACCTTTTATTAAGTGCTTAAATTGCTCATTGACTAAGCAGGCCGGCAAATGTCACCGTTTCAGCTAAACACATATCCTGAGGGCCTGAAGTAACATTTACATAAGAGGAAGCAGTGTGAGAATGCCCTGTGAAGAGAAACAAACTCGGTGAAGTGAAGCATTTGCTTTAATTAATCAAACTTCTTTCCTTCGTTTAACAAATATAACGCACATGTTCCTGATGCCATGATTTCACTGTATATAAACAGTTTCCCTTATGCTTTTCATTTTGTCATTTTAAATGGAGTCTTTATACAAACGTTGGCATTCTCTGCGGTGTAATCAAACTACCGTCTAAGAAGAAGAATAGCTGGTGAAAATCATATTTCATCTGTACTGTGCCCCTAAAGTGAAGACAAAGCAAAAAAGATTTAAGAAAAGTTCAAAAATTCTCAAGAAAACAAAAATCAGATTGTGGAGGAGCAGAGTCCAGACAGATCTTGGCCCCACCTATTTTGCATTTCCTTAATGTTTTCTTCATTAGTTTTCTTGCACTTTGTTTCACGCTTCCGGGCCACCGTAGGTCAACATTGAATTTGCCGCGGCGCCTTCGAGCTCTCGCCCCTTCTCAGTGTTGTTTGCGGTTCACCTTCCTGTCGGCATCCCACTCACGCCAGAAGCAAAGGTGCATGCGCAGCTAAGAATAGCATCGCCAAAGCCATTAAGAGCTGATGCAGAGTTAAAGAACAGCCCACCCTGCTGCCCAAAACAGGCCGGCTTCCTTAAAGGGACAGATACCTTTATCCGCCTGGAGGTTTTATGGCATTAATATTTTCATAAAGATTAATAGTAACCTTCCCGCTGAAAAGCGATGCCAATCAGCCAACTAAAAACCGACCTTTGCGACATTATGTCCACTTCACTGGAGGGAGTAACCTGTATTTTTATCAGAACACTTGACCGTCAATCAATACCATCGGACCCCATCAGCTAGTGGCCAATATGCTTGGTCAAAGGGCATTTATGTTTTGAACCACACCACTGTGCTGATTCCACCTGCATCTTGGCCACCTTTGAAAGGGATCAGATGAATTGCCCCCCCACCCCCCCAACACTGCCCGCAGACAGCTCTGGGCAAACGTGCAGGTGTGACTCATCTTAAATGCCATTGCCCAGGATCACCACGGTTCCATCTTCTACATCTGCACTCCAGTTTCGGGTATGTTTTTCTTTGAAAAAAAAAAAAGGGGGGGGGTTTCTTCTCTTCTTTATCCCTCTCTCCTTTCCATTAGGAGTAGAATGCAGATCGTGCAGTTCTGGAGTCCGTCTGCAGCTGCTTGGGAATGTCGAGAGTGTGTCCTTAGAGGAGTGACTGTGTCTGCCGGCGACCGCGCCGGGGGTCAATGAAACGGGCCACTTGAGACGTGACATCGTTAAGCGCTCCAAGTCACTTCGCGGAAACCGATGTCAGAACCGCAGGCCGATATTCACTGAGCCTGAGAGGGTTACTGTGTTCCCTGTCAGAGGAGCGCAGTGTGGGGACTCTGCCTTCTCAGCAGGGAATGTCTGTCAGCTACTGTATGCATTGTTGTAATGCTTGTACCTGTTCAAAGAAGGACTTTCTTTTTTTGGATTATGTTTCTTTAATGTATTTTTACTGGCCTACTTCTGAGAGGCTGGCGGCTTTCTGCTAATGCTAGCCAAATGTTGACACTATTTCCGAAACCCTTTTCTTTTTAAATTTTTAATTTGTCGTCGAATGGGGTGTAAAATGTCTTGAACCCATTCGAGAATGTGGTTTAATCTCTTGCATCATTTCCTTTATCGTCCTCGATGCTTTATTGCTCTGTCAGGCAGACGACAGCCTGTCTGTGTGGTCTTTCAGAAATGGCTCGAATTGCATTCTGGGAAAATGTAAGGGCTCCAGTTATTCTCAGCGGTGTGGAAAGCGAGGACACGGTCTGGGACGTGCCTGTTTCACACGCGGTTGGAATTATCGATACCGCGAGTGAGTCCCGCTGAGAGTCTGCACCCATTAGGTCCAGACTGCGGAGGATCACGGACTCCACCCTGAGCACGTAGCACCAGATAAACTTCCCCAACCAGTCCTGTTGTCAAAATAAACTGCTTCCTCTTCTGAGGAAGTTCAATTTCGTTATTTAAATATACCCAGTTTCCCCGTTGACTCCCAGGACCACGCGTGCTTATATTCAATTTAAAAGTACTTTAAGTGCTCTTACAAAAGTAAACTCATTTAGCAAGAATGGAGCCATTACATTAACAGCAAGGAAGCAGAACTGACAGATTTGAAAGGAAGCCATCTAAGAGGTGACCAGGTCCATTCAGGTGGCGTCACCATGGGACACTTAAAGGGGACGATGGCACTCTGCCAGCGAGGGCAGGTGCTGGAGTGTTCTGGAAGGTTCCTGGTAGGCAGGTGACCACACACACACCTCAGTTGCTGCTCGGCTGATTCTCTGACCCCGAGCTGCTCCTCTGATCCTGAAATGAATACCTCTTTCCTTGTTTTTTTTTTCCAGCCGTGTGATGTTATTGCTTTGTGTGACTGGCACAAAAAAAAAGAAATTGAACCCAGGAACCGGGTGCAAATGATGCAATTCTCTCTGTGTCTGGGCATGCCGGGTGCATACCTGCAGGGATGAGGCCCAGGAGAGGCCTCTCAGGCACTCTGCTTAGGTTGGGCTGACATGGCGAGTCCCAATCTTGAAGTGACACAGACGAGGGCTAGGGGACGCTGGCCAATCAACACGTTAATGCCGAGATTGATGAAGACTGGCGCTCAATGGACCATTCATTAGACTATATCCAGTGTAAAGGCAAAATCGCCCAAGGCAAAATCCTTGCAGGACTTCGATCAGATGCAAAACGCAGTCTCTCGACAAATAAATAATGCAAACAGCATTGACTTTGGCCGATCGTGGCACACTTCACCGCACACTCATGCTGCATATAAGGCTTTGTTGCTGATTTACCGCAAAATCCAGTGCGCCATCAACGAAGTCGGAGTCGGCGTTATGAAGGCTCATTATCTTGCCGGCCAGCGCTACTTCAGATCTGTGCAAGCTCTTGAGATGCTAAGGCTAAATGGGGGGGGTCACAGGTCAGCCCCCAGTCCTGAAAGTCTTAGTCCTTGCCAATCTCTTATTCTCACACTCCCCCCCAAAGGTACAGAGACACGACGCTTCTAATTAGCAATTCTGTAGGACCAATTAAAACCCTCCTGCTCGCTTAAAGGTTGAGGTGGGGAAACTCGACGGATGGCCCACTCTCCAGAGCTTGGGAAGACACCCCCTCCCCCCCCCTCGAGTCAGGTGCTCTAGCTCATTTGGCCCAGAGTCGTGTGAGTCGTCCTTAATTTCACTGGCTATAGTATTATCCTAGCACTGTGCTAACTCTCGCCCACTGGCCTCCCTTTTAACAAATATCATTGTTTGGCCATTTTAATACTTGATCTGGATGCCATGTGCCATTAGGTCTATCATCTGTCATTACCCCCTCAGCAGCAGGTCTCACACTGGTGTCCAGTGAAAAAGATTTTGATTGGACTATTAAAGGCTTTTTCACGTAGATATCGGAGCGGTCTTTTGAATTTCCGCAGCCTCTGCTCTGTGGTGCACCAATCAGAGCGGGGAGATTTCTGACCACGCCTCCTTGCGCACCAATGGTGAGTAATGATGATGAAGGCCCTGGGGGGGTGGTCCTTTTCACTCCCTTCCACATGGATCGTATTTTAAGACATACATACCGTTGTGTTCTCCTCTGTGCTAAAGGGACATGGGGGGGGGGGGGGGGTTTTTATTTTACAGGGGGTTACTTCCTAATTTACTATATTTCTAAATTTTGTATTTTATTATTTTTACTCACTGATAGAAAATGTCAATGGTCATTGCTTTCCTTATTAAAAATGCTGAATGAGATGAGGCATTATTATTACCACTGGTATTGATATTCTACGCAGTCCGGGGTATATTAAGTCCCTGCAGGTGAATATGGAATCATTACAGTGTATGAATATTATTCCATTACAGATGTGTATATAAAATTGTTTGGCCTGAAAGAGTCATCGGATAATAACTACTCTGGGTTCTATTAGTGCACTTATAACCATAACAGCAGTGGAGGGGGGCTCTCGATTTAAATAACCCACATACCCGATCTGTTTGGCGCTCACCCAGTTTGGATGAGTTGGACTAAGCAGTGACCCCTACTGGTAGAGTTATGCAGGAACAACAATGGGTGCCATGGCCTCCGATCTGGCTGATTTACACCCCCCTCTTTAAATTCCTACTCTCTCTCTCACGTACTTGTGCTCTCCCCCCTCTCTTTTCTCTCTGGAGATGTGTCTGTTTGTTGGTATCCTACTTATTTGCTGTTAAAAATATTAAATGAATATTTAACAATCACTTGAGAGCGTAATGCGAGAGGCGGGGCGTGTTATGCAGTGCTGCACACGGCACATTAGCATGTCCCCGAGGACATCAGAAGTCGAGGTAGCATCATGTTCACCATAATTGCCCCGCGTTGGCAAATCAACCTGCCCTTTCTTGACCCCATGTTTGTTTAACTTGCTCGCGTTGTTTGTTTCGTGTTCGAATCAACATATTTACAAATGAAAAGATCATCCATCTGAATTCATTATTCCGAGCTGAAGTGCCGCTTTGGTCCATATTTAGCTATTGTGGAGGACTAAATGGCAGCACTTTTGATGTTACGGGGAGCTCGACAGAGCTGCTCCCGCTTTTGCTGCCTGGTAATTGGTATTCTGCAAAGGGGTGACTCTGCTTATTTATTTATTTGCTTCTGGGCCACCTGCACCAAGCCTCCCGGGAAAGTTTCACGCGTACCGAGTATACAGGAATGCCGCCTAGGGTGCTGGATATCGGTCACTAACCCAAAGGCACCTCCAGGGGGCGGAATGCGGCTCAGAATGGTGTTGATGGGCAGCCAGTGTCCTGTAGGGAGGGGGAGGAGTCAGTGCCACATATTACCCATGATGCCCAGGATACTGAAGACAGACAGACCCCTATATCTACTAGTCTTAGTCCAAATACATTAGCACTGAGATAACAATGATGGCCATACAGGAGCATATGGGAATTATTATTATTATTATTATTATTATTATTATTATTATTATTATTGTTGTTGTTGTTGTAGTTGTTGTTGGTGATGATGATGCTTCTGTTGTCAATGATGTAAAAGGATCGTTGACAGGGATAGAGAGCAGGCTGACAAAATCATTTTCACAGCTATTTGATTTTACCCCTCCCCAGACAAATGGGGGTCCCATCCCACTCTGACCTGCCAGTATGGGGTGGAGGGTATGGGATGTACACATTGCACTGTAGCTTTCAAAAATAAATAAACAGATTCAGACCGCAGTTGGCACTCTGTAAACGTAGCAAAAGGCTGTGAGATGTTAACTCAGGTGGCAAGCATCTGTTTGTTTGCCTTTTCCTGTCCTCTTTCTTCTAATAAATCGACATTCCATCACACTACTGTACAGACACTAACCTTGGATCTTTTTCGCTGGCTCCAATATTTATAGACGAACAAAAAACATCTGATATGAAATTTAAGGACGGGTTGGCAAACTAGAAGAATTTCTTTTGGTTATTTCACAGAATGAGTGTCTGAAGGGGCGGGTCATTAATCACTGCCCAGTTTCTCACTGTCTCTTGGTTGGTGAGGACAGCGATGGTTCCCCTCAACTCCTCACCACTGCTCCTCTATCTGCCCCCCCCCCCGCCCCAACACCCCCAAGCGCCCACTGACTCCCCCAGTATTGCCTTGACAGTCTGGGAAGCCCGTTCCTTCTGCGGGAAAGAGGATGACAGTTAGTCACTTCTCTGTCACCGTTCAGGTGTGACATCATTAGGGTGTCAGCTGGGGTGGCCATGAGGGGGTGGGAGGGCTCTTAAGTAAAAGGCAAGTTGCAGAGGGGGGTAGTTCAGGTCCAGAGAGTGAAAGTCCAGACCAAGATTTTGCTTCAACCAACCAGTTGAGTATCTGTGACTGTGACTGTTTATACTCAACTGGTTAATTGAAACAAAATCTTGGTCTGGACTTTTACTCTCTCCAACTGAATTACCCGCCTCTGACACACTGCAGCTCTGCCTCTTCCACCAGCCTCCACCACAAACACACACTTTCTCTGAAATTTAACGCAAACTTGTTTAATATGAACAGAATTTGCATGTCTGCTCAGAGCAGCAGGAGGCCTCCTAATGGCAAACATGCTCAGCTGCCCATATTGGCTGAAATCAGTCCTAATGACGGCCATGAAATGGTTTCGCTGGTGCTGCCCTACTGTCCTGACTGCGGCGCTGTCTAATCTCTCCCATTATCCTGCTCAGCTTCCGCTCCCGCCCTCCTACATTATGCACCCAAAATACCACACGGCCGTGAGGATGCGCTTTAATTAATCGGCACACACCCACTGCATCCTCCATTCATATTAATAGAGCACTTCCAGCTATAAATATCTATTATGAATAAATATATCTGACTGATGGGCAGCCGCTCCCAGCAGATAGCGGTACAGCAGGCCAGGAGTGGGTACACAGCCGGCGATCAGCAAACGCTCCCAACACGGGCGACACGTCACGGCCACACGGTGCGAAGTCG
>JAODJU010000035.1:21138147-21148658 GCA_026776725.1 Gnathonemus echidnorhynchus | reverse complement strand
GGGTGGTTTCGATGGGGGAATGGCAGAGTGACACGTCATCACATATCTCATATAGGGCTGGAACTGGGTAACTGGAAAAGTTTGCTTTTAATATAAAGAGTCATTCTTCATCGGTTGTGTATTACAGGGGCTCGTGGGAGTTCTGCTTACACAGAAATGTTCTGAGGGCAGAAGGAAAAATGATTGATTCATATAGATAACCAATCAGATTGTAGAGGAGGTGGATCCAAGCAACTAGATAAGGCGGGACCAAGATGCCTGATTGGTTGGTCCCGCCTCCTCTAGTTCTTTGACCCACCTCCTCTACAATCTCATTGGCTATCTCCCTAAACCAATCATTTTTCCTTCTGCTCTCAGAACATTATTGTGTGAGTAAAACTCCCAAGAGCATTACAGGGTCAGTTAATAGAAATGTGCTTGCAAAGAATGGCTGTTACTTTGAAAATCGGGTGGCAGAGGGGGGGTCCGGGCAGGGAGCCGGCAGGCCGGGCTCATACGTGAGCGGCAAGCTATAGAGTTTGCAGGTTTGTGTCCCAGGAGGGTCCAGTGGTGCTCGGTCTGATCATCTCCCGGATTCAAAATGCTTTCTGAAACCAAAAAAAGTGCATTTCCACCACGCAGCTGCAAAAGTCGAGCTGCTCTGTCTGAGTGCCACAGCCCGAGGTCTGTACCTCTGCCTGCTTCCCGCTGCTTTGCTGATTTAGTTGCCATGGCGATTGAACCCCAGCTCCAGCGATGGCATGTTAATAATGGTGATTATGAGGTCGGCTCCGAGAACATGTGAAAGGTGCTTTAGACATTCTAAAAGAACTCGCTAGAACATTCCGGCTTCTGTAAATTCAGCATCTGTGATAATTACCATAATGCCGTACGCAGCTTTTGTCAGCGGAGTAAAGATTGACCACGTGACCCTCAGTTTGCTGCTCTCTAATATGAAATTGTTAGCTACTACTAACTAATCATCCAACCAGCTAATCAATCAATCAGTCAATCACACCATCAGTCACTTATAGCTATATATTCTGGTGCTTATATAGTGTCAATTTTTCTCCACTGAGGGCACATTGCAAAAGAGCAACATTTTTAGGATGGCGCTGCATTGGATTTGCTCATGATAAATCGTTCTTTAAATGTAACTGTGATGACCAATTACGCTCAACACAAGTGAGGCAGAAACCAGAGACACCAGGAATGAGATTTCTGTTCGACACTGTGCCTCCTGCTGGTGAGCCTGGGGGGTGGCGGTGATGGTGGCTGGCTGGCAGGGGGGCGGGGGGGGTCAGCATGTGGCAAGGAAGCAATAGCTGGATTAGCTGCTTTTTTTTTTTTTTCGGCGTTTGTGATTATCAGTTTCATTTCTCGTTGTCAGCGTGGCGGCTAATTAAAGCATGTATGTTTTCGTCTGTTTCCATGGAGATGCAATACCCCATAACCTCCCTAATAGAATGCCGGTGAGATCTAATGCAGCCGGCCGCGATTCCGCTGTCTTGCCGCATGTTGATAACCAATGCCTCGTGCTTGGGGGGCGGGAGGGAGGGGGGCTTTGCCTCCTGACTGGGGGGGCCGCTGTCAGACAGCCCAAGTCTTTGACTCTTAATGCACCTTTTCCTTCCTTGGCTCATTTCAAACGACTGGCTCTCGGCACAAGAGTACAAATGTCTGGGGGGGGGTCAAATGGTGGGAGAAGCTCTGCATGGGCCAAGTACGGTGCGGGGGCATGAAAAAACTTTTCCGTGCTGCGGGGCATGAGCAGGGACTCGGAGGTTAACGCCCCTGTCAGTCGTCATGTGTGACTGTGAGGATTCCTATTACAACTGACAGCTGAGGTTAAGCGCTGACCCGTCCCCTTCCCACAATGCCCTGCTCTCTCTTATGCCCCTAGCTGGGTCAGATAATGGAGTCTGTGTCTCAGAGCTGCAGGGAGGGGGGGGGCAGTCCCAAAATCCTCTTGGGTGCTGGGGCTGGAGGTCTGTGCTGCTGACAGTCACCTAGGAGTGAACACATCCTGCAGCTGCTCGTGCTTCAGGCAGGGAGGACGCTCATCCTTTACTTGGTTTTTGGCTTTTTTGAGTAAAACCAGTGAGATTTAGAGGTGGGGGGGGGGCTTTGCTGTAATTAATCACAGGCCCAGTAATAAACTAAGCTGGAGAGGAAAAAGCAAAAACAGCGAAAACTCTTGATGTTCCCTCTCAGCAAGTAACACCGACATGCAAACGCTGTCCAAGCTGGAGGGAGATTTGGTTTCCCTTGGAGTAAACAAGGCAGACTCTCTCCGCTTTTTCTTGTTGTCGTCATCTACTTTATAAATAATAGGAGGAAAGTGGGCCTGAATGATTTGATCAAATTGCAGACATCCAGCTATTTCTTCTCATTTGGTGGCCACTTTGATGCTGAGCGAGAGAGTGATGAAGGAGACCCAGGCCAATATGGAGAGGAGGCAGCAAGCTTGGAGTCACGGAGGGACAACAGAGACCATGGCTCCTGGGGAGGTGGTGTCGGCCGCACTGTATCTGCGGGGGGGGGGGGGCATTTCTGGGCAAAGGCACTCTCTGTAAACTGACAGCTAGGCTCCCAGACACAGGTGTGTTTCTCCTGTACTAACTGTGTTCCTCAGTCAGACGCTGTTAGCATTCCGCTTAAGCAGAAATTAAAACACGACAGTCTTATAAAAAGCACCACCGTTGCGTTTTTCCTTTGCCGTCACTGTAGCTCCAGCTGGCTCGACGTGAAGCCCGTGAAGAGAGAAGAGGCATAAGGAGAAGGTGCATGGGGTGGGGGGGACATATCTACTCACTCTGGAAAGTGCCATCCATCTCTGAGGGCTTTGGGGGAGCCGGGAGTCGTGGCTTTCCTGACCCGATAATTGGGGAAACAAAGTGAAGTCATTATCTCCAGGCCAGAAGTCCCCGACACACAGATGCTGCGAATTAGCCGAGGGCCACCTGGGCTGTGGGGTGTCACACAGCCTGGGAAAAAAAGGCATCGGAAAAGCCAGTCGGAGTGTCGCGTCCCGTCGGAACGCTCCTTCAGAGACATGAGCTATGGAATCTTATTACTGTGAGCTGAGGGAACGGGAATGGGGGAATGAGGCCGCTACAGACCGTCTTTTATTATCCATGCCGTGTTATTTATGAATCCCAATTGCCTGGTGATCACAGCGCTTAGACCTTAAACTCACAGCATCCCATCTACCAGGGAGATGTAAAATATTTCGCGATTACCGTGAAGTCGTGTTTCCTTTCACAGCCAGATATTGTTTTTACATATCGCCGGCTATAAGAATTACGCCCCGTTGATATACTATGCTATCATTAATTTTACACATCTCAGCTGACGTTTTTACCCGGCGAAACTCCTTCTACTTACCCATTTACTCAGCTGGATCTGTTGGCTCAAAGCACTTCTTGACATGTTATACCATGGAGGTCTCACCAGGCAGAGCCATCAGCAGAAACGTTAAGCAGGGGGACGGCCTTTCGCTACACCCCCATTAGAGAATGCCCCTGGTTTTTAAGGGCTGCTTGGTATCTTTTGGAAAAAGTATGGGTGATGTCCTGACTAAAATCTGGCCATCTGTCAGTGATCCCACCTAAATTTCTCCAACAAGCATTGTGAAGGTGTTCACAAGAAGTCCCACCACTGAAGACCTTTTCAGTAGTGGTGGTGGGGCTGTAAAACACTGACGTGCACCGGGGGGGGGAGTATTGCTGGCCCTCAACTGGACAGAAATAACAGCCCATAGGTAGAGACACAGTGGGCTTGGTTACCATGGTACAGGAATAGTTGTGTAAACCTTTGACTTGCAGCCTGATGAAGGGGATTGGGTGTCCACTCCCTATTATGACATCATCCTGTAAGTAGAGTCAGAGGGGGAGGGAACAGCACATGTAAAACCCAAATGGCTTGTGGGCTTTTTTTGAGCTTTGCTTGGTAGTTCAGAAAAGTTAAAATAACTTAAAATAAAGTAGCTGAAACTGCACTTTTTGACAGTGAATTGATCTGAGGAAAACGCCCAAACAAGATGGATGTGACACTCAGAAAATGGCACTGAAAGCCTCATGTTCAGGCCCCTGTAATACTGAATCCTGTCCACCTTGCTTCTTGTTTAACTGATGCTCCTGTTAAGATTTAGATCAAGGTTGAGATTAAGATTAAGATTAAGATTTGGAGTAAGTTGCACATTGATGACCCTAGTTTGAAATTCTGCAGCACCAGTAGGCAGAGCTCAGATGAACGTGTCGCAATGCGACAGAGCTGTCTCGTACAGCCATCCCATAATACCTGGTGCTCCGCTCATCTGCTTGTGATGAATTCAGCAGTTGTGGTCATTTGATGCATCGCCGGGGAGCTCACCCCCTCTGACAGCCAGTCTCTCAACTTGATTGATTCTGTTTTGGAAAGTGAAGAAACCGGAAGTTTCCTGGTGCTCAGTCTCTGAGTCGCGTCCCCCTGGCCCTGGGCACACAGACAGACATGGTTAGGTCTGTGGCGCCTTCCGGAAGGGCAGCCATGGGGGGTCGGGGGGGGATACGCAGATGAGGAGGACTGTGTGAGACCTTCTCTGTGTCGGCAAGGTGTCCCCGAGTTTCAGCCTCCATCTGTGCTGATGAATAACGGAATTTCGCTCTGTCCCCTCCCTCGAAGCTGGCCTCCCGGCGTCTGTCCCAGACAAACTGCATCCGAAGTGTTGGGATGCGCCATGATTTACGCCACCCATAGATTGGACAAAGTCAGAAAAAAACACTGCAAGTGTACATTAAGCTGCATGTTTGCTTATCTTTGCACATCGGGTGGGAGGGTGAGGGGGGGGGCAGCAATCGTTTTTCACTCCCCGTTCGCTTTAATCCATTTCAGTTCGACGCTCATTGGCACGGCTTACATTATGTAAATATTGGCGAAGCGTAGTGTGGAGCACGACAATGGCAGATGATACAATAGGAGCTTATAACAATACGTCTGATCAGCAGTGAAGTAAGAGCAGCGGTGTGCAGAACAAAGGCAGGCAGTGAGCTGCTCTTTCGTGGACAGGCTGTCTTCATATATCTGCGTTATGTCCCTCTCAGCCCACTCTCTCTGCTCGATGTTTTGTTTCAGTCTCTGCTCTCCGAAGCCAGAAGGCCCAGAACAGTCACACCCCCCCGGCCAACGTTAAGGGGCCTCAGCCGCTCTACCCTTCGGCTGAGAGTCTGTCCCAAGCCACCTCGCTGAGATTTTCCAGTTATGGGAAACAGTTGAAAGGAGGTGGGCGGGTGGGGGGGGGGATTCTGGGCAGAGTGGGAGGCGCCGCCAAAAGGCGAGGGAAGATGGTCCCAGGTGCGGTGGGGGAATTCTGGGCGGAGTGGGTGGGGGGCGCCGAAAGGCGAGGGAAGGACGGTCCTGGCTGGGGGGGGGGATTCTGGGCGGAGTGGATGGAGGATGCTTTGTACTGCATTATAAAGGTACCTATAAAAATGCATCATAGATGAGAGCTTCATGAGGCAGTCATAATGCATAATAAATATGGTTATAACATGTTATGCCTTTTTATAAATATTTATAGCCTTGTTTATAATGCTTTATGAATGCTTTATGAATGTGTTATGAATGTGTTATTAGATTCTTATAGACATGGCATTCACAGTTACCGTTATTACAACAACAACAACAACAACAATAATAATAATAATAATAATAATAATAATAATAATAATAATAATAATAATAATAATAATAATGAAGATATCAGCAGGCGTGGTGAGTGTGTCTCCCTAATGATTATACATTTCATTCCTTAGCCATCATTGTCAGCAGAGTATATTAGACTGAATGATTCGTTAGCCCGCATAACGATGTTTGCTAAATGCCAGGGGGATAATGAAAGAAAACCTAAATCCTGTGGTTCCTGTGAGACGCAGGCATGCGAGTGCGCGCTGTGCTATGTTTGGGGCGTGGCTCTGATCTGCTGCGTTATGGGGTGTTCCTCCTGGTGTTAAAACGCTGCGCCATTAATAAAGAGCATATTGTTTTTGTCAGTTACTTTGGAATATGTTCAGTGGCATATGTGCTGTGTATCAGCGACAGGCGAGACTTCGTATATCGTTACTCATCGGAATGTGCAATGTGCCTCCCGTATGGTGCCAAGACAGGGCCACAAACAGCATCGGCGATCGCTTAGTCAGACTGCGCGGAGCACGCAGATGTTCCTGTCGAGCTTCGGAGAGCCCAAGAGTGTGTGCTTGCGGTCCTGTGCATCCGTGTGACATCATCGGTCCCCACGGAGAGGAGAGGCAGCCAAGAGGTGGGACCGGGGAGCGAGGTGACCCAAGCGACAGCAGCACCCTCATTGTGCTGAACTGATATTACTGCTACGCTTCGGGGGGGGGGGGGAGCAAAGCACCCCCCACAGCACTGGCGGCACCTTCAGTATCTGCCTGTATAAAGCTCTCCATCACAATGGGTTTGGCACCTATAACCTTCCGGTTTGCACTGAAGTCTGTCACTCACCTGTCGGTCAGCTGCTACTTACAAAGACTGTCTCCATGCATGGTGTGTGTGTGTGGGGGGGGTTGTGGGGCTCAGTGAGTCAAGGCTCTGTACCTGCAATCAAAATGTTATTGGTTCGAATCCCTGAGCCGGCAGATTGATGCATGCCGGCAGACCCTGTGCTGTGACCCCCACAAATCTTGTTCTCATCTCTAAATGTGTCTGTGTTTCATGGGGGGCAAGGTGGGGTAGACAAATAGATCATTTCCCCTGGGGGAACAACAGAGTTCCCCTTCATCAGCTGCCTGACCCTGTACAGCCAACACACTCATAGAATCGGCCACCAAGGCTGTGAAAGTAGAGGTCGTCTCATATTTACTTCCCTGTTAAGTATGTGTCTGCCTCCTTCGATCCTGGATGGATGGACCGCCTGTGCATCCTGTTGACATTCCATAGTTAGGCTCTGTAACCTTGTTGCATGTCAGCAGGACATCTATGCGTGGGCGTCCTGAGGGAGCGCGGGTAGGAGCTGAGCGTCCTTCCGGTGCGTCACTGACAGGGAACATCAGCAGCTCCCTGCCCTTGGGACAGCGGCCTCAGTGTCTCCAGGGAAACAGAGCGGAGCGCGTGGGCAGGGTTTGCAGGTGGGCATATGGCCCTCTCACCTTGTTGGGACATTTTTGGGTAAAGTTGTCCCCGCAAAGACAGAACGGGCTGAAAAAGCGGGACATCGTTATGGGGCGAGAATGTGTTTTTTTTTCTAAAGTTAGTTATTCGTTATCTACATTCATTCTTTTTTGTTTTTCTTCTAAACTACACTTGTGCTTGTCTATCAGTGGGATCGTCTAAGAATTCCATTAAGGAGACGCCGACGTTTAAGGTTAGAGATGTGGGGTGGCCCCTCCTCAGATACTACGCTTCTCATAACAGCCCTCCAAGAACCTTTGGGATTTCCTGCCCCACCTCTGGCATCAAGCTCGAATCCGAAAGGGGATCCGTAAAGGATACACTGTGTTTATTTTACTCTCCAGGTTGGGGTTTTCATCAGGAGAACACTTGCCGACCTCGTGTGTGAGCTCATAGTGTCGGATCTGCGCGAGGAGTCTCCGCGATCTGAGTTATGTCATTTAGCAGTCTAATTTGTTTTGACTCCAGATGTGTGTCAGATACGGTCCAAAGAACAGAAAGCTTCCAGTGGGATCAGCACATCATACATCCTGTGTGTGCTTCGGGGGGGGGCTACAAACCCCACCACCAACCCCCCACGCTCACACGCGACTGCAATTAGTCAATTTAAATGTCTTTATTTTCAGTCAAACCATCAGCGATGAGCATAATTAAAATCCATGGCCCGTTTTCCTTCCCTGAGAAAGGTTTCCGACTCTCGTGCAGGATGACGTGACATCGGAGCCCAGAGACGGAGACGGCGTGAGGCTGCCTCATGTCCCGGAACTTCAGAGTGTCTGATGTGTGTGCGTGTGTGTGTGCGAGTGTGTGTGAGAGAGAGTTATGATAAATGCAGCATCATCATCACAACGCCACACACACACGCCGGCAGCTCGCGATCCGTCACGCCTGTCTGCTGAGCCGCGTTCCCCAGCTTGAAAAATGGCCCTGATTTCAACCTCCCCACTTTGATCGTTCTTCACTTAGCTGAGCCTTTTAAGCTCATAAGAGAACCCACTCAATCTTAAAGCAAACAGAAATTGTTTGCATACATTGTCCCAAAAAGGCACAGAAAAGAGTTAAATCTCTCATAAAAGTAGGCTATTCCCGTCCTGAGCCTGAATAGAATGGTTATCTTATGATAGCGTTGTGTTCGCATTAAAATAAAAGATGACTCTGCTTTAAAGCCTTTGTGTAAAACCCTAACAGACTGCAGCTACCATTTAACGGGCTGTTCATGTTCGTTTCCCCGTTTGCCTTTCCTGCTGTGGTTCTCACGCCTGTGATTACGCAGAACACAAAGGGATGCCGTGCTTATTTGGGTCAGTCATCGGGTTTTGGAGCTCAGATCACATCGGATCAGAACCAGAGCGATGCGTTTCGAGGCGTGAGCCTAATCTCAAGACAGCTGTGTATCATTATGTTATTAAGAGGCCCGGCAGACACATTTAAGCTAAAGCACTGCTCAGCATGACTTAGATGGGCTTTTTTACGCTTTGCTCATTTGCGAAACTGGTTATTTGCCATGCTAGCTAATGGCGGAACGTTGCTGTATCCACACTCAACCCCCTACCCCGTAGGTCACCTGGTGGGTAGGATAGCAAACATGGCCAGTGGGCCTTGAAGCATTTGGCTCCGGGGGCTAATCCTCTCTGCCTGTGACTGAAAAGTTGTTGGTTCAAGCCTGATCATGACTCATCTGCAGCTCCTTGAGCAAGGCCCTTAACCCCCAGCTCCCTGGGTACCACCCCTTGCAGTCAGCTTGCTCTGACCTACAGAGGGCAAACTGGGGGAGGTGTAAAGAGAATTTCCCCATGGGGTTCAATAGGGTATCAGTTCTTATTATTAAAACCCATCCTAAAGTGTTCAGAGAGCTGCGCAGATCTTCAGAGACCTCCTCACTGGTCTGTCCTTCTATACTGGTGTGTGACTGAAGTCACACTGTGTAGTTGATTTTATTCCCTCCCCCCCTTTTTTTTTTTAGCTCATCCATCTTCCATAACCGCTTATTCCGCAGGGACTCACCGTCAGGCAGGAGCACAGCAGAGGAGGACACGACGGACGGGATCAAAGGCGCGTTAAGAGCAATTTAAATAGAGCGGCTCACCTGACTGCGTGTAACAGGGAGGACATGGAGAGAACATGCAAGCTGTGCCCACATGGAGCTGGGGAGCAGAATCAAACGCGCAGCCCTGGAGGCGCGAGGCCTTGGGGCTCCCCGCCGAGCCCTTGCACCTCCTGCACCTCCCACACGGCTTCTTAGTCACAGAAGAACCCCGGCGGCTCTGATCTGAGCCCATCCCAGAAGGTTTTCACTTTCAGCCAAATCGACAGTGACAAGACAAAGGGCACAGATTCGGTCAGGATGCTGCCATTGCCCATTCATGCTAAATAAAAGCATGCTTTTGTGTGGGATTCGAAACCAGCTCGAAGGTGCCTGCATTTTAGAAATGGAAATATTCATACTGGGCATCTGAAAATTTAATGGTCCAGCAATTTCCAGAAGCTCAGATATGGAGTGTGGAGCCACTAACATCTGTCAACACCCCAGTGCAAGACGTGCGTGAGAGTGCGCGTGTGGGGAAGGTGAGTCTCTCACTCTGCGCTTATAATGCAATTATAGCCTCCCAGCCCCCTGACATTAAACATTTAGGGGCATAAATACGGAATTCCGACACGTCGAGCGCAATCATCCTCACTGCAGTCAGCACCTACTGTATGGTCATGTGGCGAGTTGCACTGCATAAGCCTCTCCACTGGCGCCCTTTTATTTTTCGCGTGAAGGCAGTGCGTGCGCGTGCCCTCCCCCATCTCTATCGCACTTTTTATTTCTTCTGTCTTCCCCAGGAGTTTTTGTCAGGAACATTAAAAATAACTTTGACGCCGTCGAGGAGGAGTTGAAGCCATCTGTCGCCGCGGTCTCACTTTCGACGTCTCCGCGATAAGACCTGCGCACGCGGCTCCACACCCTCCCCCCGCGGCCGGGGCGTGGAGGAAGGAGGCCCCGTCTCCTGCATGGAGGCCGCCCCCCCCAGGAAGTGCCTGGGAGGAGCAGATAGGGGTCTGCGGCCCTGGACGGCAACTCAGATGCGTCTCTCGTTGCTAGCGGAGCTCCATGGTAACCGGATGCATGTCTGACAGCCCCCTTCCCTTCCATTTAAACTCACAGCCCCCGCAGACATTTTATGCTCCGACGAGGGCCCGTGAAGACAAGCCTGGAGAAACACTTCACCTGTCGTTGCTCCAGGTTAAAAAATAAAAACGAAACACAAAAAAAGCCTCATCCAGTCTGGTTTCCAGGGAAGGCTCTACGTTAGAAAGACGTACCAGGCTGGTGTGGATGGGGGGACTTGCGGTCCGTCTAGCTGGGGCTCAGGTACCGT
>JAODJU010000035.1:21056289-21089767 GCA_026776725.1 Gnathonemus echidnorhynchus | reverse complement strand
AGTGCCCAGGGCCCTCCTCTTCCATTATGCTGTTCTCTTCTCATCCTGTAGAGTCCAGCTAGTTAACTGGTTAGTGAGATCCTGGCAGGAGTGAGGAGGACAGTAATCTTCTCCGCCGTCAGACTCAGCTACTGGGGTACGGCGTCGTACTGACGGGTACAGAGCTGGATTACCTTTAACTAGCGGCATTTGACCTGAGATTTTTAGTGCAGGGAGGTTAATCCAAATCACATCCTCACCTTTTGAAAGCAGCAGGGGTTAATTAGGGAGTTTAGGAGGAGCGTAAGTGTGAGCAGTACCTCACATACTCGTGACGGAAGGACGTATGCTCGCACTGTGAAATAAAGCACTCGTGTGTCCGATTAGGAGGGCTCACGGTGCACTTAAGCCCCAGTGTTCGTGACACTAAGTAAGCAAACCTTCTTAATCCACCCCACCCTCCCCAAGCCCAGTGTCAGACAGTGCTGGAACTGCTACATTCCCAAGGGACCCCGCCCTGGAGGTGGCACATGGGCCAGCGGCGGGGGTCAGACACACTTTGTCCAGCTGCATTACAGTCCCGGATCCCTGGCTGAAATCTCCCCCCCCAGGGCTTCACCGGAGACGGCTGATGGAACGTTCTCCCAGACTAACGATACATGTCGCTCATTAGTTCTGCAGCTGCCGCAGTTTGGCCACCAGGGGCAGTGTGGCGGCCTGTTGTTGTTGACGTGTGACACTGCGCCATCCGTCTGCCAGATGGTTATCAAAAAATATGTCTTGAACCTTCAACCGAAAAATAATGCAGTTCACTGAAGGGTGAAGAAGAAAAAGGTTAATATAATTTTAATCTTTAGACCATTAAGAAAGCGTGAATGTTACTTTTTTCATACAATGAAGAGAGAAAGTCTTCCTTTACCCTTGTTAGAACATGGGCTGAAGAAAATCAGCAAGTTTCATGGAGCCCCAACAGCAATGCTAAATATAGAGGGTAAAGCATTGTGAGGACTTTGAGGATGCTGCGGGGAGAGTCAGGGCCATTCAGACATGATGGACCATGAATCTGCGTAGAAGTAGCTGAATGGGCTGTGATCTTCACGACCACCCTGCTTGCCCGTCCTCACCGCTCGCTGACGCAGGGTTTCAACCTCCAGCTCCCGGCTCACATTAATACTAACACAATGCAACACTTACAGGCGACGTTACAGTCTCACACCTCCAGGGTTATGGGTTCGAATCAGTTGGTGTTCCATGGCATTTGTCTGTGCTGGTTTTCTCTCTAGTTTTTTTTTCTGCTATCCAAAGTCAAGCAGGTAGGTAAACAGATGTCTTTAACTTCCCTGTAGTATGTGGCTGTATGTGTGTGTGTGTATGTGTACGTGCTCGTGTGTGGGCTCTGTGATGGACTCGCATCCCATCCAGGCTGTACTGGATATGCAACTGGAAGATGGATGAATGGCTGAAGTGTAACAGTCATTACATATTTATGTGTCTGTTTATCAGAGCTGAATGTGTTATGTTAGCTTATGTACAGGAAAAACCTTCCAAGTGAGCAGAATGAGCCACTGCGCACGCAATGAGAAACAGATTGGATCTGAGGTGTGTTGTATTGCTGTTCAGGGCTAAAAATATAATATTCTGTCCTCTGGTCAGAAAGTGAACAAAATGACCTTGCAAGATGAAAGACATTGAAGCCAGAACCAGGGTTCCCTTTGCTTCTGGGGGGGATCCAGGCTCCCCATGGCCCCACCCTGGGTGAGTGGTTTGGAGAGATAGGTAAGCCAATAGATATAGACAGATCAATAGATACATAGACAGATAGATGCCTGAACCAGAGCCCCACGCCTGGACTGAAACCCCACGACTGGACTGGAGCCCCAGCTGGCGAACCCACGCCTGGACCAGAGACCAACGCTTGTACCGGAGCCCCACACCTGGACCAGAGCCCAATGCCTGGACCGAAGCCTCACACTTGGACTAGAGCCCCGACTAGCGACCCCACACCCGGACCATAGCCCCACACCTGGACCGGAGCCCCACGCCCAGACCGGAGCCCCACGCCCAGACCGGAGCCCCACGCCTGTACCGGAGCCCCACACCTGGACCGGAGCCCCACACCTGGACCGGAGCCTCACGCCTGGACCGGAGCCCCACACCTGGACCGGAGCCCTGGCTGGTGAACCCACACCCGGACTGGAGCCCCACACCTGGACCGGAGCCCCACACCTGGACTGGAGCCCAATGCCTGGAGGCAGACGGACCTGATGAGCGCCTATTAATTTGAAGGCTGCTTTCTCTGTGTGCAACAGGGGCTTGATTTTTAAAACTATGAAATATTCATTCATCTCTTCTGGCTGGCGGGGTGTATCAGCGGAAGATTTACAAGAAGCAATGGAGCTTTGGGAATAAAACCTATTTATCTCCGAATTCGGGGGGTTTAAAAATATCCTTCATCATTTATTTATACAGACATGATCCCCAGCCATTCTGAAGCTGGGTGACAGTCTGTCTATTAGATAAGTAGTTTTGCCGGTGCATGAATGCGGATGTAAGGTGATTCCACCAAGGGAGATTATAGCCAATGGCTAATGGTCACACTGTGAAATCTGCTCTGCTGGTAATGTGTGCGGCTGGCTTCCATGGGGTGGATTGCTAACTCAAACGTGATTGGCTGAAAGGCAGGGGTCATAGGGGTGGGCTGCTAACTCAAATGCGATTGGCTGAAGTCTTCGTAGGATCCTACCGATGTACTCTTGCGCAAAGGTACTTAACCCAAATCGTTTCGGTAAATGGCTATAAGGTTAAGTCTGTTTGGGTTGAAGCACCAGTTGACAACGTGTGACAGGAAATAATGTTGTTATGGTCAGACATGCACCAGAAGGGCAAAGGAGAGTTTTTCTTCTGGTCTGAATCAGGAATTTGAAGGAGCATCTCGGGATATGCTGGATGCACACAGCCGCTCACTGCGAGACATCGCGACCGGTCACTGCGAGACATCGTGGCCGGTCACTGCGAGACATCGCGGCCGGTCACTGCGAGACATCGCGGCCGGTCACTGCGAGACATCGCGGCCGGTCACTGCGAGACATCGCGGCTGCTCTGGCTCCTCTCCCGCCAGCTTCCTGCCATTCCGTGGGCCTGGATGGTCGACTGCCTCCCCATGGTGTTCTGCAGATGGGGGCCTGGCCAAGAGTTTTAAATAAAACGCCACAGGGGCCGCTTTGAAGAGGCCGATCGGCGGGGTGCGCTGACTGTAAATGCATGGGGATCTCGCTTCGCACAGAAATCGTTTGCTTTCCTTCATCGGAATCACGTGGCATGATTTGGATTTGGAGTTCATGCACATGCCTCGTGAGTTAGACACTCCTAATGAGCACCGTATGGATCAGGTTCTGCTCTTTCCATCTGGGCCAAATTAACTGCCGTGCGGCCAGTGCCAGGCTGGGTCCTCATGCGCCGGAGGCCTCGCAGTCTGCATGTATCCATTTGGGCAGAAACAGGAGTGGCATCCGTGTCGACCTTTGACCTTTGTGGAGCGGCAGGCAGATAAGGGACAGAGCTGCAGAAGGGACTGAACCACTTTGTTTTTGCTTTAATTCCCCCCCCATCCCTTCATTATCTCCCCACCACTGGATGACTCACCGCTCCACCACGACAGAAAGCAGACGGCGCCACAAGCCACACCCACTTTTGGTCTTTGTCCCGCCCCTCCAGACGTCTGCTCTTGGGTTTATTTTTGTCGGGTCTGCAATGACCTGCACCACGCCTCTAGATAACACAGGGGCACCCCCATGCCCGTGGGGACTCCATGCCCTAACTCTGCCTCTGCCATTCTGTCAACCCAGCATATTTGGCCCCAGGATGTAGGTGGAGGTGTGTGTGTGTGTGTGGGTGAGTCTGGTCAGATACCCCCCCCCAGGAAGTGACGTGTTATTTCAGCCGGGGAATCTTGCTTTTTATCCCCCTCTGGAGCACACTGCCAGGTACCCCCCTGGACTTGCTGCCTCTGGGGGGTGTCTCAGCATGTCCCGTGCCCCTGAAACATGGACACATCTGTTTCCATTTCTGTGACCGTCTCGGATAACCCTCAGTTCCCATTCTCTTCGATTTAATGGCCTATCTCCAGTTTTATATTTTTCCTGTTCATTGAGAACAATTTATCTTTTTTTTCAGTGGGGGGTGGGGTGAAGGAAGGAAGAAACACTGAAATATCGAACATGGCACTTTTAAGCAGAAGCTAGCTGATCGAAGGCTTTCCCTACCTCCGCGTTTTCCCGGCTGCCTCAGATGAGGCGACTGTCACGTTATCATATTCCCGGTCGAGGCAGGAATGGGGGGGTGGGGAGGGGGGGATGCCTTATTACGTTTCATTTCAATAACTCCATATAATTCTCCAACTGCAGAGGCTGAGCTGTGCTCATCCAGTAAGGCCGGGTTCCAGTGGATCGGCAAACACCAGTAAGACCACTGCAGCGCCGCCCTCACACTCTGGGAAGCCCGCAGATACTGGGCAACAGGCGTCAATATGGGGCTCAAATTACATCCGTCTGGAGGAGCTCGCCTGGGTAGGTGTTTGCGTGTGCGCGCGTGAAGGTGGATTCCTTCTTATTTTCTGCGAATTTCTTTGTATAAATAAGAACGAAAGCTCTTCCTGGCGTCACATCCGAATACGGCGCAGTGAAGCCAGGACCACGGAGAGGAGCACACTTAAAATGATTAAATGTTAGAGGTTAATGTCCGTTTGAGGCAGGAGGGACCCCATGGGCGTTTATCGTCCCCGCATCACGTGCTGAATTGATGAGCTGGCGGATGGGCGAGCCGGGAATGAAGAATTAATACACTGCAAAGGCCCAGGACAAAGCCTATCCCCGCATTCTAGCTCTTACTTTGAAATATGACCTTCGAAAAGATCCGTGGTATGGGAAATTTTTTTTATTATTATTTCAGCTAGGTCTGAAGATTATTAAATTCATTTAATTTATTAAACCTGTAGTGCATTAGGTAAATGAGACCCCTCAGCGGCACCATAAAGCACTGGGGATATGAATATACACTCACAGCTGTGTGAGCCCCTGCCTTTATTTCAGCTTTAAATTCAGATTTTCTTGGGGAAGGGTTACTTTCTGAGGATCCCCCCCCCCCACCTCAAACAGAATGCTTCTATGCCACGGTATGAAGGTCCAACACCTTCGCAATGCACCTTTGCAATGCTCACTGCATCCAGTGCCGTGTAAATCGGTCTCCGGAAGTGTGACTGGGCATCTGCAGGATCATATGTGAGCCGGCTGGAGGAGGGGGCGGGCCTTCTATGGCCACATCCTCCAGTGGAGGAGGGGGCGGGCCTTCTATGGCCACATCCTCCAGTGGAGGAGGGGGCAGGCCTTCTATGGCCACATCCTCCAGTGGAGCGTGACACGCACCCACAGACACATGCTAGTGCAGAGGAAGTCCCTGGGAGACTGACCGTGGGGCACAGGGGGCTTTTCAGATGAGGAGATAAAGCCTCCGCCACAGACTGAGCCCATCGAGCAGGTGGGGGGGTAATATGAGGGCTCCGGGAGGTTTGCACTTCCGGGAGGCCTGAACTTAATTCAGTTTGCTCCCCGATTGTTCGGAGGACTGTGTAAAAGCCCTCAAACTTTTTACGGCTGAATCTGGAGAATGGAGTTAATGGGACCTCCGACCTCCAAGATCCAGCACCTGAAGCCGGTATACCACTGCAAGCCAACATCCTGCCCAAATCAGCGGCAAAGAGTGAAAACCAGCACTGGGTCCCAAAATAAACCGATACTCACCTCATTCTTACAAAGACCAGCAGATGAAGTTCTGAAATAAACCTCCATCTCATTAAAAAAATGTAAACATAATGAGCCCACGTAACTCCTCAACAGTACAGTCACCTTCCTGGCGAGATAAGACCCTTTAAGCCATGCCAGTGATTCAGGAGTTATGAGGGACTTAAATTTTATCGATTTGTCAGACAATTTTAAAATTTTGAAAGCACAGTTCCTGGTACAACTGGGGATTTAGAGCCTTGCTCAAGGACCCAACTGAGAAATCACAACTCCTGGATTTGAACCTATGACGTCTATAGCACTGGCTCCCAACTCACCAAGCCAAACACCACTTCTGCTGGGACAGAGGACAGGTGTAGTCTGGTGACCTTTTGCAGTAGGAAAGGACACTGATTATGTCGACAGTGTGGGTCCCTGTGGTCAGTTAGCATGCTGTACAACTGAGGGTGATTCCCAGCACCGTATGAAATCCATAACCTTCATCAGCTCCGGATACATCACAATGTCTCATGAATTGGCCTTATAGTGCAGTTTGACAGGAGACAGCTGTATCTGCTCTAATGGATGCGCCGAGTCGATCCGATGCCCAATCGGCTATCTAAACAACAGGCCTCAGCGTCACCTGCAATTGGCTCAGTCTTGGTGGAAGGTGGACTGTATTCGTAAAGGCAATATTTCTGTCAGGACATTTTCAATTTCCAGACCTATGCACCTAAGCAATACAGCACGAGGGGGCCCATTCCTCGAGCTGACCCAGCTCAAGTTGCCTGTTGGACCCTTATTGAACAAAACCCTACCTGGCGACAAACAAAAATTATAATTCCCACCGCAGCCATAACCACAGAATTCCGTGGATTGCAACCGTAGCCCCCGGTACTTTATGAACATTTCTGCAACATTCTGCACTAGATAAGAACCAAACACACTTTGGCACGCCGGCACAGCACCTATGTGTTTGTTGACTTAAGAGGCACGTCGGGGTCTTTTGGGTAATGCTCACAAATCACACTCATCATCTTCATTTCAGGCTATACTCTGTATCTTCTGCAAAGCCAGAAATCTGCTACTCATGTCGCTACGGCAACAGGACGTCAGCCATTACGTGATTGGTTCCGATCTGTCTCTACCTTGCAGGAAGATGCATTTCAGCCCTGCTGATCTTCATTCATCTACGAAAATGGATGACTGGTTAGCAATCAAAACACACTGATTTTTTTTAAGGAAAAAAAAAACGGTGAAACCAAAGACAAACCAGATGACAGCGCAGAAACAGAGATGGGAGACATATTTCTAGTGACACCTGCTGTCAGACAGGAACTGCACTGGATGAGCCATTGTGAGGATGATTTGATTGGATGATTGTATTGGGATTAGTCCAGAATTGCACTTCTTTGTAGTGCTTAATAATATCCATGTGTACTGAGCATGTGGGAAGGGTATATATGACTGCAGCACACGATAACACCAGAAATGATGAAAACCTTTTAATTTTGACTAATCAGTTTGGGGGGGCTTGGCCTATTATGTCCAGAATAAAAATAGATCTTAATATGGCCTTGACAAGGGGACAGTTTGCATACGCTGGATTTAATCGATTCAGGCATTTTTTTATACGTATTTCATATTTGTTCCTTCTCACATAGCAATTCACCACAGCTGCATTTCACATGTGTGCGTGCACAAGAACGATTGCACGTGCTCAGAAACCGATTCCTTCCCAGTGATGGATTAAATTTAATACTGCTTTACTTATTGATTTTATTTTAGCGCAGAACAAGGGTAAGTCCATGAAAATTCAGATTAAGTTGAGGGCAGTGGTCTGTAATTAAATCTTTTTAAAAATCTCTACGGTGATTAAACCACTAATTGTCAAATGAAACACTTCGGCTAATCTAGAAACAGCATGCTGGATTCTGGTCTCCACAGTGTTTCTGTTGAGGAGACCCAAAAAATGTTTATATATAAAAACCAGCCATTGTAGCGAATAGTGCATCTATTCTTGTTTGAGTTTCCAAAGTTAAAAATTTTGCGAGAGAAATACTGTTATTGCAATTAATGCAATTAAATGTGGCAGTATCTGCAGCGCAGGCCGAATCTGGGCCTATGCCTGCCAGGATGCAAAGCACCCCCACCTCCACCAAGCAGGCCCCTTTTCCACTCCACTGGTGCCAATTCTGGCACTGGGACTGGTGTTCGACTGGTGCTGAAGTTGGGAACCAGCAAGAGCCGGTCTGCATTTCCAAGGTCTTGAGAGCCCAGTGGGACCCAGGTGACAACACTGCGCCCACGTCACAAACCACGCCCACTTTCCGACATTATGTTTATTTTGCGTTGCCTCGGTTACTCCGCCCACCTCTCATGACGACACGGGTGCTTCATCCAGACCAGCAAAGGTTTGGCGCCGGTTTTGCGGCACTGGCGCCATTTCTTTTTTCTGTGGAAAAACGTGGCACTGGATCCAAATTGGGGATCGGCACCGGAACAGCACTGGCACCTTCGCAGTGAAAAAGGGGTAGCAGAAAGACATCGGGGCAGGAAGTGAAGGTCGGGGTAGCTCGGGACAGGAAGTGAACAGAAGGTTAGGGGTGGAGTGGGTCACTCAGGACAGGAAGTGAACAGCAGGTATGGGCAGGCTGGATTGCTCAGGACAGGAAGTGAATGGCAGGTAGGGTCGGGTCACTCGGGACAGGAAGTGAACAGCAGGTAGGGGCGGGTCGGGTCACTCGGGACAGGAAGTGAACAGCAGGTAGGGGAGGGTCAGGTCACTCAGGACAGGAAGTGAACAGCAGTTGGGGCGGGTCGGGCCACTCAGGACAGGAAGTGAACAGCAGTTGGGGCTGGTTTGGTCATTCAGGACAGGAAGTGAACAGCAGGTGGCGAAGCGGCCAATGGGAGTTAAGACGACGGACGTCGATGGGGAGCTCTGAAGGGCCCCACTGATGTAACCTCGGACAAGGGGTTTAATCTGAATTAATTCAGTAAAATATCCAGCTGCATCCAAGCGGAAAATTGAGACCTGAGGGGTAATGGGAAAGGAGGCAGACATTTCAGACGGTCCTGTCTGGCGGGGTGCTGAGCCCGCGGGGGCCAGGAGGACAGCGGTACTGGGGCGTGCGCGATCTGAGGCAGATATGGAATCACTCAGGTGTTTATTATAACAAAGGCCTCACTCAATACGCGAGCCGTTTGTATCCTTACCGCTAGAATGACGTTGGGACCCGGAACATTCCGTAACAAACGCCCATGTTCATCCACTGATCCTCGCCAACAGCATGATGATTTCAGATTCACTTCTTCAGCCGACGATAGTTCCCCGTTCTGCATCGTGCAATCGATCTCTGTCAGGCTAATATGTCAATAAATGCCAGCTTCTTTACGCTGCCATCTTTATTTGAGTATTAATTCAGATGCCTTTGAGAAAGTGGTTCTTGACGTTGGCTGCTAAAGAGAGGCCAGTTTTGGCTGCAGGTGCACGGGATTGGCCTAGTTCGGGGCTTTTGGGTATGAACCTGGCGCGATGTTGCTTATCTTCCTGCCAGGATGTCACAGATTGGAGATGGTGGTGGAGGTGTGGAGCCAAGATCAGCAGTTTCAGGAGCATTTGGAGTATCTGGAGATCATTACTCCCTGGCTTCTCTTCCTTGGGCTCCTTTACCTCCTGTGGGGCGTTTAAAAACTACCACCTCCTACCTTGCCTGTGGAATTTGCTAAGCACTGAACAGAAGGAGCAACAAGACAGTCCAGCGAGACGATTTCACTCTGTCAGCCATCTCACTGTGTCCAGTGGACCACAGAGCAGATGTGACTCCCACAATGCCCTGCATCAATGTCATTACACACCATAGACGCTCAATAAAGTCAGCAGTTTCCTCTCCATATTGTATTTTATGTTACTGGTGTGCCAGACCTCCCAGTCCCTGAATTGTATTTCCCAGAGCTATCTCAGGAGGACAGACCAGCTGCTGTCTGCCATTCCCATTCCTGTTCCTCATCCAGCAAAAAGGTGACCCCACCCTCCTTCATGAGCAGCACTGAATAGCTTTTCACTGTTACTCTATACTTCCATGATGTCGGAAAAAATGCAGACGGAAGCTTATTAACTCACGACTGTACTGGCCTTCACTGCACATCAACAGCAGTCAGGCCGAACCACATACACATGCTGCTATGGGGTAGTCCTGCTATTCGGAAGGGCAGTGACTGAATGCACAGCCAATGACACATGCTGTTGCATCACAAAGCATCATCAAAGTCGCCCCTATAAGCAGATAACTCATTCGTCTGTCCATCGTCCTTGGGGCTTATCTAGTACACGCTGGCGGTGAGCCCAGGGTCTGTCCCGGAAGGGGTACAAGACAGGGGGCGCCCTGCTGGGCACGATAGTTTATCACATGGCACACACACTCGCGTGAGTCGCGCCAGTCACACTCGCAAAGGAAATTCAGAGGCACCGGTTTTCCTGTATCTGTGAGCAGATGAAGAAGCTACCGGACCCCAAAGGAAACACACCGTACAGGCAGAGCCAGCCGGGCCGGGAAGCGAACCCCAATATCGCAGGTGCGTGGTCACGGCGCTTCCTCTGACAGCCCAGGCTACCCGAATTACCCACCATTTCCTAGATCAGCGGAGGACCCTGAAGCACATTTCCCAGTTTGCCTCATATGTGACGTTTAGGCCACACAAGCGTGTTAGCATTGGATTTGATTACTGTTAATACCCATGTGAAAAAATGAATTAATACATCCCAGCTCTAATTTCATAACATCTACAACTTGCCCTTTGTCCACATTTGCTAATATTATTTCGTTAATATTACAGACCATAAAAAAATAGGTTGTCAACAACACAAAACGGAAAATAAAACAGCCGGATACAGATTAAAGCGTGTGAGAGGGACCGCCAGGCGGCTGTGGGACTGTGTCTGAGTCTCAGGCTGGCTGTGCGGCTCCCGGCTTTCTCTACACTCTGATTACACCAGTTATTCTGTAGTATTTCACTTATAAAGGCATGGGTGTGTATTCATACCAGCACCGGTTTCACTTTTAGCTGGAGTCAAGCTTAGGTAATTCCTATCTATTGTATGTTTGGCAGACACAAGTCTGCGATTTGATGGAGCCAGTGTATAATTAATATTAAAGTCTCTGAAAAGTTATGATTGCATGATTATTCAATCAGTTTCTGCTGACAGGACCAGAGAGCAGCGTGTGTCTGTCACGGTGACGTTCCTTGTGACTGCAGACCGTACGTTACTCCTCACACACTGAGATCTGGGGTTCTCACACCAGCCACAGCCAGTCAAACAATAACAGCTCCATTGTGTGGCTGTACGTGAAGGTGCCTCGGAAAGAGAGGAGGTTTTCTACTGGCTGACATCTCGAGAGCGGAAATGCTGTTGTACCCTTTAGCCGGAAAGTTAACCCTGACTTATTGAATAAATTAGCAAGTAAACCGTTGAGGTTGCTATGTGTTAAAAACAACCACTGAGTGAATAAATAATGCAAATGGATGCCAACAGGGGCTTATGCATGTCTGCGGCTTCTAATGAGACCCATCCTGCTTTTTAGCAGCTGGTGTTATTTATATGGAAATTTCTGGAATGGTGTGGATATTATCACATGGACTTACATGAATAATGACTTGATAAAAAAAAATAAGCAGGTCGTAAATGTAAAGTGCGTAAGTTTGCTGGTTCCCCTGTACCTCTGAATGGCTGTCGGCATTGGTGCGTGTTCAGGACTCAACGAAAGGAAGAAAAATGGCCACCACTGGAAGGAGTTTACATTTAGAAAAGCAAATTATTCAAGAATTAAAAGCAAACGGGGCTGAACAGCATGCTGGAGGAACAGTGCCAGTCAGGTTTATGTTGGGGGGGGGGGGGGGCATTCATTGGCCACGATCAGAATAAACCGGCAGGGTCATGGTGGCCATTGTGATCTAATGCAGTCCTTTTTCTGTCGGCAGGGACGACCGGGCCGGAAGCGTTTCATCGATTTGCCGACGCCTCCTCTGCTAATTCAGTACCAGCACCTATTTCACCCTGCAATTACACATTTGTTTTGAAAGGCAAAGAGAAAATGAGAGGGTTGGATTATTAATGAATAAATAAGAGGCGTGGGATTAGCTATGGGGGGGGGGGGGTTGTTGGTGTAGGGAACTTGCAGAAGGGAGGATAGCTTGGCCGGGCTAGTGCTGGTGTCCTCGGTGATGGTCGCCGTGGCGATAGCTGTAGCATTACTATTGCAGTGGAGGTAGCAGTAGCCAGCTAGATGCTAATTTTACAGTGATATTGTTGGGTTAGATTCAGAGAGTAGCTTTAGCATTATCTACAGCTAGAATAGTGATAAAATGGACAGTACTCAGACCAGAGTGCCAGCAGAAGTGTTTTCAGGGCACCCCATGCCACCTGTCCCCACCCCAGAGCAACGCCATTATGTTTCTGAGAAGACATTACAGGACCGAAATGGGCCATAGTGCTATCAGGGGAGCACTGAAGGCGGAAATCAACAAGGGACAACTCTTCATGCACCAGGACGTGCATAAATGCAGCCTGTCTGCAGATTAACGTTAGCATGCGCAGCAGAGGCAGAGTTAGTATGAACCAGACTAAACATCCATGATGCTATCAGTAATAGTAATGAGTCAGATGGCGAGGGGAGCGAAGTTATAGCCACACCCACTAGACAGCAACTGGACATATATGCGAGGATTATGGGTAACGCAGCTGTCACTCAGAGCGCACACTTCTCGGTCAAAGTAGGCCAAGGTAAGAAGGAGCGGTAGAATGATGCGCGTGAGAGAGAATCGAAGCCAAGGCACGATCCACAGTGGCTGGGAAGGGTAGTTTATCCCAGGAAAGCCGGAGATGGCTCGGTCCTGAGGGCCTTTTCCGGATATTTTCAGCAGGGGACGGTTCAGCCCTAAGTTCTGTGCTGCAGCCTGTCTGCTTTGTTCATTCGTGTCTCGGATAATCATAATTGTGCATTTGTTCTGCTTTGCCCCATGTTAAGTCATGGTCTACATGTTTCCCAGCCACTTATGGGTATGTAATATGATTCCGCAACATACAAAATGTGACAGAGGGATATTTTTCAATCTAGGGATTTACTGCCGCTGGACTTCTTATGGTTAAACCGGCTTACCTGTAGTCAGCGAGGGGCTAGCCAGCTTGCTGCATCCGGTGTATTGGTACTTCTTTCCTCCGGTCAGGAAATGCTTCGTCACAGCCGCTTTTCCCAGACTTCGGAGGTCATTCAGGCAAATTTGAGAACTAAGACGAGAAAACTTTGCTGGAACTGGCCGGTAGAGTCATAAATATGTGACGTAAATCAGCAAGGCCAGAAATGCTGAGTTAATGAATTAGGGACGATTAGCTGATAAATGTCTGGGGAGGCGGGCCCACAGCCTGGGCGCTGCTGCCCATCGCGCAGGGGAGACAGTCATCGCTTAATAGGCTCCATCCTATATCTCTCTTCTCTCCTTCCCCACACACACGCTGAGATCTGGGAATTGTGCCTGTTTCAGCGTAAATGCGAGGCCAAGGTGCCTTTGCTCAGCTGCCAGAGACGTATCCATTCATATTTCCGTTTATAGAACACAGGGCGTATCGCGGGACAAATTATCTTGTCTCCGGTTCGATGTGACACCATTAGGAAGGCCCACGGAGGGCGTGATTCGCAACACGATGGGTTGGATTTAATTTCATCACTTTTTTGTGATTACGCATCATTTTCTGTTTCGTTCTGTGTTTTTAATTTGTGTCTTTGGTATTCTGTGTTATTATGCAACCCTATCTTTGTCATAACCTCTTTGCCAGTCTTGTGTCACAGTGAGTCTGTCCCAGAAAGTAAAGAGTATAAAGATACAAGTCCGATCGCATGTGTATGTGTATGTTTTATTTATTTACAGTTATTTAAATAGCAAGTGGGCTAAAGGGCCTTACTGAGGTGCCTAGTGGTGGGAAGACTGGCAATCCTGGATTTGAACCGGCGACCTAAGAGTCCAAGTAGCTGTTTATCGGACTGGCATCCCGCTGAGGGTGGACCCCAGCCCTGAACAGCACGCTGCCCCCCGCCAGACCAGCAGTATGTAAATCTGATGGGTTGCAAGCATAGCTGCTTGATTCCTTTATCTGTCATAATCGCTAAAACAATAAACACAAAACGCAGCATGCTTAGCCCATTGTCCTAGGAGACCTCCTGCCTAATGTGCGTCCCTAAAGGATAGGAGAATTATCCTCCTTGGGGGGGTGGGGGGGGGGAGACGACAGCTATGCAACAGCGGTAATTTAGAGGAAGTGTCGGGGTAAACAGCCGCTGGATTTGATGACACGGGCGCCACTCAATCAGCCCGCAAACGTGGCCGGAATCGGCTGCTGGGGTGTCGTTTGACAAACAGTTCGTTTCCACAACGGCTAAATTCAGTTTGAAATGGAGTCGGTCCGCATTTACTGTCCATGTCGCACACTGCATGAGGATACAATTTCCACCTCCGTCCAGCAATTTTAAAAACAGATAAACAGCTACTTGCGTTTACGACACCCGCA
Organism: Gnathonemus echidnorhynchus; assembly: GCA_026776725.1. Lineage (NCBI taxonomy): Eukaryota > Metazoa > Chordata > Actinopteri > Osteoglossiformes > Mormyridae > Gnathonemus > Gnathonemus echidnorhynchus. The sequence continues at coordinate 21,075,451 of JAODJU010000035.1, read as the reverse complement.
CGTCGCTCGCTATCCAGTAGGAAAAACACTTTTTCGGCCTGTATGGGTTCCCCTCCTTCCAGATCCCGCTTACTGCTGTTAGCGACTTAGTAAAAATCTCCTCGCTTCCCGCTACCGGTCGATATGTTTTACAGCCCCCCCCCGTCAATGCATTTTGTCACTTGACAGTTTTTATGCAGCCTTTTATTTATCTATGTCCATTTTTTACTTTACTTTTTTTTATCGAAGGTGCTGATAATTCACACTCATAAAATCGATTACAGAAACTGGGCGCAGGGGGGTGGGGGGGTGAGCCCACCTTCAGTTTGTGTGGACCACTGGCGGTATGAAGTTGCTAGCTGCTTCCACATTGTCTTACTACAGGGTTGCCCACTTTGGTCTGCTGCCTGGAGTGAGATTTTCAATTTGAGACAAGTCTGCACACGCATTTACATGTATGTAAGACTTTCATTACCTCGTAAATAGTCTGTAGGGTTTGTACACTTCCCCAATGCTTTTAATGTAGATAATTTTAGGTTTAGAATGGAATAATATAAATTTACTGTTAGATTACTTGCGTGAGCTTGAGAGTCTGAATTGAAGTGTCATGGCAGACGGGTGAGAGCTGGAAGCCCTGTCTGTGTTTTTATGGACATTTGGCTTCAGAATTCCTAGTGAAGGAGACATTTCTATAGCACAGCTCTAATGCTGGAAGTCGACAGACAGCCCTAACAAGAAGCCCCCCCCCAACTCCTCAAAGACGGGCCCTAATGACCACATAAGAAGGGGCCATCCATTATGGATGAAGGAATCATTTCATAAATCTCAGAAGCTGCTCCCCCATGGAGCCTTGAGCTCAGGTGCGTGATGTCGGGGATGATGATGATGTCACGGTGCACTCAGGGGTGACCTCGCTGGTATGGCTAATTAAACCAGGCTTTAATTACACACACAGCCAGGGCAAAAATAGAGGCAAGCTTACCACTGCTATGGTATGAGCAGATGGTTATACTTTTTATTCGTTTATTAACGTTATTTATAGGCCCAAGGTTAACTGTGACCCTGTACTAAACAGTCAGAAGATGGATGGATGGATGGATGGATGGTGATAGAGCCAATGAATATGTACAGTCTGTGTTCATGGTTACCTTCTGAGGGCTGATGGCTTCTGGGAAATGAGCAACACGAGGTTCATGGCTGCCAGATTTTGCGAGCTTTGGGATCTCAGGTGTAATGTTTACTCGCCCTGGGCTGCCCAGGTCACGCCTGATGATGAGTGTGGCACCAGGCCTATGTCAGTCTCCTATAACACCGACCTCTCCTTTTATTTCACACGCCCTTGTAATAGTGGGATCCCGACTCGCCATAGGCTTGTTATTTCAAATCCCATGCCGACGCACCCAGAGATAGTGTTATAGCCTGTGACAGAAAATAAAAAAATGTTTCTTTAACGAGGCCTCACCAGCGATTGTGAATCCAGACCATCTCATTGAATGACAATGGCCTTTGATGTCTCTTAAAGAGACAGCGCACTGATCGGGAACCCGCTGACATGCTTGGCCCAGCTCTTACGTACTGAGAAAGAGATCCCGGGGGCTTTAATTTGTATAAAAAGCAGCAGCTACAGAGTGTGGCATCTGAGTCTGGGGAGGCGAGCTGGCTGTCAAGCCGACACTGGAATTGCTATCTGAGGGGTGGTGTCTCGGAGGGTAGCACTGTGGCCGGACACCCCCGGGGCTGGGCATTTGATGCCCGCCCCATCCATGCATGTACGGAATTAGCATGCTCACCCTGCATAGTGCCGGTTTCCGTCACATGCTCCGCTTTCCTCCAGTAGTCCAGCGTGATGCCGTTTGGCAAGTTGGCATCTCTGACTTGCCCGTCGAGTGTCCCAGCGTGGGCTTGTGCCCTGAAATGGACTGGCATCCATTCTAGCCTGTGCCCTGCCTGGTGCCCCACGCTTCCTGGGCCAGATTCCAGGCTTATCGTAACCCCGGACTGGATAAGCAGGCGCGGAAAAAACGAGAGATGAAGCTATGAATTCTGGTTTGCCAAAAGGGTCGCGATTTAGACTTCGCTAAATTAATTGGCATTAACTAAAACATCGTCCGTCGCGATTTGGCAGAAACGTCGCCCTGCCCACGAGGCGACTCTCCATGCGACCTTCCCACGTGTCGGGGGGCTGCCTGACAGACTCGCTGTCGTCTCGATTTGTCATCCGGCGACGTGATGCGCTCTGGCCACTATCGGGGGCCACTGTCCTCTGGGTGACGCTGCCAGCCACTGGTGCGGCTGATTTTTGGGTGATCGGCACCTGGGCTTTGTCTGTGGCTCATCAACGTGAAAATAAATAGTGAGCCTCGTGCAGAAGCAGGAACTCCTGACTGAAATCTGCCAAAACCCACTGCTGTCTGTGTCTCCCAGTCTTATCTGGGAACCAGAAGTTCCATATTAGCCTGAATGACATCCGCTGAACATTCATTAATTACCATTCTCTTAAAGAAATGTAAATCTTTGCTTCTTTCAAAGGCCAGAATGACTGGTGGCCCCTCGATTAATATACTTCATAAATAAAAATATAACCCCCCCCCCCCCAAATAGAGAAGTGAGCCACTGCATGGGGAGGGGAGCCAGGAAACCCCCCCCCCGCTCTCTTCTGGGGCTCACAGAAGCCGGTCACCTCTCCTGGCGGCGAGGCAGGGAGACCTTGGTCTCTCATCGGCCATGGAGAAAACCGATGATGTCATACATTCCGGAATCCTCTGCAAGTCATCCATGCCGACAACCTGTTTGAAGTCGGCCTGTCTGTCCTGCACTCTCTGCACTGCTGGTATCTTTGTCCCGAAACACACTCATGGAGACACACAGGCACATCTTTGGCGGCAAAGCCAAAAGGCCATCAGTAATGGATTGTTATCATGCCTGTCATCCTCACAGGCTCTTGATTGCGGCTGTTATTCTATTCAAAAGGCTGATAATTAAGATCATCCATCTGCAAATCCGCAGCAGGGCTGGGCTCCGTCGCTGCCACCACCGGTCCCTCGTTAAGGCGCCGGCGACGCCATGCCTGTTTAATTGCGGCTAATCACATCAGCGGGAACGGCGCTGTCTGATTTGCATGAGGCGGCAGGGAGCTCGGCGTTTTGTTTTTTTGTTTTTTTTCCAGGGGGCGCGTGTTATGTCGCGCGGCGAGCCGGCTGCCGGAATAACGGGTCACCACTCTCGCCGAGGGACAAATAATCACAGCCCGCGATGGGGAAGAATAAACAGATTTTAAATATTCATGGGAGTCAACAAAGGAGATGACTTAATGTGCCGGAGAAGTGGCTCACTGTTTGACCTGGGGGGGCAATGTGAAGCTGGCAGATTGGCTGAGAAAAGGCAGGCTGGGAAAGGGGGAGGGCGATTGAAATGTTTAAAGGCCCTGACCTGCTTTTCATTATGATTGATGGACAGCAGGCCAGGCTGCAGGGAGGCTGATCCCGGTTTCTCCTCTCACTTGGTCTGTCCTCTCTCTCCTGGTCTCTCCTCTTTTTCATGCTCTCTCCTCTCTCTCTCAGCCTCTCCTCTTTCTCCCGGTCTCCCCCTCTCTCTTCTGTTCTCTAATCTCTCCTGTTCTCTCCTCCCTCTCAGTCTGTCCTCTCTTCCCACTCTCTCCCAGTCTCCCCTCTCTCCCCCGGTCTCCCCTCTCTCTCCCAGTCTCCCCTCTCTCCCCCGGTCTCCCCTCTCTCTCCCGGTCTCCCCTCTCTCCCCCGGTCTCCCCTCTCTCTCCCAGTCTCCCCTTTCTCCCAGCTCGCCTATGACCCTCCCCTGCCTCTCCCCTTATCAGTGTCTCATTCTCTCGCCGCCTCGTTAGTCGGCGGTGAGCTGGAGCCGCGGCCGGCCTCCCCCGGGGTTTCCCGCTCCTGGCAGCAGACCGGCCTACGTTGACCCGCCAAGCCGCAGTAGCAGCCCAAGCTCCCAGAGGGGGTCTCTCCTGCAGCCACTGGCCAGAGAAAGACAAACGAGGCCCTCTGTCATTTCCCCTCTTCATTTACTCCATCCTCTCTATACCTGTTGTCCTCAGTCTTCCCAATAAGCTTCAAGGGCTCCAGCAGAGATCTGTAAGCGGGTCTGATGCCGGGGTGAGCAATCCCACCCGCGGGGAGGGCGCGAGACCTGGCTGCAGATCTGGGCTCGGAAAGTCCGCCCAGCCAGCAGCTGCCCTAATGAGCACAGAATAAGACGACCTTCCCTTCCTACTTTTAATTGCACCCAGCTGCAACACACAGGGCAGGGAGGGGTAATGGGGTGGGGGGCGAATGAGTGTGGCCATGGGGAAAGGCTATTTGTAATTTTAGAGAGGAAGTAAAAAAAGAAAATGGGTGGCATGGCACATATATTAACATCCTTCAACTTGGACAGACATTAAACATCGAGTAGCTGTGAAGTTCTGAGCCAATCAGCTCTTTCGGTTGGAGGGATGGCTCAGCCCTCCAATCCCATGGAGTGTGAGGAGCCCCCACCTGGACACTGTCTCATTAAAGTCCTCACGCCCGCCCCCCTGATGGGTACTGTCCTGGCCTGGGGGGCATTTATTATTGATGGGGGATTACATGAGTTGGGGCTGACGTTTCAGATTCTGCGTTTCGCCTTTCATGTTTCTGTGTAATTGTGATCTTCTGAGACACACACACACGCACATGGCCTTTGATTATCTAGACCTAATGTTGACACTGTCTTTTACAGTCTCCTCCATGTTCGATTAGATTCCCAGATCCGTACAATTTCATGGCGGCCGGCATGGATTTCTGATGACGCACGAGCCATTGGCAGCGGGTGCGATGAGGTGTAGCCCAGAATAATCTGCCACGTGGGCCTTTGCATGAGGAGTGTAACATACCATGGACGGCTCTCCTCATCCTCCTCTGACGCAGCGCACTGCGTCTCCTTCTCACATAGCCCACCTCCGTTTCTCCGCCGGGAGCGTGGGTGTGAAAACTGACAGCGAGGAAGTGATAGACTACCTGTCATTTCCTTATCCGCTTGATGTGATTGGATTAATTATGTATATATTTTTTAAAGTGCTACAAAGACTTACTAGTCAGGGATAAAGAGCGGTTTGTTCTCCCTCACCTTTCCATCCGAACTCATGGCTACAATTCCAGCTACAGTTCCGGCTATAATTCCGGCTACAGTTCCGGCTACAATTCAAGCTACAGTTCCGGCTACTGTTCTGACTACAATTCCGGCTACAGTTCCAGCTACAATTCCAGCGTCAATTCCAACTCTTAATCCTCCCATTCTGGTGTAAGACACTCCATTTATGAGGAAATTTACAGCTGTGTTTTGCTGCTAGTCTACCCCAAACAGCAACCACTCCCATTACTTTTCTGGATCGTCTCCTTGCCACTCCCCATGCCTCATTCATAGCGCTCTAAGACACTGTTTCTCAAACCAGTCCTCAGGGACACCCAGACAGTCTCTAGAGCAAAAAATGTGGCCTGTCTGGCAGAGAGCTGGGAGAGAGCAAAAAGGTGGACCGTCTGGTGTCCCCAAGGACCCGGTTGAGAAACACTGCTCTAAGACATGCCTCAAATCATGTGGAATAAACTGCCTCATCTGATTGGTCCCACAAAGCTCTTCCCACAGTCATTTACTCAAACCCCACTCAGTATATGGCCATGTCGCTTAATGTTGCTATAATTTGCTGCCTTAAGGAAACCAAATACCTACATTATTTCTGTGATGTCTCTTCAGATTGCCTCTAATGACACTGGTACTGAAATGTCTGTGGGTACGACAAGGCCTCCTCGATGGTGATACTGTCACCTTTCCATTGTGCTGTGCTGTAAATTTTTTCCGTAGAGGTTAGAATCCCAGTGTGTCGCTTCAGACCCATTCCGATGTCGCTCGCTTGAGTGGTGGAGAGCGAGGCCTGACTGGTTCACACACCTGACCGCTACGTGTATGTGGCGTGTTCACATTGGGAAAGCTGTCAGACACTCAACAGCTAAATGGCTGTAAGTTCACATAAATATTTATAAGAAAATTGAGTAAATGTCAATGCAATACAGGAGATTAGTTAAGTTAATCTCTTTCAGTATGCCAATCCTTCCATCATGAACCTATCTATCTATCCATCCATCTTCCATACGACTGCCAGTGACTTCCCAGGAAATACACAGAGACATATTGGCTTGTAGCATTTAAAAATCATTCAAATCATTTATAAATTTCATCGTATTAGGCCAGATATTTTGTGTGTGTGTGTGTTAAATACCTCAGTGTCTGGAAATCTCCTACAAACTCCATCCTTGAGGACCCAGTGATCGATGATCTCAAACACTGCAGAACCATCTGTAATAATCTTGCCTTTCTACATCAATTTCTCTCCCGTTTTCTGAAAAGGACAGCCAGTTTTGAGCTGTAAGAAGTCCAGCACAGCTGCAGAAAAGGCCTTCTTCCCCTCACCATCCACCAATCTCTTCCAGATAACATTCTGGAAACTGTTTCAGGTTCCTAACCATGTGTATTTCAAAAATGTACTGTTTTACTTTGTCATCATAATCTCCGTCAGCGATGTCTATTGCCAGAGCCTGCGATTAGCGTTGATCTGTGAAGCCTCAAGTGGACCTCTTTTCATCCTTTTTTCTAGGTAAGAAATGAACCATCCAAACAAAAGCAGCCCAGCTAATTACCAGAATGAAGGAGTGTCCTGTTTTGTTGCAGATCACATGATTGTATTTGTTTACTTTGTAGGAAGCTTTGTTCATGGTGGATGCTGTCCTGGAGGATGTTGGGTGAACAATCTCAGGGCGTTTATTAATATTTAATAACAACGGAACCTCATCTGTCATTGGCCATTCTAGAGTTACGGCGGGAGAGCCATTTTATTTACAGATTGTAATCAGGCGTGATACACGAGCCCCATCCGCAGTGTTTGTGTCCCTTAGGCAGACACATTACAGGACGTGAGGAGGGTCACCTGCAGGTAACATGATATCTACACCAGTTTTGTGAAAAGCTACACAATGGATAGAAATATGATGAATGTATGAATCTCCTCCATCACAGTCTGGCTGTCACTGAGCATGAGATCTGTGTGAACGTAAATATTTTGTGACTAAATGAAACGGGCAGAATTTTTTTCCCGCTCACGCCGCTGCTTTGCTGATGCTTAATGGAAAACAAACTACCGCTATATTGCCGAGAGGCGTGGAGGCGTGATGTGCTGAAGACACCAGGAGGGTTCCTGGGATGGGACAGATATGACAGACCCATTCCCCTGGAGAGAAGGGCATGTCATCAATTCCCACATCCCCATCTTGCAGATCCACCCAGTCCCCCTGCAGATTTGGCTCGTTTCACTTTTCCATCTGTCGTGGGTGTCAGTAATGCCCCCCTCTCTCTTTTGTGGTATCCTCCAGAGGGTGGAGGACTGGGCCAAGGACCAACTGAATTGCTTCCAGTTTGTGGTTCTTGGGTGGATGCCTGTGCAGATACAGCAGCTCAGTGTAGAATCAGATCAAGATGGAACCACCAGGATGACTAAGAGAAGTGGATCTCGCTGAACAACTGCTGCTTGTTCCTCTCAGACAAGACGTCTTACCAAGATCTCAAACCCTATTCAGTTGCCTGAGAAGCTCATATTTACTTTCAATGAAAATTTCATATCGATAGAGGAAATAAACAGTCTTGGAAGCAATTGTTCAGAGCAGAAATGACCTCTGAAGTTTGCTTCTGTCGCTGAATTCTGAAGATGAGAAGTTTGTGAAGAAGCTCCTGTAAATTCCCATCTGGGTTTTCATTCTGCTGAATCATGACATTCCCCAGGGTTCCAGAAGCTGACGGTGCAGCGTGAGATGCTCAGTGCCCGCAGGCGTGACCGGAATGCAAGCCTGTGCCCAATGATAACTTAATGATAACTGAGTCACGTTGCCACGACTACGACGAACGGCTCAAGTACTTCAATCAACACAAGCTGGCTAGAAACCTAGAAAGGCTTCTTCTCGAGGTGGATATCTAGTACGACCAGAACCACTAGGGGGCATGAAGCAGAGGTGAGTGATGAAGGAGAGGAAGATCTGAAGGGACAGCTGTGGCCAAGGGGAGTAAGGGTCCCGCGAGGGGAAGCGGGGATCAATGGGCCGTCCTCATTTGAGGGCGCCGTGGGTCCTCCTCTGGGCTTTTTGTTTTCTGTATTGTCCCACATCTTTGATCATGAAAGAAATGCCACCAGCCATTAGACCTAATAGGTGGCTTGGAGACAGTAATGCTTGAAAGAACCAAATCCACCCAAGGGGCATATCATAGCATCTGCACCCACTCATGTACTCATTATTAATAAGAACATCACTGCATCATTAATGGCCACGTCACCATTGTCTACCTCTAGCCTTTGGTGGCAGGTCCTGTGCTTCACTTCTTTTAGTATCCATCCATCCATCCATCCATCCATCCATCCATCTATCTATTTATCTATCTAATCTCCATTATAGCTTCTTCAACATGGAGAGAGTGTTTTTCCCTTATAATTTTGACTTGGTTTCAGATCAGTTGCTTTCTGGGTCCATCAGGTTCGGCTTGGCATGTATTACTGGCCCTGTGCTAATGAGCTCATCTGAGCACTCCGGGGTGGGGGCTGTGAGGTGCATTCGTGGTCAAACGCCCGGATGCTGGATGTGAGGGGGGGGTGTAGCACGAAGGCAGCGGGAACTGGGAGGAACCGCTATGGATCCTGTACATCAGCACCGGGGCCATCACTCTCATTTACATGGTTACATCATGCTCTAGTCTGCAGAAATATTACACATAAATAACTAAATAACACAGTATACAAGGAAAGGGGGCAGACATTTAATTCTAGACAAAAAGAGCCGTATCATAAAAGATTTAACTCTCATGTCAGAAAGGTTCTTTCACCCCCTTGCACAGGTATTTAAGCTGGTCTTATTGTCTGTGTCACTATCAAGTTTTATGCAACAGTCAAAGTTGAGGAAACAAATACTGCTACTGGGCTGTGATGGAAATGTAGGGTAGTAGATATGAATGAGGGCTGCACGTGTTTCTGCAAATAGCTTCTGATCTGTAGTGGTTCTGGTCCATGAAATCCATGAATTAGACAGACAGACAGACAGATAGATAGATAGATAGATAGATAGATAGATAGATAGATAGATAGATAGATAGATATTTGTATGGTCTTTCTGTAATGATCTTTCACACCGTTTAATTACTTGGCTGAAGCTTTGTTTAAAGCAAATTACAATGTTCACACATTAATGCAGCTGGAAGTTTTGCCAGGTTGATGCAGGTGTGATGCCAGGTCAGGTGACTTGCACAGGGCTCCCACAGCAGGACGGATCTGGGCCTGGCTCCAGCAGTCTTTAGGGTAAGAACCCGTAGCTGCGGCCTGATCCCTCCGTCCTCAGGCAGAACCCTTTATGCCTTTCTGTGAGGCCACCACCCCCCTCCTCGGTCAGGCCTTTGAATACCTCACACCTGTAACACCAGCAAGGATTAGGACTGTCGTCCCCTGGCGTGTGCAGATATTTATCATATATCTATATATCTTCCAATCACTAATAAAGTGTTGGGGTTGAGGGGATGTTTTGGATTCAACTTACTGCAATTTGGACTGCAGGACGAAACTGGAGACCATGCAAATACCAGGTGCCGGTGGGATTTGAACCTCTGGGATTTTTGTGCCACCCTACCGCAACAAAAATCCCAGTTGGCTAATTTTACATAATTTTAGCTCATTTTAGCTAGTGATTTTGGTTAACCAAATAACAGGAAGCAAATTGTCAAAAGAAATGGTTTCATACAATTTTACCCACGATGCATTTCACGTTGATTCAGAAACCACAATGTCCTCTTTGCCTCGGGGACCTGCCATCACTGCTTGCACGTACCCGCAAGCGGCCGGGTGTCCTCTCCATCCAGCCCTGGCTCAGTTTTATCGATGCATAATTTTTTTTATTAGTAATGCAATAAAATGGCGATTGACTACATGTGTACAAGGGTGTACAGTGTAGGAGGGCACAGTCCCCAGGTTTATAAGACTGATCCCAAGGGCCTTGGCTTATATTGGGCAGGGATAAATGCGGATAATGCAGAGGGGTTTTACACCAACCATAACAAGGTTACAGATGTGATTTCAAGCACTTAACAGGGGGAATAAAACTCATAATGATATGCAAATGTGCAAGGGGCTGGAATCCTCTCAAATTTCAGGTCCTAAACACAGGAAAAAAGCGATTAAAGGATGATGAATGTAAAATTAAGGGAATTAACAACCTTCTTCCTGGCCAGGAAGTATTAGATCTTTTAGGCTGGAAACCCAACCCATAGTGCAGTCGCTTTGTGTTCACCCGGTGAATAGTTTATACATTTTTATTTTGATTGCCTAAAGGTCTTTTCTGCTACACCCCCACCACCCGGCAGCAGGAGATTGTTCTCAGGCCGATTCGAAAGTGATTGACCACAAAGATCCTTAAAGATTCAGCTGGTTTGATTTCTGATTTGATACGCTTATCTTCCATTTATGGTCTGCAAATTAATACCTCCAAGGACTCACAGTGGAAAAATAAAAACACGGTCGTGGTCTCTGCCAGTTGAAACGCAGCCACGGAATGCCGTCAAAGCGATGCTGGGTTTGTTCCCCATCTGTGCATGGTGGCCACGCAGCGTAACCAAATGATGACGCCCGGTGCAGGACTTGGCTGTAGCTGCTTGGGAAGCTGCACTGTTTGTCTCAAATCTTACTGCCCAAATCTCATCCCCCTTGATTATGCGACTGTCATCGACTCCACTCAGAATGAGCTTTGCTATTTCATTTCCAGCCTTTGTACTGGCGTGACTCTGATTAATATTTTTTTACTGATTGTTTTGTTGTCTTTTTTTCATGAGAGAATCAGGATTTGATGATTCTGTTGTTTTGAGTAATTGTCCTGTATGATTGCCCCTTGGCCCCCTCCCGATGCCTCCCTCGTTTGATATTCTGGACCCTTCTGGATCCTTCCATCAGCGCTGCATGGCCTGTAGAGTATTTGGTGTCTCTCTATAAAGTGCTGTTTTCTCTAAAGGACCGTAATCACCAGTGATTCCTCATCTAACAACTGCAACCCGATTTGAAATTTCACACATTTTTAATTCTGTTTGCTTATCCCATATGTTTTATTTTATTTTTTCCCTTGATAATTATCCATCCATCCATCCATCCATCCATCTATCCATCCATTCATTTTCTGTACCCACTTATCCTATTCAGGGTTGTGGGGGGGTCCACAGCCTATGCCGGCAGCAGGCGCAAGACAGGGAATGAGCCAGGACGGGGGGCCAACCCATCGCAGGGTGCACTTACACACCATTATTATTATTATTATTATTATTATTATTATTAGAATCTTAATATTACTGGATTTCCTCTGTTGTGCCACGGTCAGTGAATTAATTGAAGTGTATCTCACTTTCAGGTTCAGATTTTCCAAGAGGTAACACAAATCAGCAGCACCAGGAAGATCCCCCCGTGACCTGTAGTTACTAAACATGACATGCAAGTCTCCAGTTATAGAACAACGGGTGACTAGCACGATGCTACAGCCATTGTTAGTAATAAACAATATAAGTGACGGTTTTCGTGCAAATATGATTCAAATGAGACCACCTACAGTTATAATAATTAGTTTACATCTGGAATATGATTTAGAAATTATTAGACATTAGAACAATTAGACATTACATAAGACTGCATTTGAAGACAGTTTGCATAAATCTCATTCGTGGGAAAACATTTTAGTATAGTAGATCACTTATGTTCTGAAAAATAACTCTAAAAAGGCCCCACATCAATATAAATGCATAAATTTGTAGATACTGTAGGTGTCTGGACCATTGCTGGCGAGGCATTTAAATTAGTTTTAGAAGTCACACATTCACATAATATTTGATTTTTTTGCAGTAATTTTCATCAGAAAGTAAGTTGTGGGTAATGAATTGTTGCTGAACCTGTTAGTAAGAAGGGTACACACTCTCAGCAGGGGTCTCCTCTCAATGCACCGTACACAGCGATCCATGGGGCTTTTAACACAAACAATATTATATAATTTGTTGCCAAGTGAAGCATTACACCTATCGTTTCAGCTATACTGCAGTACGGCAGTAAAAAAAAAAAAAAAAACACAACACCATAAGGGAAATTTAAACTAGTATAAACCAGCGTACTGGGTGAACAGGTACAGTATATACCACCCAGCACTATTCTGACGACTGAAAATGTTTGCAAGGGAATATCGTACAAGTGTCAATGCAAAACTATACAATGACCAACAAATACATTAGCTGGTGGCAGGCCATATCACTGGAGCAGTGTGACAGTGTGAAGGATTGCTTCACCTTCCCCAATATGGTGGTCAAATCGTTGCACTTGCAGTCACGGGATTGCAGGTCTAGAAATTATATGTCGTTAGATCCCACAGTTCAAAAACTCTAGTAGGCATATAAACAGGGAATAACTGCTCAGTGCTTTTTTGGGCCCCTGTTTAGATGAAGCTTTTGTGTGTTTAAATGGAAGCTTATTGTTAGGTATATTGGTAACACTTCACTGGATGGGGCACATATAGTATTATACTATTACTTATGTATTAATTAACCACAAACTAAGCCTTAGTTACATACTGATCTCGTGTTAATTCATCATTAATGAACTGTGATGCATGTTTTATCAAACATTTACTATATTTGTTACTGTATCTGTTAATTCTGTAAACCTTTGTGAACTACTGAAGGAACTACTCAAATAAGTAATGAATAACACAAGTGAAATACTGATGTTTTTTCATCATTAATGAATCGTGACACGTCTTTGATCTCAAGTAGGCACTATATTTGTTCACGATCTGTTCATGATTTGTTCTTCAGTAGTAACTGAGTTATTACTAAGTATTTGTTCCCCATCAAGTAAAGTGTTACTGGTACATTTGCTCAGTTTGGTTTCTCTGAGCTGTATAAAAATACTGGGATCCGTTGGCCAGTGTTACCAGTCAGTTCCTTGCGTCTGACACAGCATAACAGCCTGTTATGTGACACAGACAGTGACCACCTGGACCCAGTGACAAACAAACCCGCCTCTGCAGCTTCCTTCTGTTTGCTCGGAGCTGAGATTCATGTCTCGCTGCTTGTTCTGTGTGTGTGGTTCTATGTTGGCTCTGTGTCCCCCTCAGCATTAGGAAAGACACTTAAGAGAACCAGAAGTAGGAAATGGTAACTGTTCTACCTTGGAGCCAAATCATTTGCCATTTTTTGGGGTCACCCTCACTTGTGGTGACCCTCTTGCTTCAACTATCACTGAAACTAGCCTCAATCAACTCCCGCCCCCCCGACTCTCCATAGCCCCCAGGCCCTCTGAACAAGCTGAACCCCCCCTTCCCCCAAAAGCACAGATGCATTCTCGCCATTCCCGTGTACATCAGCCATGGGGGCAGAGTTAATTGCATTAATTGTTAACATAATGATGCGTTTATGTTTAATGCGTACCTCCTGGTAATTATGGGAGCACACCCCCAGGCCAAGAACAAGGTCCCCTCCTCTGTTCTCGTTGTCATCGTCAATTCTGTTCCCTTTTATGGGATTACTGTTTCCGAGAGGAGTCACCCGCTGCCTCGTCCCAGTCCAGCAATTCCCTAACAGGTGTTCCAAGCCAAGGTGTAATTAAAATGGTGGCCACTTCCCTCACATCCTAATTGCATCCACTGACGCTTTGAACTTCTGCCGCGTGGAGATATCTGATTTATTTGTTTGCAAATTATAATTCCCCGGGACGATTTTCAAACAAAGGGGCTCCGGAATTGCTTCAAGGAAAGGAAGGGGGGAAAAAAAGAGGAAGAGAAAAAAAACAGACACACACGCACGTGTCAGATTTGTGTTTTAAAGAGCAGGGAATTAATGAAGGGCCAGGCGTTGGATGTGAGGGGGGGGGGGGAAGGAGCAACAAAGAAAAATAGCTGCTCCAATTTAAATTCGCCACACTTCTGCTTTTTTGGTGAAAAATAATGAGCTTGGAATAGTTTCACGTTGTTCTGGGACCAGGGGACTTGTTACAGAATACCTGACTAATTCTTTCCACACATTAGACCATCAGCACTATTCCGGCGAGCAAGGCTCCTAGAGCGAAAGCGTGGTAATTACACGCACGCGTCACACGCTGCCGCTGCCTCTCTGAGGGTTCTCAGGACTTCTGTGCGCTGACATCCACCAAAGCCAGAGTTCCGCCTCTGTGTCGATTTGTCAGTCCTCCATATCAGACGAGTTGCTTCTTAGGTAGAATGATTGGCTGATGCAGTCTAATAGCCCCGCCCCCAACCCCGTGATGCCGCAAGTCACATGTCTGATGGACGGCACAGGAAGTGCACGCCTGGCTTCGGGCTGTGAAAACAGCTGCACGGACGCTGCCTCTCGTGGCAAAATGTCGACGGAGGACCAACCCTCAGCTCCCTCCTCGCGGTGGCTGGAAGAGACGGACCGGCAACGGGAACGAGTGCACGAGATAATAAGTGGGAGTGCTGTTCGCGCGGTATGGAGGGGGGGAGCGTATAGCAGCGCCCCCTACAGGTGCTGAAATGTGGGCTTAAACCGTGCTGCAGTTGTATTTTGGAGCACCAGCTGATCACTCCCCGTGGCCCTCGCTCGCTGCCAGGCAGATGCTAAGCTAGCATTTAAAGAATCCCTGCAATCTGTCCCATTCTTTAAGCGCTTCTTGACTCAAGGTCATTAAAATGCTTCAGTTCGCACCCGTCGCCAGTCCCCGGCCTTGTCCTACCAGCACCGCAGTGAAATGCCCCGCAACAGGTGACCTTCTCAGCCCTCCGATCGATATGGCACCAGTGCCCTGCTCCATTATACACACGCTACCTCGGGGATACACAACGCCCGTCTTCTGGGTAATTAATCAGTACTTTGTAATTAGCAGTTAATTAGATATAAAGGTTATTTAACGCAGAGAAGAAGGTGTGGGGAGAGCTTGACTGATGACTCGTTCCTGTGACGTCCGTTGCAGTCGGGGGGGGGGAGGGGGTGTGCTAAGTGCATCGCTGGGGTTTGACAGCGCAGGAGGGAGATATCCTCACAGGAGATGCCCTCACAGGAGATGTCCTCACAGGAGATGCCCTCCTGTGAGATGCCCTCACAGGAGATGCCCTCACAGGAGATGTCCTCACAGGAGATGTCCTCACAGGAGATGTCCTCACAGGACTGGCTCTTTCAGCACCAGCCCCCCTCCTTGGCCAGAGGGGAGCAAACAGACTCCCCCTCACACCCAAATATCCTCTGCTGAAGGTGCCTTGCATCCCCCTGGCTGGGCACCTGTCCGTCTGGAGACACTCCGAGGGCCAGAATGCTTCTCACGTCGTTAAATTCACACTGAGCCCCGTTGGCCTAAACACATTTTTCGTAGTTAAAGAACCCTGAGCCCCTGCTTCTCGCCTTACATTTTATCAGCTATTTTTACCAATAATTTCAAAGCTGCTAGAGCACCTATGGTGATTGGGCCGAGGAGTGTAACCGCACGGCCCCCCCTGCAGCCTAATCCTTCTCTTGACATTTAACCCTGGCTGGGGGGGGGCTCCATTCCATATTCCGGCTGCTTCACCTGTCCGCAGAAACGCCCGAAAAAGATACATTAGTCCGAAAATCAATGTGCCATCCAAAACTGGCTCTTTAATGTAGCCTCAATCTGTCACAGAGCACAGATCCCGCTGAAGGGGCAAAGCCCCCTCCGCCTGGCTCACACCTGCTGCACCAGAGGGGAGGGTGCAAGGACGCCGCAGGCCCGGCGCCTCCCAGGTCCCACCGCCCGCCATGTTGCGGGCCGAAGCTCTTTGCACCTGCCCACACACTTTGTGAACGGCGGGGGGGGGGAGGGGGGGGGCGCAGACCCAGCTGTTTGACCATAACGTCCCTGCTGCTCTTGCGTTTATGACGTATGGTCCTTCCTTTCCTCCTCAATCATTTTTTCCTACAAAATTAAATGTGGTTGGATTGCCAGCAAAGAAAAACATAATATATATAAAAACAAAATTAATAAATGTTTCATTATTGTGCCTTGTAATGGGCTGGGCCCCATCCTGGGTCATTCCCTGGTTATGCCCTGCACCTGTAGCGTCTGGGAGAGACTTCAGAACCACAGGACCCTGCAGAGGACAAAGGAATATAGAAAATGGATGGATGGATGGATGGATGTTTAAATATTGCATTTCATTTTCATGCTAACACCACAGTCCTCAGCTCAAATATCTCCTGCTACATTACAGTAGGAATTCCTGTCTGAAGGGGCAGTTTAGGGATGCATATGGTGCTGGTAATGAATGGTGTCTGTCAGTACTGGTAACTTTTCCTGGATCAGTTTCTGGGCCCCACTGAGAGACAAGACCAGCTTTCTGCTGCGGCATGTCCTGCTTGGTTTTGCCCCCAGGGACTTCCCAGTCGATGCCGCGCCGTACAAGCACAGATTCACCAGTCCGCCTCCCCTTCTCCTCTCAGCCCCCACCCATCCGCAGTAACCTTTATTGCGTTCTAATGAAGACAAATAGTAGGTTGCCTGCTGGCCGATATCCTCCAGTGCTAATTCTCACCCAGAGAGGGACACAAGCTCCCAGCAATCAAATCATTGTGCCATCCGCTGTATGAGCTCCTCTGCTGTTTTCCCGGTCCATCTCCAAGACTGGCTCCCTCTATCTGTGAGCACACCATCTATCTGTGAGCACACCCTCTATCTGTGAGCACACCATCTATCTGTGAGCACACCCACATAGTAAGCAGCCCCACCCCCCTTTTCTATGGCTCCACCCACATGCATGTAGCCCCACCCATATAGTAAGCAACCCCACCCCATTTTCTATGACCCCTCCCACATGTGTGTAGCCCCACCCCTCTAGTAAGTAGCCCCACCCCCTTTTATATGTCTCCACCCACATGCATGTAGCCCCACCCCTATAGTAAACAGCCCCACCCCCCTTTTCTATGGCACCAGCCATTTCTGGTGCTTTTGGTAACAGAGAGGCCTAAGATGATGGACTCCAGAGCAGGAAAGCGGTGGGTTTGGTGCTGGTCTGCCCCCCCTCCCCAGATTATCTAAGCATCTTTGAATGAAGCTTGAATGACAAATGAACACAAGATGTGTGAGACAATGTGACCTTTGGCTGGCATTTCCACAGTTGTTATTGTACATCGTGGCGTGTGGTTTATGAGGAAGTTATGTCTGTTTCATGTGCCCCAGGGCTGGTTACCGTGGCGAAAGCTGCGCTTTTTGTAAGTTTTTTTTTTCTTTTTATTGGCAGGCGGGAGATAAGTAGACAGTTTTGGTACGCATAAGTGAGCCCTGTAGGCACTGGGAACAATATGGTTGCCTTAAATGGCTTCCCAGTGGCAAACTGCACACTGTTTTAGGGCCTTTTGTATTCCAAAAAAGTTAAATCCGTATAAAAGTTTGTTGAGTTTTATGTACATGTGCAGATGGTTGTACATTAATGGGGCAAAACTACTCAGCCAAGGGTTTAGCAATGAGTCGCTCATTAGCATTTATGCTAATGAGATGATGGTTTGGGGGGGATTACAGGAATGTGCTTGTCTGGGCCTCACACCCATCGCCTACTGTACAGGGCAGACTGGGTAAGAAACTGCCTTAAGTAGGGGGTCTCAGGTGGATCATCTCAGAGAGGCAGAAGTATTGAACTTACCGGCTACCCTGTTCCATGCCAACGTCACTAGTTAAATAAGGGGTTAGGCGTAAATAGAGTTTGGAATGCAAGTCATCTTAGATGGTGGTCCAGTCGGGGAGTAAATCACAGCACGTCGGCGCGTGTCAGGAATGAAGCGACTGGCCACCCCCCTCGCCGAAGAATCGGCCTATTCACCGCGGAGCCAGCGCGCGGTGACGTGCTGAGGGTGGAGGTTGCACGTGAAGGAAACTCAGCGTGACAGCGTTGGCGGTACCAGGGAAAGGGGCGCGACAGCGCCACCCGGGCGCACATGGCATGCTGCAATTAGCAACAATTACAGGCCACACAAAGACACTCCTCATCTGGGCCTGAAGTGCAATTAGCCCCCCCCACACCTCACACTGCACACCCCCCGGCCATCCGCCCTATGGCTCCCACAACACCTGGCGCATGCCATCGTGTTGCCTGGGGGGGGGCTATGAGGGGACTGAACTCCGCGTTAATAAGAGCATGGCCTCTGTCAGCAGCATAGTTAGCGGGCACCGCGGCTGCCCGGCGGGGAGTTTATTTTAACAGCGTCCATGCTGTGCGTGGCCTCCGGAAGTGCCGGGGAAAAAGAAAAAAAAAAACTAAATGGGCCCCCCATATGTTCTCAGCACGGCCCACCTTACTGGGGGACAGCTACGTCCCAGCTGGTCACCTGCTGCCTGTAACCAGCCGGTGATGTAAGGACCCCTCTAGGGTGGCCGAAATCCTGCCTGAGCGAAAAGTCATCTTTTCTCCCATGTTCTCCTAGGCGTCGCTAAGTGAGGGGCCCTAAAAATATACATTTATAATAGCGCACATTACATGAATCTAATAAGGTGTCGACTCCGTTTTGAAGGCGCGGGTGGACGTGGCTTTTGGGGAGTTTATCGACTTTCCAGCAGTGAAACAAACTGGTCCGCAACCAGTATTTAAGCGGCGGAAACACAATGTGACACTTTGCTATCAATACGCCGTTGTAATAATGTCATGTCGAGTTAGCAAGACATGCGCATAATAACAGAGAGGAGGGACTCGCTCAGTATTCCTGTGGGCAAGCAGGCTGCTTCCCTGTAAATGGCTTGTTCTTGATGGCACTGAGAAGGTGCTTAGTTTTACACTGGAGGGAGAAAATAAACGGGAGGAGACTGACTGGTCCGTGTAAACAACAGTGCAATCATGTCCAAATTGTTGGCTCTGGAAAGCCCAGCCTGAATGGCGCAGTGACTGTAATCAAATCAGGAAGAGCTATATGGCTCTTGGGCAGGCATCCTGTGGGAGTGATGGCTGGTCTGGGAAACGGAGACGGGACCAACAATGCCAGGCCCCCCCACCCCGCAGAACGCACCCAGGAGAAGCGGAGCACGGCGCAGACTGAAGGAAAACGCAGGATGAAAGTTAACCAAGGGGAAACATGGAATGTTATTCTCCTTTTTATGCAAGAGGGGTGAGGGGACGTCGGG
>JAODJU010000035.1:21024563-21056262 GCA_026776725.1 Gnathonemus echidnorhynchus | reverse complement strand
AACAGCACCAGTTTCAATTAGAATAGAAAAAGCGAGAAAAAAAACTATATCAGAAGGATAGAACATTGGGAACGACAGGAAGAGAGCGGAATACGGAATGAGAAGGTTTTTCGTTCCGCCATTTGAGGTTGGGCCTTTGCTCCCGGGGAAATACAAATAATAAGAGAAACAACACGGCTGTGCGACATCAATATTAAACATGGCCAGAAGGTGGCATGACGGTTAACAGGGACTTAAAGCTATTCCCTCTGAATCGGTTCGCTAAACATCTAAGTGTACGGAGTCGGGCCGTATGAGACCCCCTGGATTAAAAACTCCACTTAGCGGTTTGTATGATGATACCCGGGGGTGGGGGGATTGGGGGGGTCCTCTGTGGAAATGTGATGCCAGCCGTGATGGCAGATGATGGTCTTCTCTCTGCCAGAGTGAGGGCTGTGGCGGGACGAGAGCCCCTGAAGGCAAGGTGTCTGGGTGGGCCTCGCTCCCATCCCCATCTGCATCCCGTCCCCCCAAGGGGCCGGCGGCGATTGGCACTGAAGCCCGCTGGCCTCCATCTCGCACCCGCGCCTCTGCCCTGCCTTCCTATTCGCTGCCGCTTAACTAGCCAAGGTGGCAAACGCTCACATGGGGCTCTGGCGGGGCGGGGCGGGGCTGCTGAGGGGTGGGGGGGAGGAAATTATTCAGCGTTGTAATTATTCTGAAAAGCTCCTGGCAGGAAGTTCAGCGGGCAGGGAAGAGAGGGATGGCGGCTTTCTCGGGGGGTGGGGGCCGGGGGGATAATTGCCGCCATGCGGAGCTGAAAAGGGTATTCAGATGGCATTCTGCGGTGCCGATTGGCCCCCGCATCCCCCACCCTCCTTTCTCAAGGCCTGTCATTCCCGGCGTAGAGAGGAAGCCTTTCAGGTGCTTGGAACGGCTTGTGTGACAGAATAACAAGCTAATTACTGCTCAGAGAGTAATGAATCAGGCTGAATATCTGCGGCGGAGGGAGCAGGCCGGAGTGACACTCTGACAGGGCAGGACACGCCTTGACGGCTTCCTCGGGGGGCCGTATTTACCCCACGGGCTGGCGAAATGATGGATTGACCCCTCCGCCGAGGAAGGTGCCCCACCCACCCTCTCTCTCTCTCTCATTACCCCCCTCCCCCTTTTACTCCCGCTACCAGGAGCTCCAAAGCCCATAGGGCGTCTCCCCCCAGGCTCGTCGGTCCCATGGGTCGCCCACGGTAACCAGGCCCCAGCTGCTGACCCTGCGGACGACCTGTAGGCTGATGATCATGTGACGTGTTGAGGCATTGTAATCAAAATGAAGCTCCGGTGTGGTTTAATCATGATCATCACAAATATCCTTATGGTTGCTTATGAGACGTCTCTGTCCAAAACTTTTATGTATGACTCAAATTATTCTTCATTATATGTCTTTTTTTGGAGGAATTCAAGTTAAGGACCTTGGAGAACAGTCCACACCTACTGTGCCAACAATCTGTTACTATTATACTTTTTTTTTACCTTCCCGATCCCTCCCAGCTCACCCTCCGTGCCGTTAATAACGACAGGACTATATGTTTTAGTCATGCGGTGAAAAACGTCCCTACTCACTCCCCTAGGCGCCACTGCCACTCAAAAGCTGCCCCCCCCACAATATACACGCACAAAGGATTTTAAAAAGAAACAGATGTCAAAGATCAAGTTCAGTGGATGTAGCCTAACTCACAACAAATTACGCCGGATAATCATCTGATTGCGTTCAAAAGTCCCAGATCGATAGGGTGAAACGTCACCCCCACCCTCCCACCCCCACTGCTGGCACAGCACTGAAGATCCTGTCGCTGACTACAGATCATTAGAAGAGAAGTACTTCGCGTGAGGTACCAGGGTTCCAGGAAGACAAGCATGAAGGAGAGACTGTGTTGCTGCTGTTTATCATGAGCCATTAAAAGCTAAGGTCCCAGCCTGTCCTCTAGTGGCACTAACAGGCCGACTGTGGTCCCTCTGGCGCAAGCGGAGCGGTGGCCCAGCAGACACCGCAGTCGGGTGGGAGGGCGGCGATTTGCGCAGGCTTAGCAGACCCCGCAGTCAGGTGGGAGGGCAGCGATTTGCGCAGGCTTAGCAGACCCTGCAGTCGGGTGGGAGGGCGGCGATTTGCGCAGGCTTAGCAGACCCCGCAGTCGGGTGGGAGGGAGGTGATTTGCGCAGGCCCAGCAGACACTGCAGTCGGGTGGGAGGGAGGCGATTTGCGCAGGCTCAGCAGCAGCTGCAGTCAGCTGAGCCGCTCCTGCGTCCCGTAAACATTCTGACCGTTACGGTCGATCTTATCTGACCTTCGTCTGGCCGCCGCGGCTTTTCGGTGCTTTCTGATCCATCTCCGGAAGTTTCTATGCTGGCGAGGATTTCCTGAGCAAGCCTGCGATCGATTAAAAGCCGGCAAGTGGGAGGGGGGCTGGCGGAGAAATGTAAAGATTAAGAGGATGTGGAGGCGCTAATGGTACTGTGATACAGATCGCTTTTAAATCTGCCCCCTTTTTAATTAAGATTTAGGACGTCGTACATGCGTGTGGTCACTTTGTTCCTTTAAGGGGCTTAAATAGATCAGGAATAGGACAGAATCATTTCAGTTTGGGTCCAAAATCACTGGTTGAGTGCAGCCCCCACTGGCCGGATAGGTGACTCAGACCAGAACGGACCAGGACTGTCCTTGTCACTCCACCTCACCGACACGCCAGTGCCATTCGGTTTGGCGTGTGATGCCCTAGAGGTCACACCCAGATACACTGCCCCCCCCCCTCCGAAGTGGGGCTGGTGTCATGTGCTTAAAAGTCCCACTCACCTCCAACCTGGAGTAGGAGGTTTAGGGATGGGGGCACAAGGTCCAATCTCTGCATTTCCTGCGGAATATGCGTCAGAAATCATGCTCGGTAAACCCGCTATCGTTGGACTAATCACCCAGTCCTGCTGGCCCGCTTTGGCCCACCCAAAACACAATATGCCCCCCCCATCCTACCACTCCCACCAGCCAGCATATCTCAGCAGCATCTGTTCCACATTAAAATATTTTAAAGTTAAAGCATACCATTTTTTTTCTTCTTTCCTCTTCTTGGGACAATAAATAAATCATCAGATACAGTAAATATGCTTTTATGCTCTTGATGTGCTGTAGGAGACCGGGGTGTAACAGGCTACACCTGTAGGACGAGCATCAAATAAATGGCCGGCATGCAAGGTCTCGCACGATGTTTATTTCCCCATCCGCTTGCCCGTGATTGGAAACGAGGCAGCTTCCTGCAATGTCCAATCAAGCAGCTCTGAGGGAAAAGCCGACCGCTGGTCCTGCTTACTGGACTTTAATTCATACTTGGGGGAATGTAGGGAGAGGTTGTTTTGAGAGCTGCAGTTTTTCAGGAACCCAAATCCTCAAATGTATCACATCTGGCAACACAGTGAAACGTCTAAGTTTAAGGAGTTTAATGAAAAGTGCGTGGCTCTGTGGGTGAGGAATGTAATCGGAAGGTCACTGGTTCAAATCCCATGGCTGGAAGAATGACGTCATCAGTGGGTCCTTGAATAAGACCCTTAACCCCATTTGCTCCAGTGACACTGGCTGCCCCCTCTCTCTGATCCTCACTTGTATGTCATTCTAGGCAAAAGCAAAATAAGTATAAAGTAAGAAACTGGGGGGTTCAGACATATTTAGGTCTATTATCAAAACCTCTCCTTTATCTCTGGGCGCCTGAAACCTCGATTTGACTGCCGTTGTATTGAGAGGCGTGAGTTCGTAATTAAATTCACTCATTACAGAGCGGGGGCAGCGATGCCAGGCTGTCTGGGGGAGTTCCTGATGCAGATGTCGGATGCCGGAGTTATAATCCCCTGGAATATTCTGGAATGTGAAGCACTCACAAATTCATACTGACTCCCCATGTGTCCAAGTCATAAGGTGAAATATAAGAAACGTAAATAATTCAAAAAATCGCATATGAATGTGTCTACTTGGCATGTCATTCTTACAAGTCAAGAAATGTTCATAAATTAAGTTCGTAAGGTCATGATACTGCTTTTAACATGGTCAAAGGTACAAGTGTCTTAACTGGCAAATAAAATACTGGCTTCAGTGTAAGGGGAAAAATCCATGAAAATGAGCAAGGCCTAATTGTTCTTTTTTAAAAAATGGATGGATTGATGGATGGATGTTTTGTTGTGTTAAAGGGCAGATTATTTTTATATTGAATATTTTTAATATGGATGTAAATGGCCATATGTTAGGATATAAAAGGTGATAAACGGTCGCAGGTCCCTAGACTTACACCCCCCTGTGCAATCTGTGGGGGGTGGGGGGGTGGGGGGGGTACGCAACTGTCCCAGCGTCTGTCCCCCCGACTCCCACTCAGCAAATCCTGGATTATAACCAGAGTACTTCCCACTGAATCACAGAGAAAATAAAAAAATCATAAAAACTAAAATAAAAAAATATCGAAACCATGTATTTTTTTAAAAATACAAGCTCGTTTTATTACATATGAGCTATAAATATATTTCAAACGCGTGTCGACGCTCCGCGTGTCGACAGCCGTCAGGCTCTTGCTGCGGGTTTTTTTCCTTCTCAAACGCCGCGGTGCTTGGCGGCCTATTAAAGATGCCAGACTGAGGCTCTGCGGCCCCCAGACTGAGGCTCTGCGGCCCCCAGACTGAGGCTCTGCGGCCCCCAGACTGAGGCTCTGTGGCCCCCAGACTGAGGCTCCGTGGCCCCCAGGCTGCGCTGGGCTGCCGCAGGCACACATTAAAGGTGACGTTTTGCATCATAAGCAGACACGATTGTTTGGCTTGATGAGGTATATTTAGAATCAGGAAATATCTGTGACTTACTTATAATTGAAAGGTGGTGTTTGGGGGGCACAGGGATCAAAGGGAGGCGCCATTTGTGCCACATTGTTTGAGAGGGACAGAAGAATGCCGTGGGTCCGGGTAAACGCGGGTTCGAGAATGCCGTGGGTCCGGGTGAACGCGGGTTCGAGAATGCCGTGGGTCCGGGTGAACGCGGGTTCAAGACTTAAGGGTGCAGCTGGGGCCAGCCGATAAGTGATGACATCCATTTGCAGCCCTTTGATCATGATGTGAGTGGGGGCTGGCCAGTCACGCCGGCACAGGTGGGGCGTTTATGCTCCCTGTCATTGTATCTGTCACGGAAATGGGGGGGGGGGGGCACACTTCTGACGGCTAGTGTGTGTGTGGGGGAGGGGGGCATCGTTTTTTTTTTTTTGTTTTGCCTTGAATACAAAGCTCATCCACAGCATTCTGGCTTCTCTTCCTTGAGGGAGGGTTATATGTTTATATGCCCCTCCCACGCAGAAACTGGGATGCATTAAATACCGTATTAGACATAAAGACACAGAAGCAGATTTAAAAGGCTTTGTGGGGAAGGTAAAATGCAGCAGCACAATTCCAGTCATTCTCTGTGTGAAGTCGAAGGTGGAGGACGAAGGCGTCTGTCTGTCCTGCCAGCCTCAACTTAGGAGGCTTGGAAACGGACGCATCCTCCCCCTGAAACACTGAAGCCCCCGCCCCCCCGCCCATCCATTACCCACTGCGGAATAACACTGAGTCTGGCAATCAGCCTGTCGTTCCATTGCCTCTGGGATTTAAAACTGATAAAGCAGAGAGAAAAAAGAAAATAAATAAATAAAAAATATATATATATATAAAAAATGCAGGGGTTGTGATTTTTTTTTACTTCCTCTCCATCTTTTGTAATGTTTTTGCCAAATTATCATCACGCATCTTAAGTGAAATTGAAAAAAAAAAAACTTCTCCACACATGCACCACAGAGCACATCTGAACGGGGAGGGCCATATGGGGAGGGGGATAAAATCCTCTTGTCTGTTTGCTTTTGATAAACCTTTTGTTTAAAACAAACATGGATACAATGCAGCCTTTTGTTAATAAATCTTTATCGGTTAGCATTCAATTATTCCGTTCCTCGCTGCATTCCTAACGACGCTCCGAAAGCTTCCCCGGTCCGCGTTTCCCTCCACGTACTCCACCACCCCAATCGCCAGAGCAGAGCCGCTAAATTTCGAAGCGAGCTGGCAGTAAATTGGGTGTCTTTCCTTCAGAAAGTGGTTCTGAGCACATGGCGGCGTGTTCAGAAGGATCTGTCTGAGCCACAGACAGGAACCCGCCCTGAATGACAGGAAGAGCGTCTGGGTTAGCAAGAAAGTGTAGCCCACAGTGCTGGACACTGGGAAACAGTTACTCCCCAAGACAATAGCACAATGGATCCCCTCCGGACATCAGCAGTAAAGAGCAGCTGACCCCTCAGTGGTCCCCCCCCACCCCGGGAGCAAAGGAAACTGTTACTGTTGCTTGCTGTTCTCCTCTGAATATACCTACTGATATCTCCATCCACTGTGGCCCAGATGCGTGTCCCAGCACTGCACCAGCTGCCATATGGCAGCTGTCCAAGGTCACCCTGTAAGGCACGACCTTATGCTCACAGAACTCGGGCTGCTTCCTGAAAAGTCCTTCCACATCAATCTATATCAACTGGGTCAGAGTGTAATCTGGCACTGGGATCCGCGGTAACATCATAAAATCCTGCTCTCGTGCCAGATACCCCAAACAACTGGTCTGCATGCATCAGCCAGAAAGAGGCTCCCGTGTTTTCAGTTAGCATTAAGGCCCCGACCGCATAACATAGATAAACAACAGATATAAATTTTACGCTCTGTCTGTGTTCACAGAGTATTGTCTGTATCTCTGAAAAGCTCCAACTGGTTGTAAATGTGGAGCTTTTGTGTTCCGACCTCCATGTCTTGGATAATGGACCTCTGATCAGCTACTCTGCTCATCCATCCCGCCAAGTGCAGGTAAATCCCGTCTTGGACGCGCGTGCCGACAGATTTATGAGGGCGCGACCCATGCGTGAGCCCGCTCTGGTCCATATCAAAGTTCGGAGCTGCTTTAGGCCAGGTAACTCCATGTGTCTTAGCCTGGAAAGTATTTTATAGGCTATAAAAATGCACTGATGGTAGATAAACAGCTTTGGTGTTTCTGTCGGGCCGGGTCAGGCCGCGTACCGCTCTGGGTCTGCTCCCGTCGCGTTCCGCTTTGATGGCACAGCAGAGGTACCCGCCAAAAGCCTGCCCTGCCTCTCTGACGCACACACCCCTATAGTAGATCACGGTCTGTCGCATTGATTTATGGCAGAAATGAGCGCAGGCACTGGCTGGGGCCTCCAAATGCCTTGGTGGGGTCCTGCTTGTGTGGCAGCGGGCGTGCTCCTCGATAGGTTCCCAAAACAAACATGGCGGACGCCCCGAGAGGGTGTCTGTCACCCACCCCTTCCTGCATTCCCAAAATCCCCACCTCACATATGCGTTTACCTGGCCATAAATGCAGACTACAAAACAGCTTGTATTTACCGTATTCTGATCACCAGATACAAAAAGGATCTTTGGGGTCACTCCCTCTTTGCTATAT
Source organism: Gnathonemus echidnorhynchus (assembly GCA_026776725.1). Lineage (NCBI taxonomy): Eukaryota > Metazoa > Chordata > Actinopteri > Osteoglossiformes > Mormyridae > Gnathonemus > Gnathonemus echidnorhynchus. The sequence goes on along the minus strand of JAODJU010000035.1, from coordinate 21,048,788 downwards.
TGTTATTACCACACTGCTTTGTAACCCTTAAAACACACTGCTTCCCTCCCATCTGCTCCATTCCATTTTATCTACCTCTCACTATCAGCTGATGAATAAATAAATGACTCCCCCCCCACACACACACACCCGTTGAGTCTGTGTATACACCGGATTCCTTTGTAACGAGGTAATCGGTGAATAAAAGGGGGAGTTTCAAGCCCTGCTTGGGGCAGAGCGATAAAACAGCCAGACGTCTAAAAACACCAACAAGAAAATAATTATCGTAATCCGTGGTTTTTGACTTCAGCTCAAGTGAGATACACAGCCAGTCCCTTTAATAATTTTTGACAGAAGCGTGGGCCAACACAGCACACACCATTTGCTGCTTCTGTTCCTTTTTGGAAAAATCCCCCTTTCTGTGTAAGAATATTATCAGAATAAAGTGCCCCCCCCCACCCCCATTGTATCAGTGGCAAATAACAAGCGGAGGAGAAAAGCCAATTTGATTTTGAACATATGTACATTTTTTGAAGTTTCTTGTGAAAGGTAGTGAGGGAAGTATTGTCAGGAGTGTTAATAATAGTATGGTGAGTATTTTAGGAGTGTGGGACAATCTGCCATAAAAATGCTTTCCAAAGGACCAGGGCTGCATTCTACTGTATGCTGTGGTTCTAAGGATGTCCTGAATAGATTTGTATGAGTGTGAGTTTGGTGGTGGCCTGTGATTGACTGGCACCCATCCGGCCCCCCCCCACCCCCCCCCCCCCCCCCCCAGCTCTCTGCTGTCTGAGATAGGCTCCAGGCCCCCCAGGACCCTGACTAGGATATGTAGTTAGAAAATGGATGGATGTATGGAACGCTCTTTAAAACACAAATATACCTGGTTCAACACTATAAGGGTCTTTGATATGGAACAGAGCAGGTTCAAGGGCAGGTTACACATTCATAAATCTGTCCTTACACCCAGAGACAGCAGGACCCAAAATCGCACTGATTTATAACCAGCGGGCCGAGATGGGCACGCTTATCAACCAATCCGAGCTCTGTGTTGTGAATTGGGATGACCTGAACACAATCACTGAAAATTTACAGTGAGCCAGAGCTCAGCAGGGATATAGGCTGTAAACACAAAAGCAGCACAAAGTGTGATTTACTTCTGCAGGATATCTATGGTATGTAGGGAGGCTCTTAATGCGAAGTAAAAACACACGAGTGCCGCTTCCTGGCTCATACATGGAGATGAATTGTTTGCTGTTTCTGGCACGAGGGTCCAATTCTGGGACGTTACATCCCAACGCCAGATTGCACTCGGACAGAGACGGATGTGGAAGAACACTGAAGGAACCGGCCTGAGTTATGTGTCTGAGTTATGTAGGGCCACGCCTTACAGTGTGGGCTTGGGCACTGCCCTGATCACGGGCATCAATAATACGGTCATCTGTGCCAGGCTGGCTGGTAATAAGCTTTGCTTGAAAACCTCAAAATCACCCCATCAGTCAGATGTGTAACTATAAATTCAGGAGTGAGGGACTGTTCAGGATTCGGTACCTTTGTAGGTTGTGTATCTGCCATAAATACATCACAAATAAGTCGAAACCCTTAAGAAAGACTAGAGAGGTATGAACTTTTATGGTGTCAGTCAACATTTTCTGGGCTCAGTGTCTGACAGCAGGATGAGAAAAGAAAAGACTCAGTCCAAAAATATCCAGGAGGATCTTACTGCTGTACTTCAAAAATGCAGAAATATCCATCCATCCATCCATCCATCCATCCATCCATCCATCCATCAGCAGTGGAGAGTAGGGGATGAAATAACTGTTCATCATATGGCACACGCACACACACAGATACACACCCACACACAGGTTAGAAATTATATCTTTGTGGGGACTCTCCATTCATTTCTATGGGGAAAGCTCTAATCCCAGCATGACGACCTTAACCCCTACCCAGCCCTAACCTTAACCATAAGTAACCAAACAACATTCAAATCTTTTGGCATTTTAAATTTTTTGATTGCAGTCACAGATTTTTAATAAAATTGAGTTTCTCTTTGTGGGGACTCAAAAAAAGGTTCCCGCAACATAAAAATTACAGGTTTTTATCACATTCTGGGGACATTTGGTAATATATACATCACACACACACACACACACACACCTTTGCACCCTACGAGCACAAATCGAAAACGATCCACTGGACCTGGAGGCGTCAGCAACCACTGCGAGCAAAAACATAGATCTATAAAAGTGAAGATGTCTGCAAAGCATCAGAAGGGTCTGGAGATGCCTGATCAGTCAGCAGACAGTCACCGGCAGGGTGGACACGGGAGGGAGTGGCGTCTGGGATCCTTGTTAATGAAAAGCCTGAGAGCTTCTCATTCATTAAGCTCTTTCACGTCTCACCCTGCCCTTTATGTCTAGATTATCGCCCAGCACTGTTGTCGAGCCACAGTAGTGATACAGTTCATCTAAATAACAAGATACCAAATCGGCAGTAATGGAGATGAATGGATTTAACATGCAATTGTGATTTTACGCATGTATTTATCTTAAATACTGTTGGAGGTGCTTAATTGAATTTCATTACTTGACAAGAATTCTAACTAGGCACAGCGTTGTGTCTAGGAAGTGAAACACTGGCTTATTTTAACGGTGCGGGCAATTATCCGTTTATGAAGGGACACAAACTGCTAATATGCATATTGGTCGATTTAACATTCAGTAACGTTTGACACGAGGCATCTCTAAAGACACCTGTTTAGGGAACCTGCTCTTTCTCTCTAACCATATTAGCAAAATAAACAGGCAGCGTCGCTAGGCAAGTTCACTTTACATTAAATAAATGATTAATGGTTTATGGCGGCACATTAGGGGAATCTCGTACTGGGAAGATGGCAGCCCATCAGACGAGAGCTTCCCTGAATGATGCCCTTCTTCAACAATGAAATGGCTTTCATCCCAAAAATCCCAAATATCACCTTCTCAGTGTTTTTATATATAGTCATAAATCATTGACTGGCTTCATTATACTGATAATCAACAAAAATGAATTATTGAAGTTCATATTGTTGAAAAAATGAAGACTCCGACTCTCGATTAACACTTTGTCATGGTAAAGTTAGGCCGAATTGATTTATTAATCATTCATGATGGCCTCAGCCAAAACTTCGCTGACACGATGCTGAGGTCCTGGCAAGAAGGAGGGCACACGTGCCAATCCTAACCCAAAAGCGGGACGTCTTCAATGCCCAGAGTGGAGAGGTACACGCGTCTGCTTCTCTGCTGTTGTCGATTAGCCGAGAGCGATGTCTTCTGCCCAGTCTTGGCCTTAATGGAGGACGTGCCCCCAGGAGCTGCCGTAAAACATGCTGATTCTCCGAGCAAAGCACTGAGCTGTAGCACCATGGGCTTCTTTATGCCCAACAGGGGAGCCGGAGTGTGCTAAGTGCTAATGCTCAAGGAGCCTCATTAGCCTTAATGGAGAGAAGAATGGAGCGGCCTATCAGGAAGGTCCTCAGCAGCTCAGGGGGCCGGCGGCCTTGTGCACAGGCAAGCGTGCGGCTCCGGGGAAAAGACACAATAACGACGGCGTCTTATTAAACACAATGTGACGGGATCACGTGCGGGTGAGTTAATGTACCTGAGGCCTCCGAGGGGAGCGCAGCTGCTTGTGTGGATGTCGCAGAGACCGTTTCAGAAGTTCGTAGCGTGGCCGTGATTGTGTGGAGCGTGCGGCTGCCGTTCTCTCGCTAACAGGAAGCCATGAGGTAATTCAAAGTGTCTTACTGGAAAACCACTACCCGGGTCGATACCTATGTGGCCGCAGTCTCGTAGGTGATGGGTGTTGGGCTTAGAGACTCCCTCTGTCCTTCTCTTTCACACACATTTCACTGCTGCAATGCTGGTCCGTGGTGTTCTTCAGCAAAGTTCTGCTATAGTCTATAGATGCAAATATGCAATCAGTCCAGCTACAATGTTACTAATGATTCTTTTACATTTGAAAAACGATTTGACTTGATTGACTGAAAAAGAACTGGCTCAAAAGAACAATTTGTTCACAAATTGGACATCGGTATCATTCACTTAGCTGTTTTTGTGTGGAAGTAGTGCTTTTTGCTAAGACCATGTTGCGTTGTAGTTTGCATAGTGCTTTTCTCTACCCATCAAAAAATTGTGCAAAAACAAATGTGATACTGACTTGTGGACTTGAGTACTAACATATCAGTCGCATTGGAACAGATTTGCGGTGTGATACCACGCACTATAGCAGGACCAACTGTATACAGGAAACTCTCCTGCACTCCCCAGCAGACTCTGCCGTTTGCTGCATTCAGAATAATCCGAAATAACATCAATAGGTGGTCTAGTCATGAACAGATGATAAAAATGATTCAAATAGCAGAGGGAGTAGAACTTTATTGAAATATGAATTTCTTCAGTAAGTAATAGCTTATATATTACGGCAAATGTGTCAGCTAGGTGCGTCAATTCTGTAAAATAATGAAAGAAGAACTTTCTGCCATCCAAACTCTTGCTTATATCCAGTCCTGAGTGCTTCCTCCACTTCAGCATTCCGGAAAGCATGTTACTGAATGCTGAGTGCCTGATTATCCTCCTCCATGTCGGCCCAATCACTTAATAAAGTTTAATCTGGAGTCTCTGAGGTCCCATTATAAGCTTCATACCTAGGGCAGGTTCTCAGATGGACCAGTCACTGGAGTCTTACCCACTCAGTCTCCATTCCTAATTGGTCATTTTGGTCCTTGATGACATAAACTGTGTCTGACCTTAGAGTCAGTCACCATGCAAAAGTTTGAGTCATGCCTTGTGTTTCCGAACCAGAGGCCATTTTGATATTCAACCTGCAAAACTCCACTTATCTCTGTTAGGCTGTCACGTCCCTCTTGGCTTTAGTGAGGGAGTAGTGGTCTCACATCAGCAGATGTCGCGAGTAAGAGTTTAACTATATAACAAGCCCGTGGATGATTTGGGTTCCTCCTGACTTCTGCTAGCTGCTTAATGCTGAACAAAGGCACCATCCAACTCAGAGCCTCGTAAGCAGGGTGGCCTCCCCAGGAAAGGCTGCTGGGTATCGGGGGAGGAATCAAAGCCTCCTAGATGGATCTGCAGCCCGAGGCCTCGCAGAAGAAAGGCCGTCCCCAAAAACAGATTCTGCCTGGAAACCCTCCACCTCTACACCAGTCACTCCCCCCCGCCCCGGTTTCCGGTCTCCAGACTCCAGCCATTACCTCACCGGGCCACACCAAGCTGTCCCCAAGCGGGCTTTGGGCGTCCTTGGTCTGTGTCACCGAGCGAGAGATTGAGGAGCTCTGACACAGTAATGTGATAAGTTCTACGCATATTTTGGCAGTATTTTTGAAGGGGGGAGGTGTTTGGGCTCAAGGCCCGCATGATTGGGGTTTTACAGACACTTCAGAGAGCAGCACAGAGCCAGGGGCGTAGCTTGAAATCCTGTACCCCCTTAGTAGACATTTGACTGGGCCCCTATGAAGTTCTACCCTCCCTGAGTATCCATGGCCTTCCAACACCCCTGCATGAAGCACTCCGCTGAACTTCCTCCATCATGCATCACAAACACAGGAACGCTGCGTGGCTCTCGGTCGGCTCCAAGTGATCCACGGCGCAGCTTAGCCGGGACACGGCTGGCCGCGGCGTGGCCCGGGGGGGCGGCTGTGACAGACACGGTCACATTTTTGGCCCGCGGCGCCAGTGTTTTCGTAGCAAGGACCGTCGAGAGACATGATGAAAGAATAACAGGCTGGCTGGCTGGAACAACAGACCCGGAGGGAGGGGGGGGCGACAGCAGTAACACTGATGGTGTTTGTGCAGTGCCGCGGTTCTGCGGTCGAGCCAGGGCGAGCGAGTCCGCCGTCCGACTCCGAAAAGAAAAACTCATCCTTATCTCACGTACATCAGCCAGCCCTTCATCAAACTCCGAGACACATTCCAGTCCCTGATGACGGATGATTTTCCAGCTGTCCAGCTGAACTTGCACAATACGTGGGAACTCCACCTTCACACCAGCCGCAAAGCGCTAGCGTTAGCCGGCCTGTCGCTGACTCCGTTGAGGCTCCTCCTCGCGGCTGACGACTCACGCTGAGTACATTAGCCAGAAGTGTCAATGCCAAAATGCTGCTGACTACACGTATATTTTCCTCAGAGGAGTAACAAAAATTGCGCAAAAAGGTGCTTGTGTCTCCTAGGTGACATAGTAATCTCAAATCTATTTCGTATAATGAACTTGGACATTAGTACAGGAAGGAAAATAAAATGGCTGACCTTCCTGTACTGTACTTTTTATGGTTGGGGTGGGATCTGGCATTGGAGGACATGGATAGAAACTCAAGGTAAAATGATCTCCTTAAGTGATTCAACGAGGTGCAGCTGATCGGTAACAGACGCAACAAAATTTCAAAGAAAGAAAGTTAAAGATTAACAGTCTTCGTTTGCTCTGCTAGTCGAACATGATTAATACTTTTTAAAATGTAATAACATTGAAAAGGGACAAAGAAGTTATGGATGTCGAAACATTTTAATTAATCGCACATACATGTAATTCCTTTAAGTCATTTAAGTAATTCAATTTTACATGATGATCAAAAGTCATTGCAGTGCAGGCAGATGCAGAAATTTGGAAGCAATCATCTTCAGTTTCTGAGCTGGGCTGGGCTAGAAGGTTTGCTCACTGAGAAAAACAAACCATATTCCAGAGATGAGGAGTAGTAGCATTCCAAAAACATGAGAGGGGGGGCTGCGGGGGCTTCACCTTACTGTGCAAGTCGTCCGCAGTCCTAAAAGATGATAGCCTCAAGCGGGCTCCGGCTCCGTGTTTACTGGCTATCCATTTGGGGAAGCTGACAGCCGAGGCGAACACAAAATGATGTAGATGTCTTTTTTTCAGACATAATTTTTCAAGAAAAGCAGAGACGTCAACAACTGCTCCTGAGTATATCATGCTTTTTGAGATAAGACCTTCCTCTGTAGGACTTGTTCTACTGCCCCCCCCCCCCTCCCCCCCCACAAGCGGTGATGGAGCCAGGATGAGACGGAAGGGGGGGGGCTTTAATTTCAGTTCCCAAGAGGCCCAGCAACATAACAAAGGATTCTCATAAACCTGTCCCCAAAAAGCACTCGAGACTCGGTGGTAGACTTTAGTCATTAGGCGAAGGCAAATGGTGTAAGCTGTCCCATCCCTTTCCTTCACACTCATTAGGCCTGTGTGCCTTTAAGACAGAGCCGTCCCCATAGCATTCTATGCTGTAAGTGGCTTTGCATGTGAAATTACCAGTGCTGCAGCCTGCAGCCCAGTTTCTGCTTACTGGTGAAATCAATTACCATGTAGCAGCAAGTGGCACATTCAAACCGCAGCATCCGTCCAGCGCGCTGCAGTTATCCGCAGCATCCGTCAAGCGCGCTGCAGTTACCCGCTGCATCCGTCCAGCGCGCTGCAGTTACCCGCTGCATCCGTCCAGCGCGCTGCAGTTACCCGCATCATCCGTCCTGCGCGCTGCAGTTACCCGCTGCATCCGTCCAGCACGCTGCAGTTACCCGCATCATCCGTCCTGCGCGCTGCAGTTACCAGCATCATCCGTCCTGCGCGCTGCAGTTACCCGCTGCATCCGTCCAGCGCGCTGCAGTTACCCGCTTCTTCACTCCGACATCAAGGACCTGTTGCTGTCAGCTATGAGATGTGATCAGTGCATTATTGATTTTTTATTTTTAAGCCTGAAAAACTTGTTTTAACCATTTTACAAAGAAAAATATTTCCGATTCTCACTCCAGTTACTCAACTTTCAGGCTAGCTGAACACCAAACAGTGGACATCTCATCAATCTGTTTGACTTCAGCGGGCCCTGAACACACACACTGAGCACAGTACTGACTTCATATGTAGGAACAAAAACTGCTTCAGGTGATCGGAGATGTTATGAATATTCATGTTGGAATCTTAATGACTTAGAAAATCACACATCTCGCAATAGAATTCATCTCAATTTGAAAAAATCTTTTCCTCTGCGATGTCTCAGAGGGGTGTTATACATCGCACGGGTTATTAAATGGGCACAGAATGACCTCAGGTAAAAAAGATAGATGAGCACAGAAATAATTATCATCCACCGCTGAATGAATCTGCTCTCCCAAAACGGTTTCACATATTTTGACATTATTTATATGTAGAGAGTCCCCTTCACTGCTTACCATCTCACTTTTGGCCACATTAGTTACATTCAGCACTCACCTAGTCTCACTACGGTCACCAAGATCCTCACGGCTCCATCACATTCCAGGCCAGTGCAGGATATCCGGCAGTTTTCCCAGAACTGGGAAAAGTCCAATACATGTCAGGATACATAGATTTACGGCTCATTACAGATAGTAATCCTACTTTGGGTTCCGGCAATATACACTGTCTGTCCTTTAGCAAAGCAGCAAAACTAAGAAATGTGATTAGTTTATGAATGGGACTCAAATTAGCAGTAATTCCCCTGGCTACAATTAACTGACGCATCCACACATTGTCTTTATTCATTGTGCTCTGAATAGATTATAAAAAATTACAGCTCAAAATCAGTTGTCTTTAAAAGCCCTGAACTCTTCTGCGTGAGGGTTAGCAGGTGCTAGAGGTCACAAAATAAATTATTTCAGCAAATGCCAACATGTGTTTTTTTTAAACCACACTGGAAATATTTACATGAAGAATCTGTCCAATTGGGGAATTTCGCAAGAAGAAACAGCATAAAGGAAAATCCCATTTTTACAACAGACACGCAGACATTGTCTTCTGCACCAGATTCTCCCTGTAATTACAGCGACTCTCTTTCCTGTTGTCTGTGCATAAAGACAATTATTTGAAGCATATTCATTCATCATAAAGTGTGATTAGTCACTAATTACACAGTGTTAATTACTTTTTTGGTGGGTACTCAAGAATAATTCACATCTGACCGGGTCTTAGGTCCCCTCCATGCACCAGCGTGTCATGTGCGTGATCTATCAATGTGCGTGCAGCGCTAACAAAAACACCTCCCTTGTCCTCCTTCGGTGGACATAACCCCAGACTCACCGGGGAAACGTGGGCGTCGCATGTCATCGCATTAATTGCAGGCCGTCGGGTTTTAGTTGCCTTCAGAACGACTGCAATTACAGCTCAGTCAGTGCCTGTGCTGACCTTGTAAATGATAAATACACAGGATAATCTGCTGTTTGCCTTGTTTAAAGTTCATAATGGTTGTTTTATGGTATTTTGTAGTGTCTCATGTCCACACTCACACGAAGGCCCAGTTCTGGAGGGCCGCTGAGGCTCACAGCTGGCAGAGGACCTTCCACTCGCTCGTCTCGAACTGTGGTAAAGTACTGCATTCCACGAACCGCTTTTAAATCCCATTTAATCAATTCTTTTATTCACTCGCTGGTCCAAAACATCGGAAGGCATCAAGCCCACTGGTGTATCTGTATCCCTAAGCCAGACAATGTAAATATGTAGAGGTACTGCAAAATATCTTCATCCCAATGTTTATTATTTTGTGCAGTAGTGATATCTGATGTGTGTCATATTGAGTAATAAATGAAAAATAAGAAAACTGTAGTTTTGGGTGGAAATTTAGTTTTTTTAAATTTAGTTGACGTAGCTGGCGTGATGTGGCTAAAACTGAGATTTGAAATATCTGGAAAAAGAAAAATAGAAGATGTGGACGGGGTGAAAAGGCATAATGTTTGAGGGAGCCAGCGTACATCTGAAAGCCAGAGGCTGGACCGTCTGGGGATGGCTGCTGTTTTCTGCAGTAGAGGTGCCTATAGCGGGTTGGGCTTCTAGCCGTTAGCCGCTGCACTAAGGGAGCAAAGCTTTCCGGCCCTATTATGGAAAACATATTATTTTTTAACAAACCTACTGCAATCTCCTTCTGGCGGGTGGAGGCCTGAGTTAAAGTGCACACCTGCACAACATCCCCGCTAAGCATCCAATTAGCACTCCGCTAACGAGGCAGAGAGCGACACTGGACTTCAAGTTGCGTGCCAGATCACAAAAATGTTATTGTCCGACTTTGATTTCCTAACCATTTATAACTACGGACAGAATTCTATTCCAGACAAGGAGCTGGATGCGAGAAAGAAAGACTACCTTGTTGTAACCATGATAATAATATTCTGTAAATTATGCTGTTTTTTCCTCCTTTTGCTGTCATTCACTGGGTATGGGCTTCCCTGGACATGGTCTCCCTCGGGTATGGTCTCCCTGGACATGGTCTCCCCCGGGTATGGTCTCCCCCGGGTATGAGCTTCCCTGGACATGGTCTCCCCCGGGAATGGGCTTCCCTGGACATGGTCTCCCCCGGGTATGGTCTCCCCCGGGTATTGGCTTCCCTGGACATGGTCTCCCCCGGGTATGGTCTCCCCCAGGTATGGGCTCCCCTGCCTCTGCTGTATGGGATCTAAACATAAGCCAAGCCTTGGGTGGTGGCCCTCAGCAGGTGTCCCCGAAAGGAAATGCAGCTGGTGGCCACATGAACGTCTCCTGTCCTCGCTCCATGTTTGACGCTCCACGCTGTCACTCTGCCAGACGTCCCCTGTGCTGTTAGCCTGTGACAGGCCAGTGCTTCGCAGGACCGGATCCATTTAGGCAAATGTACCAGATGACAATGGAGAGTGTGTGTGACGCGGGTGCAGCCCCCCAGGCGGGAGTGTGTAACCCCCCAGGCTGTAGTGTGTGACCCCCCAGGCGGGCTTTGCTGGCCAAAGCGGTAGTATGGGGTCCTCTGTTTGTCTCTAATGTGGCAGATTTCAGCTGCTGCGAGTCAGCGAACATGGCGGCCATCGCGTTTGGCAGGTCAGCCCAGCGGCCTGGGGTCCCAGCTCAACGCTTAGTGCTCCTGCTTGCTCTAAGCCAGATGTAACAAATTCCATCCAGCCATCACCCCCCCCCCCCCCCTTCATGGCTTGACACTTCGGTCGTTTAGCCGTGGTCCAAGATACCGTCCTGAGTGCCTGGCCCACCAACCCGATCCATCCTAGGCTTTGTAGCAGGCCAGACAAGCCTGCCAAGACATACACAATATGGTTCGAAATAATACAGTCTAGGGCTCCTTCTTCTATTTTCTGTAAACTTATAGTCTCTGTTTACCTTCCCCTCGCTGATGCACGGAGAAAGAGACCAGGGAGTGACAACACGCGATGCGACAAAAGGAGCCATGCAGCAAAGGCATGACTAAGTTTGCTACCTGCACCTACGTTCCAGTCTTTAATTCAGACTGACATGCGAAGCTCCTTCTCTTATCTTTTGCTGGAGCGCAGGCTGCTTGTTACGCCGCCGCCGCTGACAGTCAGATATCGCAGCGCGCAGGGATGCCTGCTGGGCTTTCATGCGACCGCAGTGCCAGCCCCCTTGATCGGCTCCCTCGTGCCCGAGCCCAGGACTCCCTGGTAGCGACGCCGACTCCCACGCCTGCTGTTGGCTGCGTCACTTATGCTCGTGAGCGGTCGCGCTCTTGTCACCGCGTTTGCTGGCCTCCTGTCAGGTCCTGTTCTGCACCGTGCATTTCCCTTTTGTTTACAGAAGACATCGACAATAAAAAAAAATCCGGTTCCTTTCTCGTTCATTTCTGTGCATCATACACGAAGCCTATGCTAAGCCTTTCGGTATAAATAGGACAAGAAAAGCTCAGCAATGTACAAAGGTAGAGGGTCAATAAACTGCAGGAAGGAACCATTTTTTCAGGGCCCTTTGCAACACAGTATCTTTTGATGTCATGCAGACTCCCTGACGAGACATTTGAAGCTTTATTTTGACCTGCCCGGTCGGCATGCCGTCCCTGTGCAGCACTGATATCAGGCCCTCGGGTGTCAGTGATGTGTCAATGCAAGCTTAGGACCCCCGTGTGATTGTCCTGATTTCACCGAACCAAATCCGGAAGTCTCCCAGTGAGAGCTGCTTCAGATGTCACCGGCAGGTATGTGGGTGTGATGCTCCGCGTCTCTCGACGAATCAGGCAATACGGCCAGCCCCTCGCCAGCGACGTCACCTGCCCCAGTGGCATCTCCCCCCTCCCCTGCAGAGCCGGGCATGGAAGCTCGGGCCTGATTGAGGAGGCTCTGTTGCCAGAAGGGGCCATAAGCCACTTCACTGCTTCATTAACAGCAACAGATTTCTGGGTAATTACTCCGGCTGAAACGTCTCCTCCACATGGCCAGTATCCCTTCGCATACATTCCTCCAACTATTAAAGAGTAGTCCTTTCCATCAGGCTATGAGAGTAACCGTTTTTGCATTTTGATTCCACCCCAGGATGGAAACTTATTTTTTTTGGGCAGATTGCTGAGGGGAATGAGTAGGTGACTGTAATCGGTACGTACCGAGCATATTAAGCTGAAATCAGCCTCCCCTGAGCGACGATGGATTCCTTGATGCGAGGGAGAGCCACGCTGGTCACGCCTCCCAGCCGAATATTACTCAGCTCTGCAGATGATCGCCTCCTGCTGGTGACCTGCAGGCATAGCACTGCCCTCATTTCCATGAGCACTAAATGGAACGTCTCACATGCATTTACCAGAGTCGGCTTCGGACGCATGACTCAGTCGGCACTGGGAGCTGTCGATGTGTCCTCTCCTACGAAAGGTCTTATTCTGAAATCATGCTGAACTTCCCCCACTGAGTGATATATGCATTATGCAATATGGATTTTACTTCCCTGTTTTTCTTGCCTCTGGTTGGTAGCTGTAAGACGCTGTGTTTTCCCGGGAATCTGAAAGTTGCCGACAGGTCTCCTCCCCTTCGAGGGATCATCTGGAGAACGAGGAGCCTTCAGACTCTCAGTGTGCTCTTCAGACTCTCTTCGCGACGCCTACCCATCCCACAGCCTCCCAGGGTCTCCTCCGTTTCTTTTCCGTCAGACGTAGGAGGTTTCAGCGTTTTTCAAGTTGTGTTTTTCCTGCATTCCGTCGCTGTCCAAACGTGACTGTCACTCATGAAAGCCTGCAGCTCTCTCAGGTGCCTCCGTGACAGAATTTCTACTGGGTGCCTGGAAATAAAAAGAAAACAGGTAAGATAAAGATGACAAAACAAATGTATCATGTGGACAGACTGCAATAAGGACCCACTTGGGGTCTCGCCTGGCTAAGAGTCGTACCGACAGTGCTTCAGGCAGGATGCTGGGGAGTGAAGCTGCTTTCTGGAAGATTCTCTCTCAGGGATCTTCAGGACGATTCCCTCAAACGCTGGAGACTCCCCTGACTTATTCATGAAATCGAATCACCATTCACATCAAGAACTCATTTGAGGCATCGAGACGCCCAAACTTTTAAACAATCTTCGCTCATCTTTTCACTTTCTCACTTTCATGGTTTTTGAATGTTTTTTTTTTTTTTTTTTACGTGTTACTGCAATATCTATTTACTTGCCTACTCCAATCAGACTGGATTTCTGCATGAGTCAGACACAGTTAATAATCTTTTCAGAAGGAAAAAAAGCATTTTAAAATATGACATCCTGAATCCTGTGACGCAAAACCATAAATTAACATGCATTTATTTGCCATGCACCAGAATTTATTTTTCACCTCCCTGCTTGTTAATCTTGATCTTGGACTGAGCTGCATATCACAGTAAAAAAAAAAATCACTTGCAGTATAATATTAATTATTGCCTCACTAAGCAGACAGATTTTCCTGGAGTGTTTTTACAGTTTACAACACCTTCATTGATTTATAAAGCGTAGATACATTACCGTGGAGACTCCAGTTAAGCACCTTTCTGCTGACGAGACACATTTCCCTGTGATTCTAACCGTAGTCCAAAGGCCATTTCCCCAGTTACCAAAGCACCTGGTGTAAAACTCATCACAAAGGTCCCCTGATATACCGCCATGTAAAAATGGCTGTTTCTTTAGGGGATTCCAGCCCACATCAAATGGATTGGCCACCAGCCCCCCCCTACCTACCATCTGCTGTCGGCATGTCTGTTGCCAAAATGGAGTCAGAGGTACTCCTTCCTAGCTGTCAGATCTACGATCCGCGCCGTTTCGGGGTCTAAGCCGACCTCTCCACATTACAAGACCTACATATTTGTTTCTTGGATGTTAACAAACCTCTGGCTTCCAGATACCTTCAGTCACTCTCTCAGTCGTGGATTTTAACTGTTAAAAAAGACTTATTGAAGAGTGAAACAACTACATTCTGATTTTTGGAGTTTCTGATGTCTCCCTTCCCATGAAACCCAAACCTGGAGGAGCTTCTCACAGTCTCTCATGCCATTATTAACAAGTCAGCCTCCGATTTGTTTAAAGAAATACGTGGTTTCCAGCAGCTCGCGTTACACGAGCCGTCGGACCATTTTCACTTTCTCATAAATTTTCGTTCCGGTTTTCTTTTCATTACTTCGGAATGGATAATCCATATAAACAAAGAGAAGTCAGGGGAGATCAGCCTTCGCCGGAATAGGGACCGTGCACCTTCCCTTCAAAGAACGTCCACTTGAGTGAAAACAGGTGTGTCTGTTCCCCTCTTCAAGGTGACTCTGCCGGGGGCCATAGTGACGGGCTAAGCAGCCATGTTGAAATGGCTTTACTTCCCTCTGAGCCCCCAATCACCTCAGGGGCCGGGGGGCAGGCAGCGGGTGAAAGAGATTGATGACTTTCGTATTTTGTTGAGTCATCACTTATATCATCCAGACATCTCCTTCACAGTATCTCACCTACTTTGTCCTCCATGTTTCCATGGCCTTACGATAGTTTCCCTTTGCTCTTCTCATCAAAGACCAGGAATTTTTGCCTGCAGTAGTTGCAGGATCTTCTCTCGCCATGAGTTACTGTTCCATCACAAATTACTTCAGTCTGTTTCTATGTATTGATGTCTATTTGTACTATTGTTGACATTTCTCATCTTGAGGACTGAATGGAGGCTCCACAGCAGTTTCCCTGTCCCTACCTCTGACAGGCCATCTCCAGTTCTCCTTCATCCCACCGTACATCTGACACCCCTAACCTCCAACCAAACGTCACGCTCTTCTATTCTCCTCACATCCTTCATCTACCAAATACACAAGCGTTCATTTCAGCTGGCCTTGTTCCCTGCTCTCTGTTTCACGTCTCTGCCCCGACAGAATAATCCGTGTGAGGCATTTCGACATTTTTACTGCAAAACTAAGGGCACAATCATTACACTTTCGTAGGAATGCTTCACTTACATAGCTATAAGATTGCGTTACGAAAAGCTATGTGACACATGTGTTTTTTCCATGCTTGCCTCACACATAAATCTCTCACATAAGGCTTCTGCAAGTTTTATGATCCATCAAAACCCCCAGAAGACCCTCTAAACTGTTGTATTTAAAGCCAGACTCGAGGGGGGTTTGGTGTGGAGAGAAATATTCCTACGGTGCTCAGAAGTTATGTAAAAGGAAGGAGTGGAGAACCTTTTATCTCGAAACGCTATAAATTCCCTGAATGCAGGTGTTCCTCTTCAGTAGCTTGGTCTGTTTTAGCTACAATCAGTATTAGAGTTTGAATAAAAACGGCCTACCTTGGGAGACCTTCGAAAATAATTTTAGCATTAGTGACATGGCCGAATTCGTAACCTTTTCATCTAAATCCCAATGTAGAAATCTGTTGCATATTAAGCAGTTTAATCAAAGTGTGAAGAGATCAAAGTCAACCAACCATTCATTTAACTATTAGAATTATACATACGATATATTGACGTCAACTTTTCCAGTTACTTTTCTCGTGAGTCTGTCAATGCTGAGTTACCCACTGCTGCAGCTAACACATACATCACAGTATATTAATATAATTGTATGTATATTTTATAACACTTCATGTTACTGTAAGAGAAATGCTCAATTTTACGATTTTCTCTTTTTCTGGTCAGTAGAATTGTCTTGAATTCTTAAACGTATTTTCGATACCCACACAGCAGTGTGATATGAAAAGCAGAATGTTTCTTTTTAACTGAAACAGATTTTCTGGATTTATGCAGATCACCAAATAAAGCAGTGTTTTTAAAATTAGCTGGCACTAATTGTAAGCAAGAAAGCAACTTCACCATATTTAACGTGAATTTTCTCTCCACGGTAGGTACAGTATGATCTACAATTGCTTTAATTGCCATACATCTGGGGTTAATTATCATATAATTAATAACAATACACAACCAATTAGGTGGTATTTTTTGGCTTGTACTTTTATAATAAAAACCTTCACAGACTGCACTATAAAACTACTTCCTGTGATCTGTTTTCTATTTATTCAAACAACTTAGAACCACTTTTCTACAAGCAACAGAGTTTGTGGAGTGTGTGCAAGTTAATAAGGGTGTCAAGCTGAGAAAACTGCAATATACTATACAATATATCTTTATTAATGCAAATACATAGCACTGTGCTATAAATAACCAGAAAAATACAGGGAGAAACAAAGCTGGATTGAAAAGAAATCCATCAAGAAACAAAGTTCAGGCGATGCATGTTACTTTTCTTCAGAAACATCTTATAAGGCGTCCTGTAACTCCAGGTAAGCAATCCATCATAGAGAATGATGGCAAAAAATTGACGAAAGTTTCGAAACTGCATTAAATTGTTTCAGTAAGTCATTATTTAAACTCAGCACGACCATGACCCTGAACGGACAATTAGAAAATGGATGGATGGATTTTTAAACCTACTGCATTGGGTCTTTGTGAAGAAATACATAATTTTTCTCGTCGTGGAATGCATTGACATGTTTTCGGTACAAGAAGGAGCCTTACAAGCAGGTCTCATAAATCTCCTCCACATTTACACACTCTTTCAGCGCACCTGCTCTGTCATCCGACCTCCTGCAGGCGTAAATTCCTCCCATCCCTGGTGAATAGCAGGCTACATAACATCTTCTCTCCCTGAGAAGATGTCCTCAGCAGCGCCTGAACAGGCTTTGCATCAATCACACGTGCTGACACTCAGCAACGCCCAGCCTTCGATCTCGCTCGCCTGTAGCCACCGATCTGTACAATCCGTATCGGACACTAAACCACCGTCGTGTCCTATGAAAGCCATCGGCTCCAGAGGGACGGGAGAAGCAGCAGCATCAGAGGGTCATGTGGAAGGACTCAAGATGCTGAACTTCCAGCCCTGGAGAGAATATCCACATGTGGGTTATATTTATCTGGATGATACCTGTCTATTAGTATGCCATTAGCTGACTGGCAGTAAAAATGAGCATGAAATTAGCGTGCCATTGTAGATCCATCAAAAGAGCTCACTTCCATTCATGACAGACTAATAACAGATCATCCCTGATTTCCTGTCTGTGGGACCTTCATGGCACCGATTGATAGCTAGTAATTAAAACTTGATTGCAAACAACAGTCAGCTCGCTGAGAACGGAGAGGTCATAATAAGGACTTGACGTTAATTGTAAGTGCTTCCATCCAAATGCGTTCATTGACCAACGTGAAAGGCAACAGTTCTGAAAAGGTGTTTGCAGCGAGAGGTCAATTGTGAAGCGTAATGAAGGTCCTGGAAAAGCAGATGTATATGTAGTCAGGATTAGCTTTTATTTAGCATTGAGTATGAGCATTCTCTGAAAGTTCAGGCCCAGAAAGTACGATTCCAGGCCAAGGTTTTGTAAAGAATCACAGATACTGTACTCAACTGGCTGGTCTGCAATTGGACTTTCGGGACGTGATTTTCCACCTCGGAGCATTACTGACACTTAGGAAGAGGTGTTTCTCTGGATGCTGAACATATATGTAGTAAACAAACTTTTTTGGTCTTTTCCATGATTATGCTACCAACGATGTGAGCAGTCTCCTTTTTTTTCCTGAGATAATGTTGTACTCCTGAACACCCAGTACTCCAAGACCTTTCAAACTGCAAGTAGCCTGTTTCTGCTGTCAGTGATCATATATTGTGTCTTCAAGCAACAAGAGAATGTCTGATGAATGTACTTCAAGCGGACACCCATCCCAGTGATCAGGGAAGCAGAGTAAAAGCTGCAGCAGTCTTTGACTGTTTAAACAAAGAAAAGATGGCGTGTGAGAGAGGGAAACTACATGCTCTTAATGTCTGCCTCCATCCCCTCGCCGGCACTGTCCTCCATGCCTCGCTAATCGCTAAACATGGAGGATTTGTCCACCATCCTGATGGGAGGAGGTCAAAGGGTTTCCGCGTGTTAAGTTCACCTCCTCGGGGACGTGCTCTCACCTGGTTGAGGTGCTCAGGTGAGCTTTGGAGGTGCCGTCTCTGCCGTAGTGAGGGTGGGGAGGTGTCAGCGACACCTGCTTCGCGCTGAGATAAAAATAGCCCTTTTCTTTGCGTTCGCGCAGGATGGTGAGTCATTATGAAAGGCACAGAAACTTAAAAAAAAAAAACCCGCACAGACGCTGACAGATCTAGCATATAGCATACTTATCTACTCGCTACAGGGGCCGCATTCACCAGGGGTCTAAACAGACCCCTTTCATCACAGCCTCAATGCCTTAAATATATTTCTGATATTTGCTTTGTTTTGAATGTTACATTTAAGAAACAGGTGGTGATGTTTGTTGCTGCAAAAGCATGATGAAACCTTCCCTGTGAGCATTTCTTAGACCTGTGTAAATGTGATAGGTCTGTCGGGGCCCCGGGAAAGGCAAACACACACACGTGTCAAACCTATGGAATACAGAGCTCTGCATGATCAGCTGCAAAAACAAAAAAGTTTATTCCTGATTGCCCTGTAGCAGTGTTTCCCAATCCGGTCCTCGAGGACCCCCAGACAGTCCACATTTTTGCTCCCTCACAGCTCCCGGTAGGAACAAAAATATAAACTGTCTGGCAGGGAGCTGGGGCGGAGCAAAAACATGAACTGGACTGTCTGTGGGTCCCAGAGGACTGGGCTGGGAAACACTGCCCAGCAGTCAAGACCCCCGACTGAGTGGAAAGCATACCTGGAAATCAAAGAGAGCCTCCAGCCCAATTATCAGAACGCAGTCCCCTGAAGTTGGGGGAAGCATCTATGCCCCCCCCAAACATACCTCAGGCTCCACCTTAAGATGAACACCCCAGTGATGCACTAGAGGAGAGTGTGTCTGGGATTACTGCCCAGTGTCGACATTGAGGGGGGAAAGTGCACTGAAATGGATTCTTTGCTGCTATTCTGGGGAAAATAACGTTCCTCCATTTTCACCCTTTTACTGCTGCCTGTTTGTTTCTCCATAGACCATCACGACAACCTGAATGCACCAACCTTTGAGTGAGCAGCATTTATCTACAGATCTTTCTGGGCTCTTTGTTGGAGGTTTGGGGGGGGAGGCTCCCAGTTTCCATTCTAACGTCGGCTGTAGCATTCCTCAGCCCCTATGCCTCACCCCCCACTCTCTCTCTCTCTCTCACACACACACACACACACACACACCGTAATTTAATACGCCATGACAGGTCAGATTAAAACATACTCCAGGAACCAGCCCCTAAGAGACAGTCCCAGTCAGAGTCTTTGCCGACCTTTTTGTGATGCCAAACTTAATTAAGTTTCATCGCAGCACCATTGATGATGATGTGCTTGGAATGTGATGGGAATATTACAATCATTATTGTTATTAGTAGTAGTAGTAATATTTTATTCCTTGGTTGATGCTTGCTTTCAAAGAGACTTTACAGTAAGTCTTGCTTGATACGCACCTGAAGTTGGGTCCTTTGCATTATGACTCTACCCAGACATAGGCTGAGAGGCCTCAGATGGCAGATTCGGGTCTTTAACCGGCCCTGGTTAGTGTGCTAGCTGATCAAGCCTGTTTCCAAGCCAAGAAGGGCCGGAGTCAATCCATCGCGGGATAAACAGCGGCCGCGATTTCAAGCCATGCGGCGTAAACTCAAGAGCAGGACCCTGCGATCACACACTTCATTTGCAGTGCTTGTTTTAGCTCGGGGAGGGGGCTCAAAGAGTTTTGCAATACAGGTAAAGTGCCACCGCAGAGTGGGCACTTAG
The DNA here is from genome assembly GCA_026776725.1 of Gnathonemus echidnorhynchus. Taxonomy (NCBI): domain Eukaryota; kingdom Metazoa; phylum Chordata; class Actinopteri; order Osteoglossiformes; family Mormyridae; genus Gnathonemus; species Gnathonemus echidnorhynchus. The sequence goes on along the minus strand of JAODJU010000035.1, from coordinate 21,028,851 downwards.
CCTAGCTGGGGGCTTTAATGAGTTCAAAAATCTGAAGCACTAAAAAAAAAAAAAAAAAACTGTGATTTCACAATCAGCTGAAAAGAAATTAGGGTGAAATTACACCAAAGAGCAGAGGATGTTTAATTATGCACAGCGCAGCAAAACAAGCCTGGAAGAAATGCGACGATGGAGTGCAAATTGCATCCGTGACACCTAGCGCTTGCAAGGCCTGCGGTGAGTGCATGTGTCAGAGAGCGAGTGCACATGCGACGCAGGGATCCACGAGTACGCCCTGGGTGCCCGTGTGTTGACGGGCGACTGCGGCACACGCTTGGCGTGTACCCGCATGCAGCCACTCAGGCGACGGGCGAGGCTTCACATCTCACCCAGTTTCCAGAACATTCTGTGGGAGGCGCATGCTAACAGGACGTTAGTTTCCTTGCAATAAGGCTCACAGTCAGATATTCCTCCCAAAGCAGTGCAGGTTTATTCATTTCCCCAGGAGGCCAAAGGCTAGGCCTAAGTTGCAAGTCTGTGTTCATAAGCTTGTTACCTGCAGCCCTTCTCCACTTTTAAAATCTGACTTTAATTTTTCTGAGACTTCAAAGGCTCTCCCTGCATCCAAAGTTCAATCTATATCCACTTACACCCATCTGAACTTGGCAACCTCAGGTTTATTTAAGTCACAGATACCAACAAATATGTGCCGGTTTGGAAATGCCTTGGATATATGGTGACCTACCTGACAATATGTGTAAAAGCTGAATGTGTATGAAGCTGCCCTTTACAGCTCTGTGGGGAACCACATCGGAAAAAGAAGGCAGAGGACAAACGAACAAGCAGATGATTCGATAACAGCTTTGGAACGACAACAGGGACAGACGCTGGTAGTATTGTCTCAGCTACGTGTTCTTCAGCCAAATTCGCTCACATGAAGAAACCACAGAGGAAATTAAAGAGTAACTTCATTACAGAGGGACGAGAGTCAGGTAATCTAATAGACTGCTGGGTTAAACCACATTGTTCTCTTTTTTGTCCCTCGCGGGTCGGGCTGATCCCTGTCTTCTGAACGGGCCATCTCCGTTCCTGCCGTGGATGCGATCAGGATCAGATGATGAAGGGGAATGCTGCGAGTTTGTCTGTGGGCAGGGCGGATAGGGAGCCGGCGTGAAGGGGAAGCCCGAAATTGCGCACTTCAAACACCTTCAAGAAATATTTCCTTTCGTCCATTTCAGAGACAGCTTTGTTTTCCTCAAGACTGAGTTCAACACCGTTTAGCGCACTAGCAGAAATGAGGAGCTAAGACAGGCAGAAGGGCTCATTGCCCTTGTTTCTCTTCTTGAATACCTCGATCCACTGGTGATCCCTTCCTGTGCAACAAAAATGGCATCATTGAGGGAATTTACATGGCAATGCTGACGCACACCACCCAATCTGGAAAGACTCCATCACCAGGAGGCTTGGCTGGAGACTGACAGGCCGAGAGTGGGAAAGAAGGGCTAATGGGGCCGGCTGCTTACAGCAGCGACTAGCAACAGCGCCGACTGCTAACAGCGCCAACTGCTAACAGAACCGACCGCTAACAACGCCTAGTGCTGACAGCGCCCACTGCTAACAAAACTGATCACTAACAGCGCCCATCGCTAACAGCACCAACTGCTAACAGCGCCCACCGCTAACAGCACCAACTGCTAACAGCGCCCACCGCTAACAGCGCCAACTGCTTACAGTGCCCACTGCAAACAGTGCTGACCGCTAACAGAGCCAACTGCTAACAGCACCCACTGCTAACAGCACCCACTACTAACAGCACCCATTGCTATCAGCGTCGGCTGCTAACAGCACAGGTTATTTTTGAAGGTAACGATCAAGGAGCATCACACAGTCGGGCTGGACTGAGCTGAAGGTACATTCTAATTTTCACTTTTAAAATGTGTCATCAACTGGCTCGCTAGTCAAATTTTTTTTTAGCATAAAGACGAGGCTTCTTTTTCCCTACAGGCACAGATCTTGTTGAGCTTGCATGTTAGTTTGTTTTCTTTTTCAAAGATCAGCCAAAGGTATATGCAGGATTTCCTGTGGTATGCAATTAAGTTCATATACGCTTAATGCTGAAGAATTTTTCTCAGCACCGAGCAGAAGGGAAGCTGAGGTCACTTCATCTTTGCAAGCAGCCCCCTCCTTTGTTCTTTTGGTTCCTTTTTTGAAGCACAACTGTTCTCTTCTTATGACTAAATGGGCCGTCCTCAGCATAAATATGCACCTTCTGGACGGGAGAGTGTGTTACCCGTGTGGTCATTTAAGATGTCAGGGGCATTTTTCCCACATGCAACCCACGGATCCTTCCAGAAAGGACTTTGGCCAATAGGACATTTTCTCCCGGCTGATGAAGACATCAGGGCACCATCGATCTTTTGGATCGGTACCTTTGTTGTGTGAAATTACACAGTGCGGGGTACGCGAGGCATGGAGATGCGAGCGGTGTCATAAATCGAGGGGCGTGAATCACTCCAGCGAAGATGCCGCGGGAAAATGTCAGCTGCAAACAGCCATTGAATTACAAACAGCAACTTTAAAGGATTTACACCCAACGGGCCTCGTCCTCTCTCTCCAGCCAGAACCAAGGACGTGCCGGGGTTTCAAACAAGCCACTGCCATCTCATCGGGGGGAATGGCAGCCTCGAGATGCGTAAAAGTTCAACTCGAGCGTCAGAGGTGACTTATGGCCCCCGTCTGCAGAGCAAGTGGCTCCAGTGTGGCCCCCACACCTATAAAGCCTTAAATACTAAAGACAGTGTGTGAGTGCGATGGGACTATTATTGGAAAGACACTATGTCATATTTATATTGAGGGTTGGGGCAGGGGGGTTGTCACATGTTTCCACTGGCGACGAGGGATCGCCGCATGTTTCCACTGGCAATGCAGCACAGTTTTATTGCGTTTGGCTAACCCCACAACCTGAGGGTGAAACCTTCTTCGTCAGTCGAGGGCAACATTCCTCCGTCTGTTACCTGCCAACATGGATCTGGGGCAACTAACAGAAAAACAAGTATGCTTGCCCTCTGTCTGACTTTGCCTGGGTATTTCATGGAACAGAACTGTCAATCTGGAAGCCGTAAAGGGGGGGAAGTGATCTTATTTCTTTTCTCTTTTAAACTCCATTTGTCATTAGCTCACTTCAGCTTCACACCCACACAGTACAGTGCCCTTTAAGTAAACACCACTCTACCAAGGCCTTCATGTGCATACTCTTCATTCCACAACATTGCCTCTGGTCAGAAAGACGGAACCTACAGTCCATCCATCCACCCATCTTACAACTACCTGCCCAGTACAGAGTGGTGAAGAGCCTGAAAAGCACAGTGCATTAGGTAATGCCAAAGGACCCGTCCACAGCAGGACACACACACTGTGGGTAATTTAGGGACACCAGTTGATCTAACTGGGTGTTTTTAGGCTGTAGGAGGAAAACAGAGTACAGATCTATCTTTAGCATTTAGGAGCATAAACTTTCCTCTGTAAAACTTGCACCCCCCCCTTAATAAATCCAGTGAGTATAGAAACATTACACTGGAACAGGAGCACCTGCAGTGCTCAGTGACGTACTGTAAGTAAACCAGCCAGCAGATACTGTCTCCTCACAGAGGAGCCTTAAAAGTGAATGAAAAATCCCTGAGTGTTGCCGTAATGTCAGTGTGGAACTCACTCTCGTGCCTCAAAGTTGTAGTCAACGCACCTGTAAAAGGCTAAGTGTCTTTCAGGTTGGCATCCTGATGTTTGCGATTGGGGCTTGACATTAACGATGGCGGACTATGCAATAATTTGCTTACAAAGTTTCATTGGGGGGGACTCTGAGGCCTCACTACACCTCCTTGCCTAATCAAATTTTTGGAAAATATTCAAATTCCTATTCCAGCAGCACTGGGTGGAGGAAGAGTCTTCGCCATAAACTCCCAACTGGGTGAAATAAATGTAATTTATCTGTGAGTGCTTGTCTTACTGAGAAAGCGGAGAAAAAAGAAATGCAAGAGATCCTCAAATGTTTGTTTCATCATCTGCGGTGTATATTGAATCACTTGAGATTCTTATTCCTTGTAACGCTTCCATCATAGGAGTTTCTCAGTTCTTCCACAAACATCATTTATTCAGGCTGGCTGGAACTCTTGGCTGTGGGTTGAGGCACATGACTATTGGCTGTGGCATGAGGCACGTGACTATTGGCTGTGGGTTGAGGCACGTGACTATTGGCTGTGGGTTGAGGCACGTGACTATTGGCTGTGGGTTGAGGCACGTGACTATTGGCTGT
>JAODJU010000035.1:21013202-21024463 GCA_026776725.1 Gnathonemus echidnorhynchus | reverse complement strand
AGGCACGTGACTATTGACTGTGGGTTGAGGCACGTGACTATTGGCTGTGGGTTGAGGCACGTGACTATTGGCTGTGGCATGAGGCACGTGACTATTGACTGTGGGTTGAGGCACGTGACTATTGGCTGTGGCATGAGGCACGTGACTATTGGCTGTGGAATGTGGCACGTGACTATTGGCTGTGGGTTGAGGCACGTGACTATTGACTGTGGGTTGAGGCACGTGACTACTGGCTGACTGGTTACATTTTGAGTGCGATACAAAATCTTCTGGCCAGATTGTACAGCTGTGGGTAAATATTTAAACACAATACCTGATGCAACTCTAAGCTTGGACCTCATGATATTTTCTGGAATAGCTCATCTGAAGCTGTATAGATATATTCCACATGATTACATGAAGACCTCAGTGTATTCAGTGGTTATAGGACATTAATATAATACAAAATCAATCAGAGCATTATTCATATTTGTTGACTTTGAGTGTATTAACAAAACCATACAAACTAATATGCACCATTCTCATATTTCAAATGTAAATCACATTAATTGTCTGGATTACAGCGAGTGATATTTTTATTCGCTTAAAAAGATTTAATTTCAAAATGTTTTTATTCTAATTTTAAGACATGCAGCCAGTGATATGCCAGCTGATCGTATGAATAAATGTGCTTTTCATGGCTGGAAAAGTTTGATGGAGTTGTTTACTTAGCTGACTCTCAGCTCTCACACATCCAGCTGCATCTCCAAAGTGAGCTTCACTCAGTCCATCAGATAACGGTTCCCGGGGGGCACCAGGCAGCTAAGGTCTGATAGCCAGGAATATTTCTTCCGTGGATCTCTCACGAATCACACTCAGACCACGCAAGCGTGTCCTCCTGATGGCAGCACAGCAGCTATGGATCCGGACTTATGACAGAACGGACCGTGGCTCAGGCACGCCAACAATCTTGTCCTTAAGGGCAGTAATAAACATGGTTTGATCATTTCCAATTGACATACCTTCCATACCTTTGGTAGAGTAACAGCCCAGTGAATGAGAAAAGGAATAATAGGTCAGCTGGTCATTTCTGGATTTGTACCAGACACCAGCCTGTCTCACAGCTCACACACTGGCCTGTCTCACAGCTCACACACTGGCCTGTCTCACAGCTCAAACACCACTCTGTCTCATAGCTCACACATCGCTCCTCTCACAGCTCAAACATCAGTCTGTCTCACACCTAACATGGTCCTTTGTCTCACCACTCTGTCTCACAGCTCACACATCTTCTCTGTCTCAAGCTCGCATGTCGCTCTGTCTCACAGCTCACACATCGCTCTGTCTCACAGCTTACACATCACTCCTCTCACAGCTCAAACACCAGCCTGTCTCACAACTCACACACCAGTCTGTCTCACAGCTCACAGGCCACTCTGTCTCACAGCTCACACATCACTCCTCTCACAGCTCACAAGCCGCTCTGTCTCACAGCTCACACACCAGTCTGTCTGACAGCTCATGCATCGCTCCTCTCATAGCTCAAATACCAGCCTGTCTTACAGCTCACAGGCCACTCTCTCTCACAGCTTGTTTTGCGATGGTGCATTCCGTGTAATCGCCCTGCATGATAACAGATGCTGATTAACTAACAACCAAAAAAAGATGAAATAAAATAAGCAGGAATAAATAATAGAGCTGTGGAGACAGGCCTCAGTGCCGCAGGGACGGGGGGCGGGGGGAGGTGACAACTGCAAACCGTTTGAGCAAGACAAAGCAGACAAGCTGGGAGGAAAAAAGCTGAAAAATAAAAACCAGTGAAGGAAGACGTACACGTAAAGCAGTGTGAAATGATGCGTGTCCGGGCAGCCTTCTGCCTGAGCACGAGAGCTGGGTCAAATATTACTGCTGTTATTGTTTTTCTGGAGAGATGATTTTAGCCCAAGCAGACGACAGTCAAGCGCTAAATCTAGCTGGATATTTTGTCCTGCAGAAACTCAAGGTTTTGGGCTTAAAATGGCCGTGTTCCAGTTCATGGCCTGGGCACAGTAGCTGCTGCATCCTGCCTGCCTCCTTAATGTGTTTCCAGTTTTGTTTCATTTATTCTAAGTGTAACTAGTGCTTTCCGTAGGAACATAAAACCAAATATGCAAGACAGCTTGAAACTGGGCAACATGCTTGTGACTTTTTCAGCCATTTTTGTTTTATTTTCTGTGCACAGACAAACATAAAAATGGCCAGCGATGAGTCCTCAACTTTGCGTTAAATGTCAGAAAACCCTAGCATTCTATTATGTTGACTGGTGTCACATTAGACATGTGACTGGAATACAGAACTTTGATTGGCTAAATTCTTTTGCCCTTGCAGCCACCTTTCTCTAAGGCTTAGCCTTCAAGATTAAAGCCTGGATTCATACAGACTAGAATAAATGGGCATTATCTTGAGTGCAGTACTAGTGACAGTGGTTAGTTTCTATGTTCCCTTTCTGTGCTGCTCACAACAAGAGCTTATGTTCCAAGCAGTCAATACTTTGTCTTCCTCATTTCCATGTTGTTGGACAAAGACAAAAAACAAAAAGAAGCAACATATTATTGATGAAAACTGCCAGCATGCAACCCAAGCTGCTACTGTATAAACTTTCCTTTTTCCTATTTGTTCACAAAGCAGCCAGAAAGTAATAACTGCTCTCGCATCTTGATTTTTATTAGAAAAATGGGAGATTGTGGGATGTGTAGCTGAAATGCGTTTGGGATCCATTAGCGTGGCTCTCGTCCAGGCTGTATTCCGTCTCCTGTCTCCTCTCTGATCCCCACGTCTGCGGCCATTTGCATCCCCCGTACCCGATATCCCATGGAGCCTTGTGCACACCAATCAATAGCACTTCTCTCCCGCTCTGCTTCCGGCCACTCGCTCACACGCTATTGATCCGCCGCTGGGCCTCAGCCTCCTCTGTGACTTTTTCATCCCGCTCCACCACTTGCGCGCAGGAGAGCACGTTCAAATTGCAAAATGCAGTTTAATAACAGAAACAGACAGGTGGATCTGCATTCGAGGGCAGCCATCTTAAGCACAGAGCAGCAGGGGGCACTCCGATTGGCCGGCAGCCTGGCAGTGTGCTGCTTTGGACACTGTCTCAGCTCTTAATTGCTTTAGTGGAGCTATTATTAGGACAGAATTTAAGTTCACCTTGTGATCCAGGTGTAAATCATTTGCTAACGGAACCATAACCCACAAACATGCAGCCTTGGCCAGCCCAAAAGGGACCTTTCCCCACCTCCGTTATATATTTATATGATATATTTATATAATACAAGTATTTTTATTTAAACCTATTCTTATGTAAATAAAATGAGAGTGTGCTAATAACGACAACACAATATTAACTGTAGCATGCGAGGCATTTTTAAAATATTGCTGTCCGTTCGTGCATTTACCCAGGGTTGGGGAGATCCTGGACCCAGGCAAACAAATGGTTTGTTTACTACAAATGAACATCACACAGAGCGAGCGGAAGGGGTGGGGTATCACCAGGATTCACATCTCAGTAGGCATATGAGGACCAGAGCCTAATGCATCTCTGTCTGGAGAGTGGGCTTCCTTTTAAACCCTGCTGAGGAACAGACGTGTCCTTCACAAATGGCTCCTTTAGTCAGCAGAGCGCTCTGTGCTCTGGACCATTACCACGGGCTGCTCCTCTGTCACTCCGCCCACAAAACACGACTCCTTGTCACTTTACATCTGAAATTCCAGCACCATCATCCCTACACTAGACACGTATCCATGTAGTAAAACTCTGAGTCTGCCCCCCCCCCAAATGTCTTGCTACTAGTCACATAGCCAGGTACTACAAATATGAGGTAGAAGATCCCACCCACCAGTCGGCTGGAATCTACTGAGGGGGGCTTCCTGTCCCCCGGTCGGCGACAGGTTCCGAGGGGTCCACCTCCACAGTTAATATCTGGCTGCAGGTCTGCCCCTCACAGACTTCTCCCTTACCATGGCAGCATTAAGCTCTTCCTTTGCTCCTGTGTATTTGTGATTAGTAAATGAAGATGTTGGCAAGCATTCTGGGAAAGGCTTTCTCTTTACGCTCCTTTCTGTGCTCCATATACTGAACTATCATGTCCGGTGCGACTTAGACAGCACAGAGGCTCTGTGGACAATAATGCAATCTCACACCTCGAGAGCTGTGGTCTCATTCTTATGCTGTCTGTGAGGAATCTGTTTCAGCCTAACCATGCACTTAGGTGAGCTGCTGTCTCTGCACATGCCCTGTCCTGGGTGCCCCCCTGCCTTGCCATCGTTCCTGGGACTGGATCCAAGCTCACCAGCCACCATTAGTTGAATAATTGGGCTGCTAGATGAACGACCTTTTTCTTCAGTTCTGTTGCTGACGTACATAAGATGCCCTTAAAAATTATATTTTTATCTGGAAATTTAAGAGGTTAATTTCATGTTTTTTAAGGTTATAGTTATAAGAACAAAACAATTCCAAGGATCAGAAGCATCTATAAACATCTCGGGGGGGGTGAACCAGGCTTCATTTCTGTGCCTATAAACAGCAGCTATAATGCCCCCCAGGTCAGACCGGCGGTGGTGTGATAGCTTGGGGGGGCTGTGTGAGCTCTCACGGCAGGGAGCACCCCCATCCCAGAGGCTGGAGGCTGAGATCACTTCTTCTTGCTGCTCCTGAGCCCATCTTGATAAGGGTTCCCAGGCCTGACCTTCAGATTTCTTTCGCAGGAAGGGGCACAGTGGAGGGCCCCCATGTGGCCCTCTGAGCTCGCAGCCACCGACTGGGGGCCAATTCACTCCCCGCATTTCCTCCCATAGTCTATAATGGCCTGGTGGGCCTTTGTGTTTGTACTGCGGTGTCATATAACTGTGTACAAGCAGCTGCCCGCAGCCAAACTCCCAGCACATAACGTGCGAATAGGGATCTGCCTTTTTTTGTATTGACTGTATTTAATCAGCGAACAAACCGATACCTTGTTTAGCTTCCTAAAAAGCTGTATTACAGCATTAAACCCATGAGCGGGTAAAGTTAGGCCACGCCTATGAGATTGTTTTATTTCGTGACAACAGTTATCAGTGCTGTCTGCGAAATATTGCCCACTCTGCAATAATATTCACCAGAAAAGCAAGGAGGTTATCCACGCAAGCTGATCTTAAATGAGCCCCCCCCCCCCCCCCCAAAAAAAAAAAAAACAGATAGCTCATTGTGATTCAGAATCACCACGTACCTTGTAAAGAATCAAATTAAATTTAATGAATGAACACTGGTACAACATAATATTCTTCAGCGGGAAATTAATTAAAAGGTTTCTTAGCAACCAAGTGCTAACCTTCCATTGAAATTGTTCCTGAATTGCCCAAATAGCAGCAATAGCTAAAAATATAAGCAGTGGCTTCAGGCATGTTTTCCTCATGTTCTCTGCCTTCTACCATTATTGTCGTCTCGTCAGTGATGCACATGGTTTAATGTAACATTTTATTTTTTATCGAGCATTTCACAGAATTCTCTGTTCTCAAACTACCAAGGGCATTCCCGTTCCCCGGTGCTTGGCTTAATGCGCTCATATGTCATTGTGTTTCTGGCGGTGCGGCCACAGGTCAGACCGGGAGACGCGGTCAGAGATCTGCCGGCCAGGCGGAAGAGGCATTTATCGCTCCCTCTTTTATGAAAGACGGGTGGCGGTCGACTCCGTTTACCGGGGAACGCTGTGCTGGATTACACTTGACAGTGTCGTGACACAGACTCAGTGACAATATGTCAGGGTTCAGTTAGCAATGAAATGCCGCTTGCCACAGGGATGGCTATGTAGTCGGTATGGCCTCTATATCAGCAGGTCCTGCTACAGCGCTTTGAGAAAATAAGAAAACACAAGCCATCGGTGTCAGTGCTAAATAAATATGAGAGATATTTATCATGTCGCTGTGAAGCGTCTTATTACATCAACTCAATATTAAGTTCTTGTTTCATTATTTTTATACTTTTTGAAATGCGCACAGTTACAGTGTCTAGTTCTAATTTGTGACAGTCGCTTCACAAATGAATCTTATAATTACTCATGACTGTACACTGAATGCATAACATAGGACCTTTTTTCAATGTGTTTTTCTTTCACCATGCTTTTGACATTTGGTAAACCAAACCTCTCTCTCTCACACACACACACACACAGCTTTGTAATTATATCATTGTGGGGACTCTCATTCATTTCTATGGGGAAAACTTTAATCCCAACATGACGAGCTTAACCCCTACCCAGCCCTAACCTTAACCATAAGTAACCAAACTAAATACAAGATTTTTAGCATTTTTAGTTTTTTTATTGCAGTCACAGATCTTTGTGGCACCTGAAAAGTGGTTTTTATTACATCGTGGGGAACATTTGGTCCCCACAACGTAATATAAACATAATACACAGACACACACACACACACACAAAGTGATTGTTTACCTACCGTCACTCACACCCCTAACCCCACCTCAGCACCTGGTGAGTGTGTCCTCAGGGTCTCACTGTCCCCGTGGGAACCTTTTTAGGGGAACTTAGGAAAACACTCACCCAGAGGGGACGCTGTTTGTTTTGTTCTCTTAATGGGCAGCTGGTAATGATATGATTCAAACAGGAAGGTCCATGTTGAGTAGTCTTCTACTGAACAGGAAATACTGAGTCACGTAGCCTAGAGCTGAAGCCATAAATACAGAGGAGAAACACACTGTCCACCCCTCATGGACTCCCATAACCCTGCACACCCACTCCTGTTAGCTTATGACATTTGAGGATGAAACTTTGTCTGCACTTCTAGCATGCATCAACAATGATCCACATAATCAATCCACATGCATTTTATGAACTTATCTAGTACAGTATCATTATGAATAATTATGGATGATTTGAATATTGAACAACAGAGCTTTCTGTAGGAGCTGGCAGCTGCTGGTGTCAGACAGGAGAGCGTGACGAGGCAGAGAAAGAGGAATCGCTCTCGTGGTCGGTCTGTCAGATATAATCATGTGTGTGTTTTCGGTGAGATTGATGCCTGGGCACGGCTGGCACATTCCGGAGCTTTCCAGACTTCCTGCCATGCTTCCCGCCTCACGCAGGCGCCACCTCGCTGGGCGAGCTCCTGTACTACGGAGCACGTTGAGGGTGCGGCGCAGGCATGGTGTTGGAGCCGTGCAGAGAGCAGCTGTCAGCACAGAGAGGAAGGCAGGGCTCCCCCAGCATCGCTTTGGTCCTTCTGGGCTTATTTTTCCTGACACAGTTTATCTTCAGACACGGTATCATAGCAGCTCCGTTTGTGGATCATCGGCATCTCAGACGTGATGCTGATGAGGCGCCACCTGATTCGCTGACGTTTTACATCTTAGCTGTTAAAATAAAAATCTGGACGCGAAAGGTTGGAAATGGTGTCAAAGTCGTATTACCCCGCAGATGCGCCATGATGCATTGGTACTGGAAAGTTCCTTTTTCTGGAGAACAGTGGGCGCATTCCGCCGAGTGCAGAGAGGGAGTTTGACGTGCGATTTATAAATGGGCGTTCGGACCATCAGAGAGGGCGGCCCAGACCTCATCACTGCTGTTTTCGGGGGGAGCCTGGGAGCCCCCGGGCTGCTGGGACACGGAGGCCTCAGCTCTGGAGCATCAGCGTGCTCTTGTAGGCCAAAGGACCTGGAATCAGAGGTCAAGGTGTGGAAGACAGATTTAAATCGATGCCATTAACATGAGCCTGAATTGTGTCTATTTGGCTGATCTGGAGCTAAATTTTGCCATCTATCAGTCCTATTCTCAGGATGGTACCTTTTCTTGTGCCAGACAAATAACCATATGGCTGTCGCTAACGACTTCCCACGCAGAAATGGATTATAAAATTATGACATAGTTCATTTTAATTCTTATGCTTACCTACAGTTTCTGACATGCTATTTAGACGGATGCTTTCAAGGAAGATTTTTTTTCTAATTTTTGCGAAGAGAAGATTAAATCATCTTCGGAGAAAAAAAAAAATGCAATAAACTGGAAGATCAAAATCACACCGTGACATAAAGCTGCTATTTTTGGTACATTTCTCCTGGGAGAACAAACGGCGGAGCTGTAATTGTAAGCTTGATGTGGTTGTGTTGCTGACTTTCCTGAGGCCGAGCAGCTTGTGCACATCTACAGACCTGGATGGCAGGTGGAGCTCATTGCAGAGTGGAAATAATATCAATCAAGGGGCGGGAATCACACCCACCCCCACAAACCACTGGAGGTATGTCACCATGCTTGAGTGATTCCACAAGAGATTACACCAGAATTAAATGAATAATTAAACTCACTAATCCAGACATATACCTACTGTCATGCTTATTAAAAAACACAAACTCCCCGATATACAATTACCCGTGCTTTAATGAGCTGAGTACTTTTTTGCCGTTATTTAGAAAACGGATTGCAAGAAATAATCTCCTTTCCATTCAGGTCTCTCAGTGCGGGCTGTATGTACTACCGCAGTCATGCTGCGGAGTCTGTCGAGCTCAGGCCTGCGGCCTTTTGAGGCTGTGGGATGATTTACGCTCCAGTCATCACTGAATTAGACCTGAAGCTTCCACAGCGAGCGCCGTGGAAAATGTGACATGCAACCAAGCTCCACCGTCTGCGTGATGGGAGAGAGTTAGACATGTGCGGTGCACACGCTTGACATTTCCCATCTGTTCTAAACTGCGGACAATCAGTTTGTCTGATTTTTTTCTTTGGTGAGAGAAGCTGGCTATAGGACTGGTGAAACGCTTTAGGCATTAGGCTTCTTAAATGTTTACACCAACTCTGTGTGATCCCATGACCCTGGCCTTGGGTGGATGGATTGGGTGAAACATTTAATACCTGTATTCCACCATGAAATAAAAAAACAAAATAATTGCATAGCACTGTAGTATTACATGTCCAGGGTTGTGGGTTCGATTCCCATGCCCAGCTCTGTGTGGGTGAGCAGTTTGCATCTCCCTGTGTTTGTGACATTCTCTCTCCAGGTGCACAGATGTCCTCTTGCAGCCCAAAAGCTGTATGATTCATGTGCCCCGTATACCCTGTGTGCCCGTATACCCCGTGTGCCCATATACCCTGTGTGCCCGTATGCCCAGTGTTCTCAGTGTGCCCTGTATGCCCCGAGTGCCCATATGGCCCATGTGCCCGTTTGCCTCGTGTGCCTGTATGGCCCTTGTGCCCCGTGTGCCCATTTGCCCCATGTACCCCAAGTGCAATGTGAGCCCTCACTCAGGCTGTTCCCTCGCCTCATGCCCTCTGCGTCCTGGCACAGGTTCCACAGTCACCCTACACTGGATAAGCAGTTAGGGATGCAATGGATGGATGCAACAATTGGCAATACCAACATGTGATGTCGACACATGCATGAGTGGCGTGGGTGTTCAGTTGATGTGTCCTTACACACCTGCAGGTTTGGGGCTCCAGTCCCGCCCCCACGTTGTGCACCCCCCTACAGGTACTCTCATCTCCTCACACCATTTAAAGAAATGCAGTGAGTCGTTATTTCTGCAGAGGCAGGTAGCTGACTGGGGTCAGCATGGGATTTATGATCGAAACGCTTGAGATTTGAACCCTGCACTGTTAAAAGAAAATGTTTAGAAATGCAGTGGAGAATCAGCTCTGGGTCCTGCTCTGAGCCATCCCTGGAAAATGGTTAAGGAGTGTTAAAATATTTTAGCATAGTATGTTGACTAGATAAATAAATAAATAAATAAATAGACCTGCATCCGAATAAAAGAGTTATGAAAAAATCAACTTAAATCCCCATATTTTTATGCTTTTGGTTTATTTGGAGTGTTGAGTGTTTCCAGGCAACGATTGTTGCTTAGCTGCCGCCTTCGTGCTGGGAGGACAGGGAAGTCACATCCCTGAGCAAAGCAGTTAACCTCATAACTTGTCCCAGTGCTCCTATGAGACAAAGCGTCGCATTGCACGCTGCATCGGGGGGGGCTTGGTGGGGGGGGTTGGTGTCATTCAGTGATTTTTTTGAGTTGATCGTCACCCTGGTAAGAATATACCCACCTACCACACTCACTGTGGCCGAATGCCATAGGAACAATCCGGTCCAAAAGGCTCATTTTAGGCCTGCTCTGTCAACAAGGCACCCAGCGAACTCAGAACGCATTTTATCTACATCCACAACTGAATAAATACAGACCAAGGACACCCTGCTCTGGACCACCCTATGCGCGAAAGCAGGTTCCACCTGACGGTCCAATGAACAGCACACTGTATACTATCAAAAAAAGGGGTTAAAAATGTGTACCTTTGCTTGTAATTGTACCTTTTAAGGTACAGAAATTGGAGGAACACCCCAAATGTACAAACAGCATTGATGTTCCATCAATGATACAAAAAAGTTCCTCAGAGTCTATTTCTGTACCTTAAAAGGTACAATTACCTACAGCTAAGGGTACAATTGGCAGACCCTTGAGGGTACAGCCCCAGTGACAAGCAACGTTACCCTTTTTTTGAGACGGTAGGACACCAGTAACCATTAAGACTGGGGTGACTATAGGGGCAGGGCCACAGAGTCAATGGCTCCAGCAGAAAGCTGATTGGCCTCCACAGTTCTCCATCCCCTGCCACTCACCAATTCAAAACATATCATTGGCTCATTATAAGGTTGGCCCCTCTGTATGACGTATGGCCCGTCTTATGCCTCCCTCTTGAAAAAAAATCTAGACTAGAACTAGAGGAACCAGGAACAGGAACCAGTAAAGGAAATCAGCCATTACAAACTTAAAAATAAGACTCCAGTAAACGAAATGCTAACAAGTCACCAGTCAACCAAAAGCACGGGTCCTGAGATAAGGTTCTAATTAACCGGAACCGCGAAGCCCAGTAACACGACTTGGAATCAACCTGGGCGCTGAGTCTCAAAGAGCGCCAGAACTGAGGCCTGACCAAACCTCCCTGTATCAAAGCAGAACCTCGTCTTCAACTCTTTTGGTCCGAAATAAGCCCACATGGACCATGCTCAGTTCTGAGAAGACCAAACCAGCCCTGCAGGTGTGACAGCTGCCCAAGGAGATTAACTATTCATGTGACAAGCAAGGCTCTGTAACTTTAGAAATAGGCTGCCTGGAATTTCACCCTGTCTGTTTTTAATAATGCATTCATATTCAAATTAGGGCAAGAAGTGCAAGTCAGGCACGGACCCGGCGCCTCAGCATTCCTCCCAGGATCTCTTAAAGAGTTGGAGAGACCAGCATTTTGCTGACACCACAGAAACAAAGTCTTGTTAGC
>JAODJU010000035.1:20994937-21013102 GCA_026776725.1 Gnathonemus echidnorhynchus | reverse complement strand
GCAGAGCGTGTCCCCGAGCTGACGATCGCCGTAGTGCCTCTGCTCCACAGCCTCCTCTGTGACCTCAGTCACCCCGGGGGGTAAATCCTCTCACTGACTGGCCAGGAAAGGTCATCACAGGAACCTGACAGCCTTAGCAGCCTGCGAGAAGGGTGTGTGTGTGTGTGTGTGTCTGTGTGTAAGTCTCTATTTGTGTATGTGTGTGTGTCTGTTTCTCTGTGTCTGTCTGTGTGTATGTCTCTATTTGTGTGTGTGTGTGTCTGTGTGTAAGTCTCTATTTGTGTATGTGTGTGTGTCTGTTAGTGTGTGTCTGTCTGTGTGTATGTCTCTATTTGTGTGTGTGTGTGTGTGTCTGTTTGTGTGTGTCTGTCTGTGTGTATGTCTCTATTTGTGTGTGTATGTGTGTGTGTGTGTGTGTGTGTATGTGTGTGTGTCTGTGTGTGTGTGTCTGTCTGTGTGTATGTCTCTATTTGTGTGTGTGTGTGTGTGTGTGTGTGTTCCTCTTGAGGGAGCGGCCCTCGCTGGTCCCCTCAGCCCCTCTTCTTGTTTCAGTGTCTCTCTATTGCATAGTCTGATTATATTACACCACTGTTTTTTATCTAAATAAGACTCTATTTGAAGATACATCCATTTAAACTTGACCCACTGAACTTCTTCTCACCAAACCATTCAGTCACTAAAAAGCAGGCAGACTAAAAATTGTATAATAGGAGGAAAAGTATCATCACCAGCTCACTGGTTCAGTCCCTAAAAGGCTCAAACCAGAAAGGAATCATCTGCTTATTTGCAAATTTTTATTATATTTTATTTCAGGGTCTCAAAACTCAAGAGCTATTTGTTATTCTTAATCATTGCTGGAATGTCTGTATTTTTCAATAAAAGACGCCACAAGGGAGGAACAGTAATATTTTTGTATGATGTCCCTCTTTTGCATTAGTACTGTGTGTGTATCTTTTATTTTGATACTTCTGGGTGAAGGTCAGCTCAGCTCGGCTGGGTTAGGGGAACACCGCAGAATATATGAGTTTTGTATCATATAAATATGATGGCAGCCTATGTTTAATTTGGGGGACAGACAAGCGCGAGATACAGTGACTTGGGGCATTGTCTGACCTTGATGAAAATATTTTCCTCAGGTAACAACAAATAATTCCGATAGCAAAGTAGTTCCCAAAAGACACCTACTGAAGTTTGCAAAATCAACCAGTCACACCTGTGCCATTCAATAATTCAT
Source organism: Gnathonemus echidnorhynchus (assembly GCA_026776725.1). NCBI lineage: Eukaryota > Metazoa > Chordata > Actinopteri > Osteoglossiformes > Mormyridae > Gnathonemus > Gnathonemus echidnorhynchus. The sequence continues at coordinate 21,011,868 of JAODJU010000035.1, read as the reverse complement.
AAGATGCCACAAATACCCCCGTGCCCCAGTAACTACTGGGTTCAGTCCAATTTAAGTCCTTGAACCAGACGACCACAAATGTCACAATTAAATAAAACATCGCATGTAGCTCAGATGCACTGTTAGAGCCGTTAAGATTGTCTGTCCTTCACATTACATTAAACTTTGTTGATTTCAATTCTGTAAAAAATGTAAAAGCAAAATGTGACCATTAATGGTATATTAATCTAGCTTTTCGATCCTTTATCTTTTAACTGGGACTTTTTCTATCAAAGCACCTGTTTGCAGCCCTTTCAAAGCACCACATTTAGCTGCTTTTTTAAATGAAGTGATTTATGGACACTTTCAGATGAATAAAACAAATCTAACCAGCTTCTACAGATAAACAAACTCTGTAGCCTCTGTGGGTGGCTGTTGAACCTCAAGGTGCCCAGAGCTAAACAGACTGAGAGGCTGAAATGTGGAAGAGAGTCACCTAGTTCGTTTTTTTATTATTAATCCTTTTAGCCTGGAAAAAATTGACTGAAAGACACAGAGCAAAAATGCCACATTTCCACTGGACACTGGAGGAGGCTGGAAGTGGAGTTTGGAGCAGGCAGTGGAAGGTGGCTTCACTGCCAAGGAGGGCTCACTGGAATCACAAGATGGCTGCCGCAATCTGCATGTAGAGCGAGTGGGAGTATGAGAGGTTCATCAACTCCTCTTCATTGCTCTGGGCCTGCTGCCTTCATGAGGAGCTGGCTGATTGTGCAGAGCCTGGAGCTGCCAGCGGTGCTGCAGGTGTTCGGACCAGCTGTGAGGGAAAGGCAGGTTCTCTAAGCAGCTCCGATCCAGTGAGTGCAGTGTCATGTGACTAATGCCACAGCTCTGTCTGTGGTGCAGACCAGATGTGCGCTGTCTCACGGTGTGTCCCTGTCCATGGTGCAGACCAGATGTGCGCTGTCTCACAGTGAGTCCCTGTCCATGGTGCAGACCAGATGTGCGCTGTCTCACGGTGTGTCCCTGTCCATGGTGCAGACCAGATGTGCGCTGTCTCACGGTGTGTCCCTGTCCATGGTGCAGACCAGATGTGCGCTGTCTCACGGTGTGTCCCTGTCCATGGTGCTGATCAGGTGACTGCCATCTCCCAACAAGCTTGTCCAGTGCACTACCCAGCATCGCCCGACCAGAGCTGCAGAGCAGAAGCGAGTCTTCGAGTTTTTCATTATTTACTGGGTGACGAGAAGAGGTCGCTTCATGGAGCCACACTTATTTATGTTTGCAGTAATATTCCAAATGTGCAGAATATCATCACTGGTCCAACCCAGAAAGCAAACACAACGACGGCCAGACTCTGTCGCTTTAAGCTAGTCCAGAACCGTACATTAAATTAGATCTGGGGAACAGCACTGACAGGAGGGCCTTCAGGTGTTTGTCTGCATTTTTGAGATTTCCGTATAATTTTTGAAGATTTTCTGAATCATTGACAGCCCCCACACCCAGATGGGAGGTACACACGGGAAACACACATGTTAAAAATGGCATGGGCGCAAACTGAGCATGGACGTGAGATACTGGCACTTTCGATGCCCCTCTTGCAGAGACTGAGACACGAATGCATATGTGAACCCCCCCCCCCCAATTCATGTGAGCTTGTCATCCTTGGGGGGGCGGGAGCTGAGCTGGGAAAGGTAGCCACAAAAGGTATCTGGCAAATAGGTGAGGAGGGTCAAGAAGTCCATCCAGCAGTAGCAGGAATGATGTCATCTGTAAATCAAAACTGCGAGGGGCGCTCTCCTCTCCAGGGCCCACATGAGAATCATTCTTACTGTCTGCAGACAGCGGAGGATGAGCGCGACGTGAGCAGACTGCAGCGTGCGCTCCAGGGGGGCCGGGGGCAGTCGTATTCCTGCTTACGTCTGTACCCTCCTGATGGCCACACAGCCCGCCTCCCCGTCAATAATTACGCGTGCGTGACAATTTGATGCAAATCGCGTGTGACGTGCAACGCGTCCACACGGACTTCCTGTCCCGCCGGCTTCCTGCGATCCCGTGCGAATTCATTCTTGTTCACTATAATCACTAATCACAATGAGAATGACAACCATGTCACAGGCAGCAAAGTCTCCTGCGACCGAAACGGCAAGGCACAGAGCAATGGCGGTGTACCTGCAACGCACGCAAAACCTAATTTATATGAGGGAGAAGCGAAAAGGACAGACTTCATGTCCTTTCGAATAAACAGGCCGGCAAAGTAAGGCCAATATTGTGGTGAAATATTACAGGTTATAGCGAGGGGAGCAAGGAGAGTGTGAGAGAATCCAAGTTGTTAAGTGTGATTTAGAATTTTACACAAGTCTTACAAAACATAGAAATGGAGGTCAGAACAGACTAGGGAGTGGCAAACCTGACAGCGGCTCATTCCTCTGCCCAGGCCCCCCCTCCCCCCAGCCGCCCCCCCCACAGGTCCCATATGTGGATGTGCAAAGAGGTGACTGCAAGGCCAGAAGATTCCAGCCAGGGCTGTGATCAAGAGTCCTTTGTTTATACCAGGGAGGGCAAGACACTAGTGGAGGCTTCTGATAAAATCTGAAACCTGCACAAGCTTCTGAAAGGGATTTATAATGATTCTCTTCTATTTTCTAAATTTGCTTGTCTTAAAGAGCTTCAGCAAAAGCTGATCTGAGTGGCCCTGTTATGTCAGACTGTTGTCTGGATGGTGAGGGTTTGCGCACGTTTTGACATTAACCCCGATGGTCGGCGGAGCGATCCGAGAGTTCCGTGCGAACCTGGAGCAGCACTTACCTCTGTGATGATGGTTTCATCGCAGAGGAGACACACTTTTTTCATTCTGTCCCCCATATCGTGGCCCAGTCCACCATGTAGGTGACCTGGCTGGTGGGATTTGGCCGCTATTTAGTGAACGTGACCAGCTGAGTTTCCCAGTGCTGAAAAGGTTCTGCTGCTGCTCGTTTGGGCCGGGCCGCTTCCTTTGGGGGTGACCCAATCTTACGCACATACGCAGGGAACGTGCCCGTCATAAGCCAGTCATCCAGCTACTGCTTATGCCTCAATGCACGTTCTGAGGCACCATCACTGATGATGATTTTGCTGGCACACGATCAGCGCAGAGACAGAAAGCCGCCCCCTGAATCTGGAGCCATTACCTGGCTGAGCCACAGCAGGGCTTGGACGTCCTCTCTATGTGGCACGGGGCTGGGGAGGGTAATGAGATAAGTGGGGCACATGCATATTGGCGGTTTGTGTGAAAGGGGGGCATGGATCAGATCATGAAGCGAGCCGTGGAAAAGCCGGCCCCTCCCATGGCTTTAAAGGATCAGTCGTGCCCGGCAAGCCGACCGGGTAGCAATCTGGACCGACATGGAGTGGCCGCCTCCAACATCTGCTTCCGGAAGCTTCGCTGCCGCAGCTGTATGTGGGGGAGCAGCCAGTGAACGGCGGGGGGGATTAATGAAGCCCCGGATGTGTTAGGGGCCCGACTTCCAGTGTGCTCCTCGCAAGGGCCGTCAGCAGACATGATGAAAGGCTACAGGCCCCGCATTCCTGGCTGGGACGCCGGGACCGGAACGGAGGGAAGGAGGAAGGGAGCATGGGACGTGCAAGAGTGGAGTGACACTGATTGTATCTGGACAGCACTGGGAGGACTGGGGAGGTATGATGCATCACCCTGGCAACGGTCAAAAGGGAAAAAAGCAAGCGAACAAAAGCAGATTGGATTACAGGAAAAAATCCTCTGTCTATCCCGTGTGCCTGGAAGCACCGTGGATGTTCTTCCCAGGGGCGGCGGCAGGGGGGGGGCAAAGGGACCCCATTTCCTCCAAAGCCTTCATGGCTCCACGTCAGTCGCTATACATCGAAGAAAATTCCAGTGATGGTGGCGAGAGCAGCCCCAGGGCCTGATGGAGACATCAGTGGATGATACAAGCTAATAAAACACAAAGTATGGTGGCTGGCATTTACGATGAAATGTGATTACACCCCCCTCGCCCCCACACACACGCAAAGCGTGCCCGCTGCCCGCCCCCATGCCACATAAACATTGGTGTACAGAGGGACTTGCATTTCGCCATATTCACACGGCCCGCTCATGCTCCCCCGCCCTGGGAGGCTGGAGAAATGGCAGGTGGCCCCAAAAGGCGGTGCCTGAGTGACAGAACCGACGGCGGTGTCCCTGAGTGACGGAACCGACGGCGGTGTCCCTGAGCGACAGGCTAATTTTCTACCCCCCCCCCCATTCTTCATGATCTACATTCCAGCAGATTCTCTGTACCTTATTTGTTTTTCTATGCTGTGGTCAATTTGCCATTTTTATACTGTGGTCTCATTGCACATTATTTATTACTATTTATTTATTAATTTGTAATTCATTCCCTGGGATCGTCATCCTGTCCGTACAGGGACACAGGGACACGGGGACACGGGGACACAGGGACACAGGGACACGGGGACACAGGGACACGGGGACACAGGTCTCCATGGCGAGACTCGCCTTTGTTCATGGCAAAATGTTTTGATTGAAGAAAAACCTCTACAAACCTATATGTTCTTAAGTACCATATATATATAATGTCTGTCAGAATGCCCCCTGGTGATTCCTATATCATACTGTCCTGCCCTGTTCTGTTTATGTCCTACTGTCCCACCATTCAGCTGTCCCCTATCCCGCAACTCAGGCATCAGAATTTCACTGTGTCCCTCGTAACACATGTGATAATGAAACTTTAAACTTGAAACTGCTTCTGCAGAGGAACCACATGTAAACGTGTAAAACGTGCCTCGTTTTTCAGGGACCGTGATAAATTACAGCAGCTCATCTTAAAATGAGCTTTTCCCCGTGTCTCAGAAGACATTTTAATTAGCACTCGTGCATTTTAGTAGATTATGGCTGTTTATCTCGCCCTCCTGCAGCTCACCTGCTTCCCCGAGGCGGCACGAGTCCCCGGTTCTGAAACAGCGCCTCTCGTACGCACACGGGGACGCGGTGGAATGACGCGCCTGTCACCTTCTCCCGCTCACGGTACAGCTCTGTATGTCAGGCGCCGATCTAGAAGAAAACAACACACGAGAGCAAGAAAACAATGGCCACAAATCGCGGATGCTGAAACGCAAAGACGGAATATTGATTTGTAACACATGCAGATTACAAAAGCACACACATAATCCCCCCCGCAGGACTTAATTTGCTCAGAATGATTTATGGCACCTGATCAATCCCCTCGCCGCGGGCGATGCAAGCAACACTTGACCACGCCGAAAATGAGAAAAGCCCGAGAAATTATACTCAAGGCTGGGCATCCGCTGATAACTTAAACGAGCGGAAATTTAATGAGAATCTGACCCATGTCTTACAAATACCCTTGACGAGGGCGGGGGTGCGGCAGACCCCCCGCGCAGCCCCGTGTGTGTGTGTGTGCACGCGTCTGGCCAATCGCGGCGGGGGAGCTGGGACGGCAAAGCGGGTCTGGCGTGGCTTCGGATCGCTCTCTCTCTATGGCAGGCACCGGCTCCACAGTCCACATGCAGCATCTCCTGTGGGCGTCAGGTCCTTCCCTGGTGAACTGCATGCTGGGAGCAGACTGGGAACCATGGAACATAAGGACCTTAAGGTGTCTGGTTCTGGAAGGGGGTTACTGTCATGCTGCTCTGCTATATAATAATAATAATAATAATAATAATAATAATAATAATAATAATAATAATAATGAGGAATATTGGAATCTGTTTCACCCTGTGAGTGTGTGTGTGTGTCCCTCAGTGATTCCCCCAGCTTCATGCCTGTAATAAATTGCCATCAAATTTGAAAGGCGATACTCAAAATAAAGGCAAATACAGACATGTCTTTAAATGTTTAAGCTCAAAGCACAAATGTCTCCTCCTAAGCAGAGGTATTCTTCGGGCTTTCTGACAGATCACGTCCTTGGGAAGCTCTCACCTCCCCAAAGCGAGAGGCATTTCAGCATTTGGGAGTAGCAGCTGCCTTCTCCAAGTCTTGGAGAGTTTTGGAGCGGCTCAGAGCTGGCTGCTGGCTTGGGCCTGGCGTGCCTGAGAGCTCAGCCCTGCCACCTCCTGGCACGGAGGTGTCTGAGCGCACGCAGAGGGCGGGGCTACGTGTGGCATCACTTGACGCCTGATGGACAGAAGAACCACAGAAACATAGAACATTCTGTTCTGTAAGCGATGAAGAATCGCCCAACATTGGCTATTGGCCATAAATTCTGACCAAGAGCAGCCTAATAGATATCTGCAGGGTTCGAGTGCGCTCTTATAAAGCTTCCCCGCTTACCCAAGCCTTGGGCTGTCATTCTGCAGGTTCCTGTAACGAAGGCCTTTTCTATGCAGGAATCACTCCTGCTTCTAGGTGTGGGAATAGAGTCATCTAGGTCATCTTCGTTATGAATATTCATGCTTGAATCTTAATGTCGTTTTGCAGAACACACATCCTCACTCCGCCTTTTATTATGAGATTTCTTAAAATACTCTGATACATTAGGTGGCTTCTGAAACAGCAGCAGCGTCGCCTTGGCTAATAAGACAGATGCTGGGGGAAAACACTCCTTTCGCGATTCTACATCATTTTTTTTGTTTTTATTGCTATTGCAGAACTTGTTATATTGTCATCTTCTGCTGTTTAATCTTACTTTCATAGCACTGTTTAAGCTGTTTTCCAGTTGTAATCACACAGAGAATCGGTAGACAAATATGCTTCTTATTAAATTTTAGCAGGAAAGACAGCAGAAGTGAAATTAGTCAAGTAACAGAGCTCACAAAACATGTGGGAGATACAGGAAGTGAGAATGGTAATAATACAAATGAGTCTAACCTGCGAAGAGTCTGTCTCACTGTTTTCATTCTTTAAGAGACAAAGGCAGCCAAACAGCCAACTACTAACGAAGAATAATTACTGCCACCTAAATCTGCATAGTACATTGCAATTTTATTGCAATGTTTATTAACATTATAACCCACTTAGGGCTTCGGTCGTGAATCGAATTGGTTCAGTTTCTGCTTTTTTAATGTCTTTAACCAAAATCTATTTTTTTGATCCTCTTTATACAATTACCGTGAGACTCTTTTTCTGTGTTTGAAACCTTAAAGCATTTTCATTAAATGTAAAGTGTAATTAAGTAATCGCAATAATGCAGCCCAACACACATACAGGCAGCAGTTAGGTTAAGCTATTTCTGTGAGGCTTCATTTTGACTGAGATTTTAATGTAAGCACAAGTGAAGTGCAATCACCCACTTAATGGCAACTCGATGGCCACCATACAAACTGGACACATCTCATTGGCTGCCAAAGCATCACATGACAAGCTGGGTCTATCAAATGAGTGGCCGATTCGCTGAAAAGCTACCAAATCCATGGCACCTTCTGCAAATCTCATTGCACTGAAGTCATACAGTTAACTTCAGCAAGAATTTACTAATGCTCTTGAACATGAGGCAAGACTTCCATGGATATACTCCGAATATGACCAAAACTCATTTTCATTACACCACGACCTCTTATTGGATAAGTGAAAGATTTTTATTATGTGAATTATACTGAAAGTACATTAATCGTAATGCACCGAATGAAGGAGCAAATGTTCAATTACAATAAGAACAAAGGCGGCGGGTGACAACTGTCGCTCTAGATACTGACACGTCATTCTGTACATGGAAGCCGCTCTTTAATTAGAAGATTAAAGGTCCCCTTGGGTCCACCTAGTGGTACCACAATTTAAGATAGAGATCAGGGGATGAAAGAACGAAATTGCAACGATTATCTATTTAAAGTAATTCAGCGGCACGGTGCCTTAGGAAGAGACGCGGCCGCAAAGTGAGAAGCACAGGTGGGAGTCTAAGAACGCGGAAGAGTGGAGCCTGTGAGCTTCGGGGAAGGAAAAGGCTGAACATGACATGCTGACATATGAGGATGTCAGTGACAATATGAGAAAATGTCGGTCAGGTGAGGGTATGGTGACAGTAACACCCGTCCTGGGACTTATCGGTGCAGGCATACGGGGCCAGCCGGATCAGCAAGGCAAACGTGCATTAAGAGATACCATCCGTGAATCTCAAAGATCTCTTTGTGTCTTTTTAAAACAAACAATTGAAATATACAGTATCTACAACTGGATAAAATTAAGCTATCATCTCAGAAGATAAGAGATTATTTGAAGACAACTTTGATTTAAATGTTTTACAACAGATGATTCAGATAGATTTCTGAACAATTTGGCTGGCGTATAGCAAGTGAAGTAGTTAGTTTTTTTTATTAATTGCTAATCTCGTTTGTGTGGGTGGCTGTCTGTCAGGCTGGGTGGGTGACCTCTCTCTCAGCTATTAGGCTCAGGGTTAAATACAGCTCTGTAGTTTCACTAAACAAGACATACACTTCTATGTACAGTGTGCATCATGCGTACCCTGTATTTACACGGATTCCATTCATCCACAGACACTACCTCCCTGGCTCAGTTAGATTTTTCTAATGACTCACAAGAACGCCCTCATTCCCCTGTGATTCAGCCCACTGCCAATCCCGCACAAATGACTATTTCACGGCATTAGTCTGAATTACCCCTGAATTCAGGATTATTTCCCATAGTCCTGTAGGACTCCGCAGGTTGGCAGTCTCTATAATCCGGCACGGGTTGTAGACCTCCCCTGCATTTTACTTTGTTCCTAGCAAGCTATCATTTTTTTTTTTGGTGCGTAACAGCTGCTGACAGTAACAAAACATGCCATTGAGAAGCTGGCACAGTCTCTCCGGATCGCAGTCCAAGCGCCTTCCTTGTCCCCCTCCCCCCCCCTCACGCCCCCTGCCCGCTCCTGACCAGATGTGACAGATCTCATTCCAGTTATTATCTGCCCCCACAGCTTCATACTTCCCTCACATTAGGCCGGGAGGAAGAAAATGGTCCTTTCTACAAAAGAAGAAAAACTTAACCTCTGTTTACAGCCAAAACCTGCCGCCTCGGTATTTACCGCTTGTCCTCGTTAATCTCTGCATTCTTTTTCTGTCCCTTTTCAATTTTCGGGAAATTTCTTTCGCTGCCTCCGAGGTTTCCCTTACTGATACCCCCGGAAGCGAGAACAACAAATGGTAATCGGTGATGTGAAAGAAGCTGATGGCCGAGGGGACGCAGCTTGGTAAGAGAACATATGCCTGGCATGCAGGCGTGCGAGTCGCTAGTGCCGACTGCCGCACGGTCCGTCACGGCGTCCCATCGCCGGGCGCGGGGTGCGTGTAACGTGACGGCGACAGCTGCCGACGGCCGCATCTCATAGCGGCTGTCAAATCTGACTCACATTCCCTCGACTGCGTCTCGCGATGGCTGGTGTGTCCTCGCCGCGCCTGGGGTCTCGATCACACACCCATACCTGGCTCACTATGAGGTAAATCAAGTGTGATGGAAATCAATCAAGCGGTGTCTTCTGTCATTACATACGGATGCCCTCACCTGCCTTATTAGATATAGCTGACCCGAAATCAGCCTTCACTGAGTGCTCTGTCTCTTTAAATTACTTCCTTAGCCTTATGCTCTATCTCAGCACCTTAAATGATCTCCATCCCTTGCCCTAAAAGATGATTTGTTCTTTCCCATATTGAGGACACGGTTGGGATTCCTGTCAGAAAGATCCCTCTCACCCCCCCTTCATATCCCGACGCCTTTCCTCACATTCCTCTCCCTCTCTTGCCACCGTAGAGCGCCCCCTTGCTGTTCTGGCTCGCTTCGCCTCTTGCCGAGCCATCTGGAACCCGCCGGCTGCTCAGCCACTTCCTTTCACATAAATCCCTGCGAGGTCAAGCTGCTTCATTACGGCGTTTTATTGGATTCCACTGATGACAAAGGACGGTCCTGATGTGCATTAGTGTTGCTTTTACAGCCCTCTTTCGGCTTCTCCTTCCACCTGATGCAGGGTCATTTTTACAGGCTGTTGTCTGATACTTTTCACCTAGCAGGACCCAGCATCCCAGTCCGGTTACACGAGGACTTGGGTTCCGGTTCCCTGACGTCACCCAGTCGTCACTCGCCATCTTACTGCCAGAGTATTGGGCCCATTTCGCTTCAGCGTGGCGGCTCTGGCTACTCCCGGGACTATCTAGAACCCAGTGGCACTTCCATGCCGATAAAGGTCTGAATGTATTGGGCCTGAACGCAAGCAGTCAGTGATTTGCCACGACCCTGTTGCCCTCCATCAAAAGAACTAAATGCACCGTTCAGGGAAACAGAGCTGCGAGGTTTTCTAAGAAAAACACAAAGGGACCAGCATGCACTGGTCATTGTACCACGATGATTAAAGAAATTATCACCAGACCATCTATTCTGATTCAAAATCATTTGCAGATCAGAGGACAAAAGCAACTAATTTCCCATCATGTCTGTGTTCTGACGGCAGCCTTTTGTATGGCTGCTTTTATTTTGTCCAGTCCGGGCTGCGGGCTGACAGATCCTGCGAAGGTTCCAGTTCTCCCAATCGAAGCCAGACTACTCCTCTGCAGAAGTTCCTCAGACGTGACAGTGCAGACAGCAGCGCCAATGCCATGAGAACAGAATAAGGATGTAATTGCAGTTAGGAACATATGCATTCTGCTCAGTTTATCAGTACATCTTCTTTTTTATAAAACAGTGTTCACGGACTCCATCACAGCCGTGGACAGAGCGTGAGATGCGCATCTTAAACTGCTTGCTCCTCCTCTATACTGACATAATAACATTCATTTATTTACCATTTTTGTTCTAGTATTTAGAAATTCTTATATATCCCATGGAGTTCTCCTACTAGATACACATGTGCATATACAAGAAGGAGCAGTTGTTGGAGGTAAGGTTGTACGCCACCTAGTGGTAAATCTGCTTCCAAGGTCAGCCTCAGCTTGGTGATGTCACACTGTCCTTCTGGGCCTCTCGTGCTCCCGGGCAAGAGGCCCAAATCCTTTCAGAATAGATACCTTACGCTAGACCACCAACATCAACTGATCAATGTTTCATTCCCAGTAGCATTGATCTGGAGGATCTGTACCACACAACTTTGGCCTTAGCTTATATTTATACATACTTAGGGAGACATTAAAATGCCTTTCGGAAAACCTGTGTCTACAGCAACGCAAACATAGAGACATGGCCAAAAGCAAATCACAGCTCTGAAAAACGATGCTATTGTACCGTGCAACATATAGTTAGCTAAATAAAACTGTTTAGCTATATTAAAAATATTTAGCTAAGTTACTTATCAAACCCACAATTGCATAGAACGTTGTTTTAAATGGAAGTGACCTGGAGTACTGAGCCTTGATTTTATTTTCCTTTAAATGGTCTTCTAAGCGACAGTTGTCCATTTGGTAAAGTAATTCATCCTGGCAAGTCTAACGGCATGTCTCAGGGCAAATGAGCATAAAGACGTCTATTAGGATGCAGCGCACGGCAACACATCCCCAGCCAATAACTCATTTTCATCCCATACTTGGAAAGAGTCCCCATCCAAAAATCCAAAAGCTGGTGATCAGAAGCCATTACTTAGCCGGGGTCGGGATTGTCCAGCGGCAGCGCCTGTGACTCCGTCCGGTGGGGGCTGGCGTGTTCCTGGCCGGTCGGGGCTTTCAGACAAGGCCTTGTTCTCTCTCCGGGATATGTCAGACTGCTAGCAGAAGTATGGCGTGAAACAGAAGCGCAGGGTGGGCCAGGTCAAGCAGCAGGGGGCACAGAAAGAGGCTTGTTCCCTCAGCGTGGTACTCTTCAAGATTAACCGCACTGATTAATTAAAACAATCTGATCACTCGACATGGCCACAGTACCAACTGTTGCATTGTCACCCTCCTTACTTAATAGTCTACTTAAATCTTTTGTTTTTGTCCTGGGAAATGAATGGTGGTGGTTGTTCTTCTGCAGAGGTATTAATTATAATGAAGACGTACAATTCCGGCACCCACACTTTTATTGCCAGTTATGTGGGATCATTTAAATTATGAATAAAGTAAAACCAGACATACAACTGCTATGTGCTGGTGGAAAAAAACAAAAAACACAAAATAACTTTAGACAAAAACCCCAAGTCATCCAAATATATTTAAATACTGTAAAGGAGGTCGATTAAATATACCTTCAGTTTTTGTAAACTAAACTTTTTCATGAATAATTTCTTATTGCTTCTCTTGTGAGTCACTATCCATGTCTGACTTTTTAGGCTTTACAAACGAACGCACTTTCAAATTTCATTCGCAACTTTTACATATTTTTTTTACTAAAAATAAATCACAGTTTCCAAAGATCTGTAAAACTGTTTTGCTTTGAATATAGACAGTACATAGATGACAGTGTTGTGGCACGTATAACGCATAATGATATCTGATTACCGTAGCTGTTAGCCATGCCGGTCATCCCATTAGGTAACAACGGCAGCCAACTGGGAGGGGGCAGTGCCCTTCTGTCTGACACAAAGTGAATCTGGCCAGTGAAGTTTGCTGGGGGTGGGGGGAGTGGGTGGGGGTGGCATTGAATTGGCAATGGAAGGGGGTGATTATTAGTTACACCTTCACTGTGATAAACACAAAGGTTACATACTGTTTTAGATATGGAGTCGTGTTTATCATGAACTTACAGTACAGTAGGCCAAGCACTGCGCACAGACAGAAGGGGGGGGGGGGGAGGTGGTTCACAGACCTATAAAACAAATGCTTTGGGTGGCTAACGAATCAGCTCCCCAGGTTCGTCACTGCATCACTGCACTTTTTACCTGTCTGTTTTTCGAGTCTGTCAACCCAGGAAATTTGTCGAGTGCCGCCTTTGCACCATCTGTTATTTTAATTTCCACCCGAGCCCCCGTCCCAGGTCCTGGGGGGGGGGGGGGTGTGCTGCAGAGAGGCGTGTAAATCTAGTAATAGACATAATAAGGTGACAAAGAGGGAAATTATGCGGAGAGAGAAGGGAAAACATAGGCCTAATATTGACAGGCTTTATTACACCTGCCGGCTGACAGCCAGCCAGAGGACGCTTCCCAGGCAGTGGTGTCAGTTAAAATCGGGCAAAGCTCTTCATTTTTTACAATGTGTGAGACTCAGAACAAGTGACATCATGGGACACATTAGTAAGAGTCAAAATGAGAATTGTATAGCAAGAGAAAGCGTTTGAAAGCAATACTGATTGATTTTTGTGCCAAACTGCCACAGCTGTACTTACTCTGAATCATCAGCACAGGAGACACTATGACTGGGGTCGTACGACTGACTGCAGAGCAGAATGGGGTACAGAATCTATAGCTGTTGTTAAAACTGTCAGATGAAAAGTCAGATTCACAATCAAAAAATATGTGCAGTAAATGGTGAAAAATGGTATATTTTAAAAAAATATCCCTTTGGCCGTTTTTCAAGCTACAGTCAGAGACATTTCCAAACTGGTAAAACATAAAGCCCTTGTTCTGTAAATAAAGCAGGTGTACGTACCTTAAATGACATTGTTACAAGTCATTTTTGGACTAAGGGACATCTGAATTACGACTAGAACTTCACCAAATGAGTATAAAGTTTAAAAGGGGCTATGGAGTTTAGATTAATGGCAGATAAAATGGAATATTCTATCACTTAGGGGAGAGTCCAATGGATGCATCTACAGTAGGTGAGGGACCGCATCAAAGACGTCAGCAGCAGCTGGGGGAAGAAAGTATGAGTAGTGGAAGAGGAAATAGATTTCTGTGCAGGTTCCATGAAACACAAAAGTAGAAAATGTCAGGGCAGACATCAAGGAAATATTAACCAGAGTGACAAGTACAGGCATTAACATAACAGAAGGCAGCCAGGCTCACTAGAAGTTCAGCAGGCCTGCGAGATGTGCGACGTTAGTATCGACATCGCATGTTATGCAGATGCATGTATCACATCGCAGGAACTGCGCGGTAGTCAGCTGTGTTGCGATTAGGCTTGGGCAATGTCCAATTTTTCATATTGTCTGGACATTATACCTCGGTGTACGATATTTTCAAAAGCAATGTTATATTACAATATAATTCTATTGCTTCAAAGTCTGGGCAGTAAAACTTGTCAGGGAGGAAAGTGCGTCCCCCAAAATAAGATTTGCCAAACCAAGATCATCAATAAGTTTTCCTAAAACATTTTTACTTTATCATAGAAAACTCAGCATATGCTCTCTGGGTCAATCGTCGTCATTCTTGCCCTTGCTCAGTTATAGTTGGCAAGCAATTCAACAAGAATGAAGGAGAAGGAGAAAAGCAAACAAGACCTGGTCACCGAACGACAGTCCTCTTGGAAATATTTTGGATTCCACAGAGACAATACTGAGCAAAAGCCAGAGGTGGAACGCTCAGGTTAAAAAAGTACAAATCCAGACCAAGGTTATGTTTCAACCAGCCTGTTGAGCATAAAGAGCTACATTCATAGAGCAGATAACTAGTTGATTGGGACAAAACCTCCATGCAATTTGTCAGCACAATTCACAGCAACACCACCAACTTATTTGACAGACTCAATTGGTAAATAATAACAAGCTCTATTTGGTTATAGGTTATTTTGGGTATTTTCAACTCCTTTTTTCTTTTATCACCATGTGATTTTTATCCAATATCATGCAAACCTAAGAAAAAAAAATCCGTTTGAGGATGAAGTGGAACACAGGCAGAGGTAGAAAAGTAAGAAGACAGTCTTTGTAGGTATGACTGCATTGGGAATCTCCTCAAAGTCAAAAAAGCTGACATTGCATAATATATCATGTTGACAGAAAAGAAAAGGTCCAGGAGTAAAACAAGGTCAATCACATGAAAGACATTAAAGTCAGTGTAGGTCTCAAGGGGAAAAGATTTTGGGGCTGGAGAAAGTGGTTTCTTAAACAAAAAATAAAAAAAAGCATCTTTGATATGTCAGATAGGCCTGTGCATATCTTCACAAAGCTGCATTTTGCTAGAATTTCCAGGAATCTTGCACATAACAGACAACAATGAAGACATTTTTAAAAGTAAAATGAGTCTGGATGTCATGAACTTAGAAAGGACACAACAGATCAGTAGCTTGAAGGACATGCAATCCTCCATCCATCTTCCATATAACACAGGGAGAACATACAGACACACGCAACACGGGGAGAACATGCAGACACACGCAACATGGGGAGAACATGCAGACACACGCAACACGGGGAGAACATGCAAACTTCACACAAGATTGGGGTAGCATTGAGATCCCCACTGCTGGAGATGTGAGGACTAAATGATATATTTTCATATAATAGAACACGGAATACAATTATAAGTAAATCAAATAAAAAATCATCAGTTCATCCATTCATCCCCCATCCTGGTCAGGGCCATTAGATCAGGAGCCTGGTCTAACAAAGATTGATTGATGTGTATGTATTTAAAACAAAGCTATTTGAAGGATCCAGAATATACAATCCAACTGCAAAAATCTTATTGAAAAATGTTCTCCCACCCATTGAAACTCCACCAAGTTGTTTCCTAACTTTGCTCTAGCGGAAGGAGTCATTTTGGTCCATTCCTGTTAGCTGGAGCTCTTTGAAGTTGGTCAGGGATGGTCTGTGTACTGCCGCATTTAAGTCGTGCCACCGATTTTCTGCTGGATGGCAGTCTGGGCTTTTTCAGCGCACTGTTTGAGGATGCTGGCTTTCTTCTTGCTGAGGCTCTCCATTGTTGCTTTTGCTTTGTACTTTATAATCATTCTCCCACTGAAAGCTGAATCTTCTTCCCCAGCCCCAGGTTTTTGGCAGACAGCAGCAGATGTCCCTTCAGCATCTGCCTGTACTTTGTACCATCCATCTCTCCCTTGATGTTTCCTGCTCCCTGCCTGTGCTGCTGAAAGGCACTGTTCTGTTGCCACTGCGTTTCTGTGTGGAAGGTTCTGGAAAGGAGATGGGCCTTGTTTGTTTAAAGTTGTTATGTTGCATTTTATTGAGATCCCACAATTCCACTTGTTCTAGTCATGCCATAAATTCATCTCTGCACGATGTGTCCAAGACCCTGAAACTATGTGGATCACATCATGGCCTTTTTGTCACGTCCCCTTTTGCTTGAATCATATGATCATTTCCTTGAGTCTCAGCCACTGGTCATCATCAGTCTTCAGAGGTAACCTTAGGTCTTTGTGTGCTCTTCCAGAAACTTCCATAACCCATGATGCCCAGCTTTGGTGGGTTGGCTCAGTCAATGAGGCATCTTCACATTCTGGAACTTGTCAGGAGAGATTCGAAGGGCACAGAAACACTGGAAAATGGAAGGACGTGAATCTGAGTAGGGGAACAGGAAGAAGTCATAATATGCTTTTATGTTAATTGTCAGGACTGCATTTGCATATTCAGCCATACATACAGCTGAAAGGGGGAGCTGAAGGTCAGTTTAGCGTTTCATTTATTGAGTTGGTGAGAAATCATCTATGAACGCTTGAAGCATTTTGGACACATTAGGTCCAGTAGATAATGAGTCCGCAAAATAGATAATCTATGATTACATCTTCTTATGTATATATGCACATATTCTTACAGTTTGAGTCGTTCTTTTATAGAATGATTTGCAGAAATTACATGACTGTTTTAAATATTTGATCCGTTTTTCACACGTGCATTTATTCATCTAACTAATGATAATTAGTTACTGTGCACTGTGCGGACGTCAGCAGTGGGGCAGGAGGGCCACGGGCCAGCTTGTTGTTAAAGGTGTTCACACCAGAGGCTTAAAAATTTCCATCCATCACCTTCCTCTCTCTGACTCAGCCTGCCGCGGCAAAGCCCTCAGAGAAGACGACCGCCCGAGCACGGCTGCCATTTGCATATCAAGCCGCTTTATGGCACAGATAGAGGGATAAGCTCCCAATGCATCAGCTCCTCGCAGATGTCACTCATGCATTGGCCCCGCGACGTGTTAACACTTGGTGACCCCCGGAATGGCGGGACAAAATGAGGATCCATCACCAGGGGGCGCCACTGCGGG